>JAMZAV010000714.1:0-600000 GCA_024449915.1 Sweltsa coloradensis
AATTTTGCACCCTTTTTTCCTTGGTCAAAGTTTTGGTGGGGCTTGCCTCAGATGAAGTACGGCAGCAGGGCGTAGTCTTGGCATAGCTGAGAAGCTAATTTGGAATTTAGCCTCGGGGCGCTATGCCTAGTTCAAGGCATGATCTCAAAAAATAAAGTGACTGTGTAGGAAGCCGTTTTCATTGCGTGGAACCGTATCTTGGTTTATCCAAAAGCAAAAGGGTTGCATGATGGATATAGAATGACAAGAAAGGAGGATAGAGACAAGGGGGCTAGGGTGTGGGGCGGAAAAACGTGGGTCAAAAGACTCAGTGGGGTGTGATGAAAAGGAATGCCAAAAGGCTGGTCATGTGAGAAACATGTAGAGATAGGGTAGGAGACCAACAGCTTACCTGAAGTGGAGTAGGCGCGCCTTGATAGAAGACATAAACACAAAAAACAAATAACACTACTTTTCAAACGTTTCGGTCTACGTGACCTTCCTCAGTGAGTAGAGAAAAAGTTACTGAGGTGAAAAAACTAAAGCTAAGGTGGGCCGTTGGCTAGGGTGGGGGGTGGGTGAAGTGAAAGTGAGTGGGGGGTGTGGAATGGGTGACAGGGAGGGGTAGAGAGGAGGAGAGGGAGGACACCTAAGGTTTAAGTTAGGTTTGTGGCGCGATTTGCAAATCCTTTGGTAGGCCAGTTCCATCTTCTCAGTTCTCCATCGTGTACAGTGGGGAGGGAGTGACTGATGACACAAACTGTGAAACAGGTCACAAAGGGGAAGGCCATGCCCATTGGCATGCAATGCCACAGGTTTTCGAGGTTTCTCCTCTCTTACATCCTGTCTGTGCCCATTCATTCGGGTTCGGAGAGTATTAGTGGTAAGCCCAAACATACTCGGCGGGACATCGGGTGCATCGAAGTTGGTAGACATGTTGCTAGTGCCACAGTTGTTGTTGTTGCGTATGTCATAGGTCTTATTAGTGAGGGTGGCAGAGAAGGTCTTGACTGGTTCATGCAGGGGGCACGTCTTGAAATCTGGGTCTGTGGCAAGGGGAGGAACCGTGATGACCGCTTCTCCTTGTTGGACCTTTGTGGATCTCTCCTCACTAATAAGTCACCAAGGTTGGGGGGACGCTTAAATTGCCACCCTAAGGATATTTGGCTGAGATCTTGAGTCATGGGTGACGCAGCCAGGATGTGACTTCCCCCCTTGGAGGATGGCATTTAAACGTTGGAGACCAGGGTGCCACCTGGTGCTACGGGACGATTTCGGTCTTGGTTTAGTTGAGTGGTGGTGGTGTGACGTGTCTTTTTCTGGTCAGTCGTTGATGACCTGTTCCTCCGAATAACCTCTTTTGACGAAAGCACGGAGTATCTTCGGAGGTAGCACTCCAGATCCCTGTTCCGGGAACAAATTCTGCGACCGCGGGCAGCCAGCGAGGAGGGTAGGGAACGTTTCGTGTGGGCAGGGTGGCAGCTTTCTCTGTGTAGGTACAGTTTGTTGGTTGGTAGGTTTGAGATGAACCCTGTCCTGATGATCCCATTCTCCAAGTGGAGTCGATGTCTAGAAAGTTGACTTCTGCCCAGAAGAGTCCCACGTGAATTTCACCGGATAATTGCTGTTCAGGGTCTGGAGCGCCAACCTTCAGCGTGTCTTTTTCCATGGGGCCAGATGAAGAACATTTCATCAATAAAGCGGAGATGCACAGTGGTTTGAGAGGTTGGCTTGCCCAAAAGTTTTCTTCGAGTCGACCCATGAATAAGTTGGCATACGATGGGCCATCCCTGGTACCCATCGCAGTGCCCTTGACCTGGATGTATTGGCGGTCAAGGAATCTAATTATTCATGGTGGAAAACCATTTGGGCAAGGGAAAAATAAGAAACGGGTGTTGGGTTTGGTCCTGTGGTCTTTGTCTAGATAGTACTCTAGGGCTATAAGCCCGTGGCCTATAGGGATGTTGGTATAAAGTGAGGTCACGTCAACAGTGACTAGGATCGAGCCCTCCCGGTAAGGGACTAGGGAGGGACTTGAGTTGGTCAAGGAAGTGAAAAGAGTCTTGATGTGTGAGTCAATCCCTCACAAAGGCCGCAGGGGGGAAGTCTACCAGGGCTGAAATCCGTTTCTGTCGCGGAGTCATAGCTAGAGACAATGGGCCTGCCGGGTTCCCTGGGTTTGTGAATCTTCCCGGAAGCAAAGGTAGAAAAGTTGAGGTGCGTGGTGAGGGTGGGTGTGAGTAGGTTTATGGTGGCATCAGTTAGACCTTGAGACTTGCCCTGCAGGTTGAGAAACGTGATGATAGATTTTCTATGGGTAGACGACAGATCTGTTTGGGGCTGGTCGGTAGGTGTCAAGGTCAGTTTAGTTGTCGATTAGCTTCGCTATGTAGGCCTCTGTGTCCATCACAACGATCGTGGACCCTTGTCAGGCAGGAGGATGACAATGTCTTGATCCTTTCGTAGGCCCCCTGAATAGTGTGGCGTGCTGACCTGTGAGGTTTGAGGTGGCGGGTAGGCTATCGGCAAAATTGGTAGAGCCACTTTAGACAGAATGTGGGTAATGTAGATTTCGAGTGGGTGGTCCGGCGGCAGGGGTATGGTTCAAAATTGGACGGAAGCTTAAAAATTTTGGGGACAGCAGGGTGGATGGAGCGTTTAGGGGCAGCAAAAATAGGCATTGTTGTTGAAATGGTGTTTGAGGGCGTAGATACGCGCGAACGCTACAGTGTCCTTTACCAAATTGAAGTGGTCAAACTTTGGTGTGGGGCGAAGGAGAGCCCCAAAACTTAGAGTGTTTGTCTCCAATTCTGTCAAATTCCCGCCGTGAGAGATTGAGAACTGCATTGTTGGAGGGCGGTGAGGTTGGTTCCCCCATTTCCAGGGTCTGCGTCAACAACACGCGCAGGCGCCGGCTGTCTAGCTGGTAAAACAGGTGGCTGGCGCGCGGCGTTGCCAAGTTAAGGCTGGTTGGCGAGGCAGGGAATAGGCCGATCAGAGGCGGAGAGCAGTGACCTAGATTCGTTTCTAGTCCGGTCGGAAGGGGGAAAGTGTGATCGAGATAAAACTTGATGAGTTTAGAGAGCTTCTGTACGTGTAAACTCCCCGTGCATCCTCATGGATTCGACTGCTTGTTGAATGATGAGATTGATGGTAGTAGATAAATGCGGGCGTGAAGTGATTGCGACTTTAATGAATGAGAAGAGTTTGATACGGTGGTTAGCAATGAGTGCTGAATATTCATTTCATACTTCCTTGGGTCAGTTCGATGGCTTGCCTCAGATGAAGTACGGCAAGCCTAGGGCGTATGATCTTAGGCATAGTGAGAATGCTAATTTGGAAGTTAGGCCTCGGGGCGAAGCTATGCCTAGGTTCAAGGCAGATGATCTCAAAAATTAAGATGTGACTGTGTAGGGAACCCGTTTTTCATTGCGGGGAAAAACCGTTCTGTTTATCCAAAAGCAAAAGGGTTGCATGATGGATAGGGGAAGACAAGAAAGGAGGATTAGAGAAAAGGGGGCTAGGTGTTGGGCGGAAAAAAACGTGGGTCAAAAGACTCAGTGTGGTGTGATGAAAGGGGAACTGCCAAAAAGGCTGGATCATGTGAGAAACATGTAGAGATAGGGGTAGGAGACCAACCAGCTTACCTGAAGTGGGAGTAGGCGCGCCGTGATAGAAGACATAAACACAAATAAACAAATAACACTACATTTCCAACGTTTCGTCTCGTGACCTTCCTCAGGGGGTAGAGAAGATTTACTGGAGGTGAAAAACTAAAGTTAGGTACCCTTTGGGCGAGGGTGGGGGGGGGGTGAAGTGAAAGATAGTGGGGGGTGTGGGAATGGGTGCAGGGGAGGGGTAGAGAGGAGGAAGAGGGAGGAAACCTAAGGTTTAGTTAGGTTTGTGGCGCGATTTGCAAACCCCATTGGTAGGCCAGTTCCCATTTCTCAGTTCTCCATCGGTAAGTGGGAGGGAGTGCCCTGTTTGAAACAAACTGTGAAAAGGTCACGAAGGGGGAAGGCCATGCCCATTGGCATGCAATGCAAAGGTTTCCGAGGTTCTCCTCTTACATCCTGTCTGTCCCATTCTTTGGGTTCGGAGAGATTAGTGGTAGTCCAACATACCGGCGGGACATCGGGTGCATCGAAGTTGTAGACGATGTTGTAGTGCCACAGTTGTTGTTTGCGTTATGTCATAGGTCTTATTGTGAGGTGGCCCAGAGAAGGTCTTGACTGGTTCATGCATGGGCACGTCTTCATCTGGTCTGTGGCAGGGGAGGAACCGTGAGGGAACGCTTTCCTTGTTGGACCTTCTGTGGATTCCCTCCTCACTAATAAGTCACAATTTGGGGGGGACGCTTAAATGCCACCCTAGGGTTTTGCTGAGATCTTGAGTCATGGTTGACCCCGCCAGGTGTGACTCCCCTTTGAATGGCATTTAACGTTGGAGACCAGGTGCCACCGGTGACTAGCGGACGATGTCGGTCTTGGTGTTAGGTTGATGGGTGGTGGTGTGACGGTGTGTTTCTGGTCAGTCGTTAGGGACCTGTTCCTCCGAAAAACCCTGTTGACGAAAGCACGGAGTTCTTCTGGAGGTAGCACTCCAGATCCTGTTCCGGGGAACAAATTCTGGGGAACCGCGGGCAGCCAGCGAGGAGGGTAGGAACGTTTCGTGTGGGCAGGGTGGCAGCTTTCTCTGTGTAGGTACAGCTGTTGGTTGGTAGGTTTGAGATGAACCCCTGTCCTGATGATCCCATTCTCCAAGTGGATGTCAAATGTCTAAAAAAGTGACTTTCTCCCCAAAAGAGTCCACGTGAATTTCACCGGATAATGCTGTTCAGGGTCTGGAGCGCCCCTTCAGCGTGTCTTCTCCATGGGGCCAGATGAAGAACATGTCTTTCAATAAAGCGGAGATAGCACAGTGGTTTGAGAGGTTGGCTTGCCCAAAAGTTTCTTCGAGTCGACCCATGAATAAGTTGGCATACGATGGGGCCATCCTGGTACCCATCGCAGTGCCCCTTTACCTGGATGTATTGGCGGTCAAGGAATCTAAAGTTATTCATGGTGAGAACCATTTGGGCAAGGGAAAACTAAGAAACGGGTGTTTGGGTTTTTGGTCCCTGGTGGTCGTTGTCTAGATAGTTTCTCTAGGGCTATAAGCCCGTGGCCTATAGGGGGTGTTGGTATAAAGTGAGGTAAAGTCAACAGTGGGCTAGGATCGAGCCCTCAGGTAAGGGACTAGGGAGGGACTTGAGTTGGTCAAGGAAGTGAAAAAAAGTCCTTGATGTGTGAGTCAAGTCCCTCCACAATAGGCCGCAGGTGGAAGTTCTACCAGGGCTGAAATCCGTTCTGTCGCGGAGTCATAGCTAGAGACAATGGGGCCCCCGCCAGGGTTCCCTGGTTTGGTGAATTTTGGAAGCAGGTAGAAAAGTGAGGGGCGTGGTGAGGGTGGGGTGAGTAGGTTATGGTGGCATCAGTTAGACCTTGAGACTTTGCGTGCAGGTTGAGAAACGTGATGATAGATTCTCTATGGTAGACGACAGATCTGTTTGGACTGGTCGGTAGGTGTCAAGGTCAGTCAGTTGTCGATTAGCTTCCCCTATGTAGGCCTCTGTGTCCATCACAACGATCGTGGGGCCCCTTGGTCAGCAGGGAGGATGACAATGTCTTGATCCTTTCGTAGGCCCGAATAGTGTGGCGTTGCTGACCTGTGAGGTTTGAGGTGGCGGGTAGGCTATCGGCAAAATTGGTAGGGTGCCACTTTAGACAGAATGTGGGTAATGTAGATTTCGAGTGGGTGGTCCGGCGCATGGGTATGGTTCAAAGTGGACGGAAGCTTAAATTTGGTGACAGCAGGGTGGATGGAGCGTTCAGGGTCAGCAACATAGGCATTGTTGTTGAAATGGTGTTTGAGTCGTAGATTACGGCGCGAACGCTACAGTGTCCTTCACCAAAAATTAAAAATTTGAAGAGATGATCACATAAAAAAAAACATTATGCCCCCACACATTTAAAATACTAAGGAAAATGCTTAAGTCGCTAGACTTTGTGAGAGTCATGTAATGAGTACCCCGGGAACATTCCTATTCCTCCCCCTACCTAAGGTGGATCAAGTCAGCATGGGTCATTCCTCCCTACCCTAGCCTATCTTAAGGCTAGAGTGGCACATTATAGCCTTACAGTTGAAGTGCCTTTATTTATACCAACTAAACTCAAAACCCTATCGTTTTACCTTATATATACTAATATCAATCAACTTATAAATGCAAATGTTCCCGGGTACTCAACACATGACTTGCTCACTTGTCTAACAACGACTTTGGCGTTTTTCTAGTCAGTAGGCCTACCGTAGTTGGCTATAAGTAGAGATGTGCAAAAATGGTTTTTTAAAGTTTGAAAATTCGCGCCTTAAAAATAAAAATTCGCGATTTGTCGCGATTTACCAAAAAAACACAATTTTCTTGAGCACAACTTTAAAAAAAAAAAGTTTCAGGATATGTTTTTTGATTGATTTTAATGATTGAAAAAAAACGAGTCATGAGAGTGAAGTTCAGAATGAGTTTTAATTTTAAGCCAAATTTTCAGCCTTATTTTTTAAAATTTTCTGACATTTTTTTACCAAAATTTTATTTCGTCTCCCGGGGCACCCCCCCAAAATTTACAAAAATTAGCTTTTTTTAGAAATATCTTTTGATAGGGATCTGAAGTTTTTTGAGCTTATCTGTTAAAACGATTATTACCATCCAAATCGCGTTGTATGCCCCCCCGGGCACCCCACCATATGTACCAGCCAGTATTAATTTAATTTTGATTCAAAATTTTGATTTTTTTGTTTTTTTTAAATTTCGTGACCTAATTCCATGTAAGGAATAATTGCTAATTCGCCACTGTTGCGGATCAACTAAAATTTCGGGGGAAAATTACGAATTTGGGAAAAAATTGGTACCGTTAAATCAAAATTCATGAGTTTCATGGCAAACAAATTTTAAGGGATTTTTTCAATTTTAAAAAAAAATTCGCAAATTTCTTTGTCACCATTTCTGCACATCTTTGCTATAAGGCCCCTGAATCCCCGGAATTGGAGCCCTGGGTTCAACAAAGGTCAGGATAAATTTTTTTAAATTTTGGATTTTGAAAATCTTTTTAATTGCTATACAGCAGGGTGCGAATTGATGGGGGTGGGGCGGGATTTTTCCCCCCTGGGAATTTCATCCCTGGTCCCGTTTTACTGAAAGGGATTCCCCGCGGGAATGGCTAAATCCCAAAATCGGATTCCCCCTTTTATTTTTAAAAAATATAAAGTGACTTTTTCTCTAATGTAATAAATAAAGCATCAATTTTCAATTCCTTTTAAAAAAATGCCTTCAGATCGCCTTTTTGCATTCCCAAAGGGGAAAATACCCCCAAAAATTTTCCCCAGATCATTCTAAGGCATCTGAGGGGGAATTATACCCTCCAAAAAAAAATTTGCCCCCGGCGACGGGGCTTTGCCCAGACCCCAGAAGTCACAGAGATACTAGGCTTGGCCCTCACCCCCCCTGCAAAGCCGTCAATTGCAACCCCGTTACAGTTTTATGGAAAAAAAATAGCAGTACGAAATACATGAAAGATTTTAAAGGTTACTCAATATCCGGGAATGTTGGGGGGAAACCCTTCGCATGCCCAAAAATTTGGCACACCTTGGCACCGCCTGACATTCTAAAAAATGATTTGATAAAAAATGATTTTTTAAGAAAAAAAATATTGTCGTTAAATTTAATCTAAAAATTTTAGCCTTATTTTTGATTTTTTTATGTTTGTAGGTTTAAATTTAAATCGCCCGGATTTTTTTTTAAAAAGTTTAAATGCACGCTAAATGTAGTACCGGATGTCTGTTAAAATTTCAGTACAATTATTTAGCCGTTGGTCGTTTGGGGGGGGAAGTCACTCACTCAAAACAAAAAAAAGGATCAGCTGTTGATTCAATTTTTAGACTTTGTTTTCTGTGTCACTGTTAATTAATCAGAAAGAGTTGTTAAAACTTTTTAGTTTTTCAGCAACAAAAGAGGAAGAGTTGCAAGAAAAATTGAGAATTCTGAATTTTATTTAAGGCCTCGACATTAAATAAAATATTCTAACTTCCCCTGGCAAGTGAAAATAAATAAACCCCTTGACCGGGGGGCAAATTATGAATTGGCAGAACTGTTTAATTTGCAATTGTTAATTTTGTTGTTTTCCTGTGCTACATTAAAAATTTTTAACTATTTGTCAACTCTCAACAGCATCAAATTCTAAAAATTTACGCAAGTCAAGAAGGCCGCCGGAAAAAAACAATAGGGTTTTTTCTCAAGAAGCAACTTATTTCTATGCTCTCTTTTTGCAACACTGTATATGTCAAATTAATATGTTTACAGATTCTCCTAATAGAGAGAACGGTGCCCATGTCGCTTACCAAATATGTACAAGTGACCTAAAATAGGCGCCCGGTGCCCATGTTGCGCGTCGCGTCTCCTCAATGAGCGAGTCTTCTGAAGTGAACATGGTTATTTTATTTCTAGGGCTGTGCGAGTACTCGAATATTCGAGTACGAGTCGAGTTCACGGCGGGGTTCGAACAAATTCGAGTTTCATTTATTTTGAACTCGAATATTCGAGCGTCGGTAAAAACAGCATTTTCATTTACCGACCCGTCAAAAGTTACGTGTTTCGTCCGTTAGATAGCAGCATACGCGGCAAAGATCGTGATACACGATAGTCAAACTCCTTCTGAGGTGAAGCTCGTTATGATTGGCCGGCTGAACTTTGCGAGATCCAATTGGAGCTGGTCATACGTCACATGCGAGCGTTGATTGGCTGTCAGTTTTGAAATCATTCACGTCTACCGTGTATCACCACTTTTGTGTCCGAGATGTATGTTGTTGACAACAAAAATGGCCACGATTCACGAGGAGAGAGCAGAGCAGACAGATGATTTTTAAAAATATGCGGCGGACTAGGCTAGGCTTAGGCGTAATTTCTTCTCTAAAGCATAGGCCTAGCATAAAATACAATTTTGAAATATTCATGAGATGGAACACTTGTCACAATGCAGGTAAACATTCAAACAACACACGGCGTGACAGTACCAGTGACAACAGGTAGGCTAGGCCTAGTAGCCTGCAGGATTTCTTCTGGCTAAGATTAGCGCCTAGGCCTAGTATATTTTACCGATCTTAGGCCCTAGCTAGGCTTACAAACTCAGATTGCCATACCAAAATGCACCCAGCACTAGACCTAGGCCTATGGCACCCTTCAAAACCAAGGTTAGTTGTAGGCCTAGCTAGGCCCTAGGTCTCCATAACCAAAAATATTTAACCCAGAAGATAGGCCTAGGCTTTAAAACTGAAGAATTTGTTTAAATACCTAGGCCTAGTAGAAAGTATGAAATGGAGAACACATTTTCTCAATTTGAAAATAAACTCTATTTAAAAAAATATTTAAAAAAAAGGCCCTAGCATCATAATAAAGTAATTTTGAAATGAAAATCGAATTGAACTCGAATTGAACTCGAAAACCGAACATCTGACTGAACTCGAACTCGTACTCGACTCGAATTGAAATCTCCCGTTCGCACAGCCCTATTTATTTCATTTCCAGCAAAAATAACAATACTGAATGAAAGTTAAGCATCAAATCCAACTCAACATTTACTTCATCGAAAAGTATTAAAAAAAGTGCCCACACCTGTGTGCTAATAGTAGATAGGTACCTCAAACAACACTATTCACATAATGCCACAAGCAAAATTCTCTGTAACATTAATCATTTCATACAATCCAGAAATTAAAAAATCCATACTGATCGGGGTTTTTTAATTTCTGGATTGTATTAAATATTAACAATTCCACCTACGGGAGTGTTTCCCGACTATCCAAATTGAGAAATTAATCATTTTGTTACTTCTTTTGAAATCCACTTCCTGTTTTACAAGTAGCCCAGGAGTGGAAGAAAATTTTGTATGGTGTACCCGGACAAAATTCCGAACAAGCTGAAAATTTGCACACATGTTCAGTTGATCATTCTAAACAATAGTTGAAAAGTCCCCTAAGCTCCGCCGCGTGCGTCTTGAGATATAGTGACAAAAGGGCGTTAGTGCCAAAAATTTGTTATTTTCAATTTCAACCATTTTTTTGTACTTATATGTACAAATTATTAAATATTTTTACAAAAATAAAGTTTAAATCAGTCATAAGCTTCAACCCATGCGTGGAAAAAGGGCGTAAGTGCTAAAATATGATATTTTTCTATATTTTTAATACATAAGTATGTGCAACTGCAAATAATTATGTATTCAATACATTTTGACATAAGTATGTGCAACTGCAAATAATTATGTAATCATACGACGAAAACGTGAAATTGTTCCCTTTCCTTCGACCAGTGTGTCTTAAAACATGGTGGCATAAGGGCATAAGTGACAAATATATGTTATTTTCAGTTTTTTACAAACTTATTGACATTCATACATATGCAAATTATTTAGTATTCGTACGAGACAAAAGTAAACATCTTCCCCGAGCTTCGTTGCTGGCGTCTTGATAAATGGTGGCAAAAGGGCGTAATTGACATCATAATTAAGTTTTTAATATAAAAAGGGCTTTTGACATTCAACTACGTTTATTGTAACATATGAATACCATACAATGGACACTCAATGTAAAATCCATGCAAATTTATAAAATATTTACCCCCGCATTCTCAAACGGCATGCTTAGACATAGTTTGGCGAAGATCTGGTGTGTTTTGAGCGGGAAAGTTTTTGACATATCCAATCCAAGCTTGGAAAACTCAACTCATGTTAAAAATAATAAAACGTATTTTGAAAGGGATTCGAGCAGGAGATGTGGACAACCTAGCTTGGGCTTGGCTGTCTGTAGTGTCACATCACTACAGATCCACTACAGATCATGAGCTGTGATTCTTGATGTAATATAGTGGCAAAATGGCGTAAGTGACAAAACTATATAATTCAGTCATATGATTCAAAATATTTGCGTGTACGTTCGCCAGATTATCAGCCGGCAATATATTGAAGACTTGAAGGTCATCATGCTCAAGATAAATCCCAAACTTGGCACTTAACTGACATTAATTTGGTGTCCAGTTACCCTGGTCGTACTTAATAAGTAATACTATAAAACCGATGGTGAAGCGTAAAGATAGAGTGCATATCCCTTTTTTCATTGACAAAAAGCATAGCTGATGCGCATCACTCACATTGAAGTTTACCCGCAACATCACACTATTTAATAGCATTATTTGGATAATGGTGATCTGAAGGACGCTTTTGGCACAAAGACGACTTTCTCTGTTCGACGAAGTCTTCTTTTGAGTTAACTACAACAAAATCACATATTATTGTCACAGAGTTGGGCTCAATCTCCATATACATTAAACTACCATGCCGACACACATATTTTCCTGTATAGTGGGCAAACTTTGCATGAAGTGTAGTGATGCGGCCACCTCGTCCTGTTTCCATACAAAGAAGTCTATACTAAATACATGTTTTCATGTTGTGATTGTGAATAAATGCGGCTGGATACAGGAGACCATCTTGTACCAAGCTGGTGGGAATTACTAAGCTGCAGTTACCAAAAGTAAATTAGTAAATGAAATATATGCAGAAGTTTTAAGATATAAGTTGCCTTATGTTTTTCTACCGTTTTATCACAATAATTTTGCTGTGGTACATTCCGTTTACTTCATTGAGCAGTAGCGCTTCATTTGCAACTGCGTACTTTGAGTTCTAGATTTGATATGCTGCCAGTCCACCAGCACATTTAATAGATCTATCCATCCATCCCCTCTTGGCTTGATGGCAAACATGGGGAGGTATATAGTTTGTAGCGTTCAAAGCCAGCCGGGCACACATGCAATTCAGTCCGCTATGTAAGCGTTCATTTCCCACTTGGAGATTTAAAAACATCAAATCGGTATTGAAATATGTTTTATTCTTTGCTCATGCTCTATCTATTGTGATGTGATACTATAGTCAAGCCCAAGATAGGTTGTCCACAGCTCGAGCTCGAATCCATTTAAAAATCCGTCTATGCAAGCCACTTGAGAATGCTGGGGAATATTATTTTAAAGGTTTGGTTATGTCCAATCAGCTACTTACAACGATTTTGTAATGGTTTTTTTACATACAAGCTGGCCATAGCAAGTCAGTCAGCATGCATGGATTTTACATTGAGTGTCCATTGTATGGTATTCATATGTTACAATAAACGTAGTTGAATGTCAAAAGCCCTTTTTTTATTAAAAACATAATTATGATGTCAGTTACGCCCTTTTGCCACCATTTATCAAGACGCCAGCAACGAAGCTCGGGGAAGATGTTTACTTTTGTCTCGTACGAATACTAAATAATTTGCAATGTGTGAATGTGAATAAGTTTGTTGAAACTGAAAATAACATATATTTGTCACTTACGCCCTTATGCCACCATGTTTTTTAAGACACACAGGTCGAAGAAAAGGGAACAATTTCACGTTTCCGTCGTATGAATACATAATTATTTGCAGTTGCACATACTTATGTCAAAATGTATTGAAATAATTGAGAATATCATATTTTTAGCATTTACGCCCTTTTGCCACGCATGGGTTGAAGCTTATGACTGATTTAAACTTTACTTTCGTAGAAATATTTAATAATTTGTATATATAAGTGCAAAAAATTGTTGACATTGAAAATAACAAATTTTTGGCACTTAAGCCCTTTTGTCACTATATCTCAAGACGCACGCGGCGGAGCTTCGGGGACTTTTCAACTATTGCTTAGTAGGCTAATCTGAGCCTGTGTGCAAATTTTCAGCTTGTTCGGAATTTTGTCCGGGTAAAAGTCTTCCACTCCTGGGCTAAAGGTCCATGCAGTTTGGAGTGACCAGTACAACAAGGGTTCGTGAGTGGCTACTTTGCTACAACAGATGATGACTGGAGATTGATAGGTTATATGTTTGATTAGGTCTACAAGGTAATAACAACGCAGCACTGACCGATAAACCCGCAGCCAATGGCCGCCAGACCGCCGAGCTTCATGCCGGCCACAAGTCCAATGGGTCCTCCAAGGCAACCCCCGATCACTGCACCGGCCAGGGGGTATATCCCGACCTTGATCTGTTTCAGGTGGGAGGCGCCTTGTTCCACGTTCTCTGCCGCCGACTCCACGCTCGTTTCAACCAGGTCCACGCTCTCCTGCTGGTTCTACAATCACAACGACAAGGGAGTGAGCTCAACAAACAGTGAACAAATCACCACTTAGGCCTAAACCCTCAAACAAAAAGTAGTTCTTGTTTATAGTTTTGATTCTTGTTTACACTCATTTTCTACGAACTGATTTTCAGAGAGAGGCAATTGTAAATAGCTTATGTATTTTTTGTTTGTTCTCATAGTGATAAACCTATGGGATACAAGATCACGAAACTTGAACAAAGACCCTTACCCTAACCCAAAATTTACCCCTCCACTAAAATAATAGGCACCGTTAGGTACGGTATAGGCCTACCTACGCCTAACATTGCCAAATTAATCAAATTAAATGCGATTACCAGGCGCGCAGGAACGTTTTGAAATTTGCGGGGGGGGGGGGGGGGCAAATCCATTGGAAGTTTTTTGTGGGCGGCAGGTGAGGTTTGGAGCAAAGCGTCAGCCGCCGGAGGCCCTTTCGCCGAAGGCGAAAAATGTTCACTATACTACAGTTACTACAGAACCTAAAATATACAGGAGTAAGCTTAAAATACGAAGAAGACCCAATCTATCTTGGTGTAATGATGGATAAGAAAATGACGATGTCTAGCCATATCGACAGAATGTGCCAATTAAGTAATAAAAGACTAGGCTTACTGAAAAGAGTATCAGGGGTAACGTGGGGAGCCAATGTCAATACGCTATCTACGACATACAAAACATACATACGTCCAGTGTTGGAATATGGAAATGCCATGTTGATTAACACTTCAAAAACACACTTGGACAAGCTCAACATTATCCAAAATAAAGCCCCGAGGATCATAACAGGAGGAGTGAAAACCACACCTATCACCGCAATGGAAACAGTAGCTGAAGTCCCACCACTGGAAGCAAGGAGAAATGTAGCAGCTGAAGCTGTACGAAAAAATGGTTCGCTTAGATGTAGATTATTGGGACAGAGATCCCCAAGAAGGCCTTAAAACACAAAAAACATTCATAACTGAAGCTAGGAATGTAGTGGGAAAGTTAAGGGGGGAAGTGATAACTGAAAACAGACAAGAAATAGGAAAACCAAACTTCATATGCCCATCATTGGAAATAAACCATCAACTAAACATGAAGGAATTCAAGAGAAAAAGAAGAACTATCAAGAGGAGCATATGAGAAGTCTGGCACTAAGATTTATTCACAAAGAATACCTAGAGAAGGAGTGGCTGCATATATACACTGATGGATCAGCAACACCAGGAGAAGGGAATGCAGGTGCAGGAATACACAGTAGAGAGTTTGAGGAATCATTCCCAGCAGGATCAAATGGTAGTAACTTTGATGGGGAGATGAGAGCATAAGCAAAGCGTTGGAGAAGATTGAATACTTTAGAGAAAGGAAGTGGGTGATACTAACAGACTAAAGAGCATCTATCCAGGCTATAGTGAGTAGAGAAGAAACAGAAGCAGAAATAGGAAACTGCAAGATAAGAATCCTGAGGTTGATGAATGCAGGTAACACAGTTATGCTACAATGGATACCGGCACACTGCGGCATAAACGGAAACGAGAAGGCTGATTTCCTCGCTAAAATGGGAAGTAAAACCAAGCAATTCATAAACAACATTTCATACAGATCAGCTAAATCCCATCTGAAATCAGCCAGCAACTCGGAGGTAAAGAAAGCATGGAAGGAGAAAGGCAAGAATAAAATGTGGAGTGAGCTAGTTAAAACAAGGAAAGATCGGAAATGAGAGGACAAACCATTATAAAAGAAGAACTACAACAGCACAGTTTAGACTAGATACCGGCCATGACTTGCTAGCAAAGCACTTACACAGAATAGGTGTGATGGAGAGCAGCAAATGTAAGCTCTGTGGTGAAGGAATACAGGACAGACAACATCTATTTAGATGCGCTACACAGAAAGGACACTATGGGGAAATGCCAGGGGTATGGACAGGAGGGAACAGGAGTCCTATCTTTACTGGTTGTCAAGACACATGATGACATAAATATGTCGATGTGGGCATAAGAGAAGAAGAGACAGTTATTTCGTCATGTTTTAACTGCACTTTGGACTCTGTAAACGATGTTTTACTGCAACTAGCTGGGGATCTAAAAACTAAAAAAACTAAACGTGAAGTGGTCCGGACCATTTTAGTAAATTTCAACCTAATTTTTATGTAGGCCTAGGCCTAATAACGAAGCTTCAGACAAACATTAGTTTTACCAAGGTGACTGTTGAATTGTATATGCTAAGTGTAAGTGCATCATAGATATCTTAACACCTATATAGGCTAGATGCGCAGTCTCCAATACCTCCGCACAGGCGCGAGTGTACCAAATTGAAGCGTCAATCCCACCATTCAAGATGGCGGTTTGGCGTTTTAATTTATGCTTTTTAATGCAATAAAGTACTTTACTGGATTGTTTGATATGGTTTTAGCTTGTGCAGCATGGTATTGAACAACCAGCAACAATGCAAAGTTATTGCATACGGGAATTTAGTAATCATTTGGTGTTAAAGTCTGATATGCTCACCTGCCAAACTGGCGGCCATCTTTAAAAATATTTTTTCGATTAATCGCTCCCATCTAATTAACATGCAAACTCACCCATTCAAGATGGCTTCCAATTGTCCCGGAAGTGGACCTCTGACTGCTAGTCTAGCCAATTATATGGGATGTCTATGAAGTGCATATTAACTACAGAAATTCTGGGATTAATATTTAACTCACTTTTTTTTTGCCCCCCCCCCCCCCCCCCACCCACCCACCCTGGACCAAACTTGGGGGGGGCATTGCCCCCCCTGATTCCTATGCCACTGGTGATAACTGATTAGACTACAGGTGTTACGTGGTACCTACGCCTACAACCTACGGTAATTAAAAATATTTGTTGGTCATCTAGGGGAAATTGAACTTACATGAACTATTTCAGCAAAGTCTTTAAATAGCTCGTTGATATCTTGAACTTCTGTTTGGAGACATTCCCATGAATTAAGGCACTGACGCTGTTTTGCTAATTCCTCGCCGGTAACTTTAATCTGAGCTTGAAGGCTTTCTAATTCTGTTGCATCGTTGTTTTGTTCTATTTTGCCAACATCTGGCATAAGGTGTTTTTCTTGGGAAGAGGTATTGATAGGTTGACTCCTGTTTGATGTCAAGTTTTTAGGGATAAATTCTAAATACTCTGTGATGGCGTCTTGAGCATTTTGACGAGCTACAGCCGTCAGTCTGTCGAACTTGCCAAGATCAGAATCTTGAACTTGATTTCGTAGATCATCCATTTCATAGAGTAGCGCTTTGAGTTGCTTGACTAGCCTTGTTGCATTTATTTGCTCTCGATGGACTTGATCCCAGGCTTCTTGAGACTGGAACTATAAAAAAAAAACAAGTTAGAAAAGCAATATTGCATAGGGCCTAAGCAAATACCTATAACAATGCCAATAGTTGATTAGAGACACTAGGCCTAGAGAAAGTAAACATGACACAACAACTGGCCCTAGCTTAGACCTAAACCCTACTTAAAACTAAGCTCCAGGCACATACTTTGTCCTATGCTTTTGATAAATCAAGAAATATCTAATCTAGGAACTAGATTATTGAGAAACGGGCCAGTTATCGCACTGTGTGACCTGGTCGCATAGGCCCCTAGTTACTATTAAAAAACATTGCCTAGGTAGGCAGTACTTCTGTCGTTGGTATAGACCAGTTTTTGTAAACTGTTTTTTCATCAATAAAAACAATGAAAAACAACCTAAAATGAGTAATATTTATAAATCGTCATTAAGGCCTAGGGCCTATATTATGGTATTAAATACACTTAGGCCTACATGTTTCATTTCATTAGCCTATGTTTTATTAATAATTGTAAGCTATAAGTATCGAGGAGTGACGCGGCCTAGGCCTACGAGCATACTTGGGGAAGGAACTTTTTAAAAGAACAAGTTCAGGGGAATGAGTTCCATTTTCCCGGAACTTTTTAAGGAACTGATCCCTTTTATGGTTGAGGAACTTTTAAGTGATCAAGTTCATATTTCCGAGGAACTTTTTAGAAAGTTCCTTAAAACGTTCCAGTTACAATTAAGTAGCCAATTTTGTACTTAGAACCACTTTTCAGTATTCGTTAGCAAACAACTTTGCCGTTATGTATCATTTATAATTTTCATATCATACGTATCATCATGATTCATGACCCTACCGCTCACCGTGCTCTTTGACAGCCGTACGCAAACTTGCAAGTTGCACGCCAGTCACTCTGCAGTCGCATTAAACAAACTAAAAAGTAAAAGGGAACTTTATAAAGGAACTTTAGTTCCTTTTTATGAGGAACTTGAACTTTTTAGAGGTTAGGGTGTAAAAAAGGAACTTGAACTTTATAAAAGTTCTTTTTTTATTGATGAACTGAATCTTTTAAAAGATCCTTTTTAAAAGGAATTTCTCCAAGTATGCCTACGAGCCGTAAACTGGGCATTTATCATCGTAAAATACTAGGAAAACGCTTAAGTCCCGCCGCGTTGTTGGATGAGCGTAATTGGTGCATTGAGCTGCCATGTGTTATGCGAATTTTCTGTTGTTCTGTGAAAAAATCATTACTAAGTTGAAGATTTGTTTAAAATTTAATTTAATTTTTTTAATAAATCGTAATTTAAAAAAGGGAAAAAATCGAAATATTGAAATTTTAATTTTCATAAGAAATAATTAATCGATTGCGCACAAATTTGACACAAATATATTAATTCATAAAATTAAGGTTCTGTGAAAAAATCATTACAATCGGATAAAGCATGTAGGCCTAGGTGTTAATAAGTCGAAGAATGTTTTAAAAATTTAAAAATTCGTAAAATTGCGATTTTCATAAGAAATCATTTTTCGATTGCGTCAAATTTCACACGAATATATTAATTCATAAAATTAAGGTTCTGTGAAAAAATCATTAAAATCGGATAAAGAATGTAGGTGTTACAAGTCGAAATTGTAAAACAGCCACTCCGGCTCGTCACGGTTGTTACATTTCACCCTTTATAGAGCTAAAAATCTTAAATTAACTAATGAATTGTGATGTTTTATACTGAGACAATCGTGTTTACACACTACCTACCATAAGGTGAAAAAGATTTTTAAATGAATTGTAATTTTTTTTTTATATATATGTTGAGTGAAATGTGGTGTCACGGATGTTACAAAGTGTTTGGGAAGTGGATCCCGATCATCATCGAAAGATAGAAAGTTCAGGTCCCTGGCCCAGACAGCAACATTTCCATATACATAGAGCTTATCCATGAAAGATGAACCCTTATAATCACCAGTGGCGTCGGAACAGGGGGGGGCAAGGGGGGCATTGCCCCCCCCTAACTTCCATGCCATGGGGGCATAGGGGGGCAGATTTTAGAGTTGAAAAATCAAGATTTTTACTCTACTTTTTGGGACAGCAACGTCGAATGATCCTGTCAACAATTCATTTCCAGGAATAAACAACCCAACAATATAGCAGAAATGTTAGGTTGGCTGACTGAACCGTCTATCTGACTATCTTTATAACTAGCCACCCGTATTATATTGTGTGCTGGTCACTCAGTGGACACGAAACGTAACTCAGACTCACGTCTAATCCAAACATCCCTTGGAATGATTTGCTAGAGTTATTGGTAGACGCAAGTTGGGATTTGGTTCGCACGTGTCGCATCGTTCATTGTTCAGTCATCTTTGGAGTGGTGTATAGTGACTGTGATTATAGCGAAGTGGCAAGTGGGAAAGATTATTTATTCCTCTTAGAGTGTAAGTAGTGTAGTGTGAAGTGTAAAGTAAAGTGTAAGTGTGTGTGTAGTTTTTCGTGTTTAATTTTAAAAAAAAATATGAAACGTACTAAACAGCCTTCAGTTAGTATTTTTTTTTTAAAGAAGAGGGTAAAACAAAAATATGTTTGCCTGTATACTTCGTCATAACATAAAAAAAAAAGAGTTGTTATTTATTAAATGGGCCACTTCACGTTAATTTCTTGAGTTTTTAGATCGCAGATAGTTGATGTAAAACATCGTTTACAGAGTCCGAGTGCAGTTAAAACATGACGAAATAACTGTAGTAAAGTGAAATTTTTTTCGCCTTCGGCGAATAGGGCCTCTGGCGGCTGGGGCTTCGCCCCAGATCCCAGCTATACCCTACCAAATCTACCAATTGATTTGCCCCCCCCAACTTTCAAAACGTTCCGACGCGCCTGATAATCACCCATTCATTGTTTTAAAAATAAATTATATTAATTGTTACGATTTTTTGTGTGCGTCACGGATGTTGCAATGATTTTTGTAACGGATGTTACACACATTTTGCCTTGCCAGTTTCTAGCCATTTTCAATTTATATTAGGCCTACTATGTTAGGCCTATTCTTAGTTACAAATTTAAGCATTCCTTATCTATACCTACTATCTAAATGTTTTGGGTTCAAAATAAAATTGTAAAATAAAATAAATGCGATGTTAAGGAGTTGCTGAGGCTGGCGCGGAGACAAGTTTAGACGCTAGCATTCTGTTTTTTCCGGGTAAACGGTTTATAACACTGTTATCAAATTTCACGCTATTGGTAATAAAGAATAAATCTATGCTATCCAGTAGGCCTACGTGTATTTCTAAATTACCTAGGCCTAATTCATTGATTTTGAATTAAAATTTAGTGAAATCACAGAAATTTACTCCATTTTGGTCAACTTTGGGAATTTATTCCAAGTAAACAGATTTTTTTAACTCGAATTTGCAAACTGGATATCAACGTTTAAATCAATGTGAACGCGTAGGTTAATTTGTTTTTTTCTAAGATAAACGGTTTGGTGGGAATTTTCAGAATTGGAATCCTTGTTTTGGATTTCTTTTTTTCACGTTTTGGATCTTGCCTATGCCTCGCAATGGATCTTTAAGGCTTAATTATTGCAACCAATTGCGGATATAAATATAAATGTACTTTAATAACATCCATGCAAAATTTGGTAATGATATTACCAACCGTTCAGCAGAAATCATCAACACCTGAGTGCGCGCATTTGAGTTGGGCAAAGCTCGGCTCTTAACTCTTAAGAGCGTTCGGAACATGCAGTTTTGCTACTCTCAACAGAGGTTCAAAGCTGCACCGATTACGCACAAACTAATAATAGAATATTTACTATATTTTACCCACTCTCAGATAAACGTTCAACCTATTTGCGCTATTAATAATATTAACGATCAACATTACCAAAAATGAAAAAAAAAATGTTGAATTGAGCTTTTATATAACATTTGCATGAAATGGTGAAGCATATTTTGAGAGTTTGACATAAGCTAGAACAATTATTCGAAGTAGCGCTAATAGTGGATTTTGTTAACAACAATTGCTGAAATCGTTGCCGAGATGGTTATTATTAAGCTTCCTAAAAACGGAACAGAAGCGGATGTTTACACTCAATCAAATATTCCTTCAATAACGGTTTTTTCTCACTACCGAGTTCGTGGGTTTGCCACAGATAGCTCCACAGTAGTTCCGTGACTCAAACAAAAGAAGAGGCGCTTAGACTAAACTGAGCGTAAAACCGCCCAAAGCATTTTAGCGGGCTACCTGTTTCGAGGAAGGGTTAGAAATTAGAATTGCTCGTCTATTGTACGCTTGACAATAAAATTCCTGTCTTGATAAACAAACATTTTTAGAATTAATAATATATGAAATTATATTTGATATCAGCAACTCCAATACATTGCAAAATGTTTTTAATCAAAGCTCTACGACAAAAATTAGCATTTCACAGCAAATGGGTTACACTATCAACTTCAGAGATGGTAAAGCATGAGAAATGTTAATTTTGGTCGTGGAGCTTCAATTAAAAACATTTTGCAATGTGCAGGAGTTGCCGATTTTAAATATAATTTCATAAATTAGTAATTATAAAAAATATGTGTTTATTAAGACAATAATTTTCTTGTCAGGCGTACAATAGACGAGCAACTAACCACAACGTTCGTGTTATTGAAAGCTCATTCACTGAGCGCTACGGGGAGTTCTAAACGCCTATACAATAAATTGAGAAAACTTATTGAATTTATCTTAGCTCATCATTGAGCGTCCTACTCAGTCATTGTTGATATATTATGTATTGATTGATTTAATGAATGATTTATCAATGTATGGGTTTGCGTTGCAAAGTTATCAGATTACGCACATCGAAACGACCATTAACACCGCAATTAATTTCTGAAATTTAAGATTTGTTTCTGATAAATTATTGCAATCGGAAACTTTGCCACTTTATTGTTCGATGTAATAATATAATATATTATACTTTATTAGCCTTTTTGCTTTTATTTCGTGGCCGTTTACTGTTGAGCCAAAAGCAAGTCCGTTTGTTACAAATAGCCATGACCAAATGAATATTCAGACATACTTTTTTCCTTTTCATTGTTCTCTGTTGCTTACTTATTTAATCATAAATCACCTAACGATTATTGTGTGATTCGCAAGCCTACTGAAAGTTCAGGTGTATAATTAATTGTTGTATTATTTTAAATTATGGCGGTGTATAGTTCAGCCACGTTCAGATACATATTATCTGACGATTATTATAATATGTGATTCACGCTTTACGCTAAAACGTATTAGTGGTTTAGGACGTTTAGATTTATGTCAGGAGAATTGGGTGGAAGAGTCTCCCGGAAATATACGACGAGCTACGATAATCGACTGTGTGACCTTGTCAAAATCAGCTAATACCTGCTTAGGGCTAGTACGGGCGAGCGCGATCTGTTGTGTAGTTGCGACGCGTCGACGGATGTGGTGACATTATACCCCTACGAGATCAACAGCTAAAATTGAACTTTCCAAAATCTAAAAGTTTGTGTCTGAAAGTAAGTGCAGTGAAAAGTTTATTCCTAACACTGGTTTTGGTTATATCTGGACTAACATAATGCAGAGTAATTAATTGTAGCCCTCCGTGGCCTTGGGAGAGTTACTTGATTATTTTGTTATTGTGTTCATACTCACTTGTGGAGCCCGGTCATTGCATGGATAACGTAGGCCTAAGGGGGGGGGGGGGGGGGGGGAATTAAAGGTTTTTGGTGAAATTAGCAAAAACCAAAAGCTTCTCCACTCATGGCCATATTACACAATAGGCCAACGGCAACAAGGCACGTGGTTAGGTGTACCCCTGTTGCACTTAATATGTATAAAAAATTATCATAACTATCAGCTAACAGGATGGATTAATTTAGTAAATGGCATAATATACTGAACTTATTTGTTGTTTGTGATGTTCACCTTCAAAACCTTACCGCAACGTCTGCAAAAAAACATGTTGCGATGACGGCATGCAATGCGCTAATACCTATTGTAATCAGGCTAGAGTTTCATAAGTTTCATATTATGTATGCTGTATTTGTGGGATTCGCAAGCCCAGTGACAGTTCGGGTGTATTTATTGTTTTTTTGTTTTATGGCTATGTACTTATCAGCCACGTTGAGCTAAGTTTGTTCATCAATGGCAAAAATAACTGATTCACTAGATTCAATACTAGATTCTACGGGAAAAGGTTTATTGGATGAGCGTAGCGAGCGATGCGAGCGAAGCGAAGAATCCATTTCACTACACTGGAAAAAAAATTCGGAATTTTTTTTTTTTTTTTTTTGGCTGTTTGTCAACACGATTCCGGCTAAACCGATACTCCAATTGCAATGAAATTTTCTGGAGACCTTCGAAATCTCTGAACATAGAACTGCCATGTTTTTGAGCGCAATCGAAAAATCATTTCTCATGAAAATCGCAATTTGACGATTTTTTTCGATTTTTTAAAAATTTCTTCGACTTATAACACCCGATCCGATCCGATTTTATCCGATTTTAATGATTTTTTCACAGAACCATAATTTTATGAATTTAGATATTCGTGTGAAATTTGAGTGCAATCGAAAAATTATTTCTTATGAAAATCGAAATTTTACTGTTTTTTTTAATAAAACAATTCTTTGACTTATAACACCTACATGCTTTATCCGATTGTAATGACTTTTTCACAGAACCTTAATTTTATGAATTTATATATTCGTGTGAAATTTGAGCGCGATCGATTGATTATTTTATATGAAAATCGCAATTTTACGATTTTTTTCTTTTTTTAAATTACGATTAATTAAAAAAATTAAAAATGAAAATTAATTTTTTATATAATTTAAATTAATTTTTAAAAAATCTTCAATTTAGTAATGATTTTTACACCGAACAACAGAAAATCCGCATAACGCAGTAATGGTAGCTCAATGCATCAATTACGCTCATCCAACAACGCGCCTGAAAAAGCGTTTGCGAAGCTTCCTAGTATATTATATACATGCATACGTATTTTTTATAGGCAAAATAATTTAATATTGAACCTTGACATGTGACATGGTATGATAATATGACAAAAATGAATCGTTCCAGTGTCAAACGTCAGTGGGACATCAGGGTCAACTCCTATAGTCGTGATAAAGAATTGGTCAGGGTAGGGGAAGTTTTATTTTACTGAAATTTAGTTCAGACTACAGTTTTTAAATGAAGAACTATTAAAGATTCAAGTTCCGTTTTTTGTTATATAAAAGTTTGTCAATACTATGATCTAAGTTCTTGAGAAGCATTTTGGTGGAAAATGCTGTCAGGTAGTACGTTTTACGAATATATTATTTTGGGAGGATTGAGCGGAGGTGTCTCCAGGAAATATACGACGAGGTACGTCAATCTTCTGTGTGACTGTCGAAATCAGCTGAACGGGGTGGCTAGGACGGGCGAGCGATTTTTGTTGTTTTAGTTGCGACGCGATAGCAATAGTGGATGAGGAATTAGGCGACCAACAGAAATTACTTTCGAATAAACTAAGCTCGTAGGCCTATAGAGTATGGCCCAAGTTCATTGAGAACATCACTAAGTGTTTCTCAACATTGGATGTGGTTATTTCTGGACTTGACGCAATGACCTGTAAGAATTTACGACTCCTTTATGAGAGTACCTCGATTATGTATTTTGTAAATTCGTATTTGTTCTCATTCACTTACTAGCCGCACAGAAGCTATTTTTCAAGTGGGGGCGGGGGGTGGAATAAGTTGTTTGGCTTCCTCATGCGCAAGCACTGAATACATCCTATAGTATACTGACTAATTAGTTTTTCACTTGTTGTAGCTTTGATGATGTATGGCGTGACTGGATGTCTAGCATTCAATTGGGGGAGGGGGCCTTGGGAGGGAATTCTCATTATCCCCCCACCCCCCATCACATCTTCTTCCTACGCGCCTGTTCACTCATGGTTTCTCAGTAATTGCAGGGCAAAGAGCATACTGTGATTATTACACATTTTGCTCATAAAAATAATGACTGCTGCTATCCACAACAATATTTAGGCTTTTACACTATTTCAATAAGTAATTATTATAACCAGTCGGGATAGTAATCATTCATATATTTTGCGGGGGGCAACTAATTGTAGGGGCCCCCAGGGGGTCTGGGGCGAGCCCCAACCACCAGAGGCGAATTTTTTTGCGAGTTATTTTATCCTCAATATGTCTTTTACAGCGATCTGAGGTATTATTTTTAAAGGAAAGATGAAGTGACCAAGACGTTATACATAAATATATTGTTGTAATTTTTTACTTCAGATAATTTTGCTATTTAAGTTTAAACAAAACAATTAAGGTTTCAATACGTCTGACGAAAGAAGTCGCAATATTTTATCCTCTATATGTGGATTTTACAGAGAGTTGATGCAAAGATCAAGTGCCCTTGACGTAAAATTGTCATCTTTGGTCTTTTCTAAAATTGGTTCTCGTCACATTGCAAGGGGGGCAACTGCCCCCCCCTTGCTCCCCCCCCCTGTGGACGTCTATGACATCACTGGAAATTAAATCAGTTATTGTTTCAGTGACAGAGTTGACTCCAAATACGAACTTATGAAGTTTATGAATTATGGTTGTAATTTGTAGGCCTACTCAGTGGCGGATACAGGGGGGGGGGCGGTGAGGCGATCGCCCCCCCCCCTCATGATTATGTCCTAGATCCGCTACTGAGCCTACTTATACTAAACCCATATAGCTAATACCACTATGTACTATCAATATGTTATTATATGGTAATATTATTGTTCACGTCAGTTTATAAATACAACTGCAATTGAATGAACAAGACTAAAATCTAGATTCATCACATTTCCCAATATTCAACTGTTCCCTACCCTAATCATAAAAAAAAACTGTTCACGCACTCTCACTTCGCAAATCCTCTACTGGCGATGCGCAGAGAAAAACGGCAAACTGAGATGATTCCAGATTTGGGAAATAAACATTTCTAAGTTGTATAGAAAAGATAATTAGGGTCACCACTGGCCAAGTCGGTTTGGATCCTTGTGCGGTTGTCTTTTGTTACCTAGTTCTTACAAATGGCAAGCCTTTCTTTGATGGTGTCTGCAGCATCGATGGTCTGCAGGTGGTTTGGAAGAGGGTGGGGGTGGGGGGAAGGTAGGCAGGTAATACAGACTCAACCTCTACCGTCATGGCTTTCTCGTAGTTCTAATAGTGACCGCAAAATTTGAGCACGCTCGCAGGAGCCGAGCACTCTTAACGTAGGGTAAGGGAACTAGTTCTGGATCGGTTAAGCAATATTACAATTTTGAGTATCAGAATTTTTTTTTTGTTACTCCCACATACTATATATATTCTTATTGATTAACTTTCCGACAATGTTTGCAAAAGAAAAAATTTAAAAAAGTTTACGAAGGTACTAAAATGAGCCAATTAAAAAAAGTAGTGCTTTGATCCAGAACTGATACCCGGGTATCAGTTGTGGATCATCAGCCTAAAACTTTTCAAATTGATATCAGGGGTTCTTTGATATGTTTCATAAGTAGTGATGCAGCCGCACCTGACAAATTTGATTCTGGACGCCCGGTATCAGCATTGATCCACAATCAGTCCCCGGATTAGTTGTGGATCAAAATTGTAATTGTGAATTATTTGCAGCAATTATGCTAACCACAATTTTTTTTTCAATACAAAATTTAAAGACAAAGACAAGAGCTAACACCTGGGTATAAATTTTATAAGCCAAATATTCTAAACACATTTTATATCAAATTCAAAATTTTGAAAAAAATATTAAAAAAATTAGGCCTAGGCTAGACCAAAACTTTTTCTTTTTTTTTAGATTTGCATCTGTAAAGACAAGCTCTAAAAATAAGTGCCTAAATTACTTTTAACTTGGTTTTTAAACACTATTAGGCTTACTGCATATGTCCTATTCATTTAACATGGTGTTACGATCTACAAAAACGGACAAAAACCTCTTATTTGTAGACACACGCAAGGGTGCTTTGAGTAGTTGTACAGTAAACCTATTATAGTCAATTCTTAGCAAAACTAATAATAAAAATTCTGACAAAGTTTGAAAGCTGTGCTAATAACTGATGAAATATTACAATGATAAATGCATGTGTATATCAATTGCGTCTGTTGCAAACGGCAACCATTTTGATAGCATTGTTGACTAGGCCTATTTCTACTAAAGTTGACAAATGACTCAACCTGGTGATGACAGTGTGCAATTCCAATGCTCCTTGGATCAATTCATCAGAAAAATATACTGACAGTGCATCTATCATTACATGTAGAACTTACACAAGCCCAAAGATACTGATCCACAACTCAACCCCGATCCAGAACTAGTTCCCTTACCCTATTTCCTTTATTGTATAATATAGGCTAATTATAGTTTTCCAATATGTTATGTTTTATAAATGTTTACATAAACTTACTAATAGGTAGGGTAGTGTTGTTTTTATATAAATACAAACTTTTACAAACATGTAATACCTAGGCTACAAATACTATCGAAGTTTGAAATAACAGTGACAAGGACCAAACATTTCCCGTATTAAAAATCTAGACAAGAAAAAAATTAGGCTACACATTAGCAATTTTATTTTTAAATAAACCTCTTCAATATTGATTGATCATATTTCAAGTGAGTAACCACATCACAATCTTTCAACAACATCCGCGACATGTAACATCCGTGACACGTAACATCCGTGACAATGTAACATCCGTGACACTATTTCTCAGAAATGTTGATGTTAAAGGTTAGCCTACGAGTACATTGTCAACATCACCAACTTGTAGCAAAATATAAGAACTATTATATAGGTAGCCTACCAAAAAACAACTTATTTGCCTTTATTGTCACGGATGTTACATCACAAACATGATTACATTACGGCCATTCCATAGTTGCGGGTGTGACACATTACACACTTAAAATACCTGCCAAGTGTTTAAAATTACAAATTGAAACCCAAGACATTGTATACATTCATTGTTGCTATAAGATGTACAAATACACCAAATTTCAACTTTCTGTGACTTTAAGAAATCAGTAAATTAAAATTAAAACAGGTGTTGCGGGTGTGACACTTTTTGCCACTGTATTTACACCCTTACATGAACAAGTGCAAAAGTCTGTGAATATAGGTCCCCTTGGATAGGCAACTATTTTTTTCCTAAAGCATTATAGAACACCCTTAAAATAAAATATAAGGAATAGTGGCTCAAATAATTTAAAAGACGATTTATGATGGTTTGAAGATGTTGCGGGTGTGACAAGGAAATGTTGCGGGTGTGACGTAGTGCACAAAATATAACATTAAATACGAGTTTTTGTATGTAGATACAATTTGGTTGGCAGTTTTCTTACATACTTCATGAATACTCAATACTTTAATGTAAGTTAACAACCTATGCATGCTAAATATGATATTTAAAAAAGGTAGCCTATTATAAAATAAAGTGTTGCATTGTAATTTTTTTAATGAAATATGGGTCCTCGTCACTGATTATTTTTTGTTTAAACTTTGAAGTAGGGGCTAATAGCATAAAAAGAGGATTAACTAATAATGTCTTATCATTTATTATTAATGCAGCTTTATCATTATTCATGCATGCCTAATCACTGACGAACTTAATTGCCCACGATTGTTGTGAAGTATATTGGAGGAGCTACCATCTTCTTGATAACGTCTTTGTTCTCGCATGACGTATTCACAATATCGGGCCATACCCAATAGTTGCCACTAGGATGCATGCATATAGGGCCTACTTTAGCCTAAGGGTTACTTCACTGTTTCATCATCAAATGCTACGATTTCAGCATAATACTGCTTGTCGGTATTTTTTCCCCATTTACCGCAAGTGAAACGAGGACAAAATCACCAACGTTAATATCTAGGGCAGGATTGTTGGCGGAAGCACAGACATCCGAAAAAATAATCACTTTTGTTAACTTAGGAAACTCGACTTTTAGTTCAGCAAAAATCTTTTTAAGGAATGCCCACACTGCATGTTTGTTATGTGTCAAGTCATCACTTTCAACCGCGAAGGACCTCTTAACGTCATCTTTTAATCAAGCGCAGGCTGTAAAAACAGTCATTTGATCATGACTCCAATGAGCGCTCTGAATCTCGTCTTGAATGATTGCCGAAAAATTTTCAGCAAAGTTGACTAGCTAAGTACAAATTCGTTTTCCGGCACCTACCTAATCTCTCTTTTGCATTTTCAAAATACGTTGACTGCGTGCGTTATATGTGCATTACTTAGGCTACCTAAACTAGGTAGGCCTAATGGGCAATTTTTTTTACCTATTTGACTGTAGCCCTGGCATTATCATGCAATTCAATAATCATGTCACACCCGCAACATAACTGTGTGTCACACCCGCAACACAATTTCAACCACTTCTAGTCAGTGCATCTCAGTTTTCTCTGTTGGATATGATAAGTCATATAACCTAACCTTAAAATAAAGTACTCTCCAACTTTTGTTAGCCGTAATCTTAACACTATCATAGTTTATTGTAGTTTTGTGTTGCGGGTGTGACATGTATTCATAGCATCTTTAATGATACAAAATTTAAGTAAAACTTACTTTGTGTTCAGTTTTTCCAACTAAAATACTTCACAACATCATTAAGTGTTGATATACAAAAGAAAGAACTTCACACAGCTGACCTAAAAGAAATTGGAGGGCTTAAAATTTAGGGGATGTGGCACTAAAATAAAAACAATAACTTTACACCGACTTTGAAGCACTGTAAAACACATAATTTACTACCCACAAAGAAAGCAAAGACATTTTGAAATTCAGTGGAGTTTTGACTTTAATTTTTGACCCATCAATAAACTATTGGGTAAAAATTATTTTCACTTGTCAGGCTCACTTTGCTATGGAATGGCCGATTAGGCCTATTCATTAATAAATGGTGTGATATAAGTACTTAGGCCTAAAGACTTGAAATTCACAGCTTAGTTTAGATTCTTCACACATGACCTTAACTTATGAACTGCTTAAAATGGAGGTACCAGCTGATTCTTTAGAACACCAGGCTGCCAACTTTTTGTAAAAAATCATCTTCCACTTACACCAACAAAAGCTATAATTTCAATGGCAAATACAGACTAATAGTTATTTTACAAAAAAAAACTATTTTTGGTTTCATAAAATTACATGCATTATCTTTCAAATAGTAAAAACATTTTTTTTAAATTTAATTTTTTTAATTTTTTGTACTTTTCCCCTTTTAAGCCGGAGTGGCTGAAAACTGCAATTTTAATGAGAAATAATTTTTCGATTGCGCTCAAAAACGTGGCAGTTCTAAGTTCAAAGATTTCAAAGGTCTCCATAAAATTTCATCGCAATTGGAGTATCGGTTTATCCGCAATCGTGTTAACAAACAGACAAATATACAAACAGAAAAACGAAAAAAAATCGAAAAAAAATTCGTAAAATTGCGATTTTCATAAAGAATCTAGGCTTATCTTTCCTGTGCGCTCAAAAACGTGGCAGTTTTTAAGTTAAGAGATTTCAAAGGCCTCCAAAAAATTTCATCTCAATTGGAGTATCGGTTTAGCCGGAATCGTGTTAACAAAAACACACAAAAATACAAACAGAAAATAACAAGAAAATAAAAAAAAAAATCGTAAAATTGCAATTTTCATGAGAAATAATTTTTCATCGATTTTTTGAACCGTGCAGTTTAAGTTCAGAGATTTCAAAGGTCTCCAGAAAATTTCATCGCAATTGGAGTATCGGTTTAGCCGGAATCGTGTTCACAAACACACAAAAATACAAAAAAAAAGAAAGAAAGAAAAAAAAACATTCCGGATTTTTTTCTCCAGTGTAGTGAAATGGAATCTTCGCTTCGCTCGCTACGCTCATCCAACAACATGGCAGCCAGTAGGCCTACCAACCTTTTTCACTAAAGTAGGCCTACTCCACCTACAGTTTACCTTTAACGTCGCTATTTTAAATGTAGGGCTAAAGGACTTTCAACGGAAAAGTAGGCCTACTTTTGCTTGAAATAGCGACGTTAAAGGTTTTGAAGTTTTTTTGTTGTAACTATAACAGCAAAAACGTGATGGTTCTATTTTGATATTTTTTATTATGTTCTTGTCAGAGTAGGCCTACCTAGGCCTACTTCCAGTACGTACAACTCTGCACTGCAGGCTTAAATGATGGCGGCCCGAAAACAGTGAATTTATATGAGAGTGATTCGTAAGAGGGTAATTATAGGCCTACCGTAAGAGTTAATTAACCTAACTAGGAAAACGCTTAAGTCCCACCGCGTTGTTGGATGAGCGTAATTGGTGCATTGACCTGCCATGTGTTATGCAGATTTTCTGTTGTTTTGTGAAAAAATTATTACTAAGTCGATTTTTTTTAAAATTAAATTAAATTAAATAAAAAATTAACTTTATTCTTTTATTTTTTCTTAATCGTAATTTTAAAAAAAAGAAAAAATCGTAAAATTGCTATTTTCATAACAAATAATTATTCGATTGCGCTCAAATTTTACACGAATATATTAATTTATAAAATTAAGGTTTTGTGAAAAAATCATTAGGCTACAATAGGATAAAGCATGTAGGCCCTAGGGCCTAGGTGTTATAAGTGAAAGAATTGTTAAAAAAAAAAAAAAAAAAACGTAAAATTTCGATTTTCATGAGAAATAATTTTTCGATTGTTCTCAAATTTCACACGAATATCTTAATTCATAAAATTAAGGTTCTGTAAAAAAATCATTAAAATAGGATTAAACATGTATGTATGTTATAAGTCGAAAAAATTTTTTAAAAAAAAAAAATCATAAATTTGAGATTTTCATTAGAAATTATTTTTCGATTGCGCTCAAAAACGTGTCAGTTCTAAGTTCAGAGATTTCGAAGGCCCCCATAAAATTTCATCACAATTGGAGTATTGGTTTAGCCGGAATCGTGTTAACAAATAGCCAAAAATACAGAAAAAAAAAAAAAAAAACATTACGGATTTTTTTCTCCAGTGTAGTGAAATGGAATCTTTGCTACGCTCATCCAACAATTGTATATTTTCAGAGTGATTAGTGTTAATGAATCGTTAATAATGAGTAATTTCTTTATTTATTTCTCATTTGAAGTTTTTCATTGTTTTTGTTGAAGAAAAGGAGGAAAATGGTGTTAAAAAACTGGTGCATAGGCCTACCAGTGACAGAAGGGTAATACTACAGTAGGTATAGGGTACCCCGGTTCAAACCGACGTGCACGCGCATCTCCACTGCAGCCAACTTACACAATGTGATAGTCCTTAGCCCTACATTATAACAAATAAATTTGCCTTGTTACGACTTATGTTAAAGGTGTACTTTCGTTAGGTTAGCCGAACTTTCCGCTGGCTACAGTGCGCCGCGCTAGTTCTAGGATATAATCGATAAGAGCGCACCCGAAATCCTTTCCGTTAAAAACGAGGTTGGGGATACGTGTTGTTACGCGGTTGGCAGTAGGCCTAGGCCTATTCGTTGAAAAATTTGCGCGCAAAGCGGGGTAGGGCCTACCCTATAGGCCTACTGTAGTTTTACCGACAGAAGAGCTAGGTAGGCCTACATATAGCCCCTAGGCCTAGGTAGACTATGGAAGTAGGTCAAACAACAATGGTTCAACAGAAACTAGGTCTAGCAGAGGACTTTGTAAATCAGGTTTTTAACTGAATAGGGTAGGCAGAAAAGAAAAAGAAAGTAGGCAGAACCCTGAGCCTAGGCCTAGCCCTAGCAGTCTCTTTGGGATTTGGAGAATTCAATGCTTTGGGGTAGGGCCTAGGTAGGGCTAGGCTAAAACCCAGGCAAATTTAATACAATAGAGCCTAGGCCCTAGGTAGGGAAACCTACCTTTTTGATATTGCTTTTATGCCTCTTGAGCAAGTCGACATGATGTGGTACAGCAACATCATTAAATTTATTCAGAGGTATCTCAACTCTTTTTAGAGGCTGTTTTATCGGTAACATAGAACCTTTATCACTTGGAGTTGGCCAACGTCCTGCAGACATGATTTCTCTGTTCTTCCTCTTTATAAGACCCTAGATCGTGATTGTCTGGCCTCGGAAAAGCCTAAAACCTATCAAATTTGTTGTCCCCGTAAAAAAACACATTCTAGGCCTAGCGTAGAACCAGAGGCCTAGAACTAGCTAGCTACACAATAGAAAATTTGAAAGTATTTTTGACACAGCTTGATACGCATTTGATTTTATGAACACAAGGTCAGCTGATGTGTGTTGATATTTTGAGTTTTGTCTGTTGTCATCACATAACGCAGTCTTCCACTCACTCGAAGTATATATACCAAAGAAATTATAGGAAAGATAAAATAAAATGTCATTCGTTTGAGAATAAAAATTAATTAGATTAAAAATAACATCACATTAAACAACAATTAAACAAATAAAAGTATAAACAGTGAAAATCGATCTTTGTATAGATCACGGTCCAAGTATAGATGAATGAATGTCCAAAATGCAAGCCGACCAACGCTTTTTTAGAGTTCGATATTTACGCTTCATGTGCTCGCAAACTGCGTAATTCTTTGCATAAAGTAGTTTGATAGTTTGCGTACAGAGTACAGCACTAATCTACCTCATATAGTGCTGCTACCTCTCGGTGCATTGAGAGCATAGATACTAAGAAAACGCTAAAGTCCCGCCGCGTTGATGTATGAGCTTTTTATAGTTTTTAGTTTGCGTGGGATATCTTTAGGCCTACGGTACTTTTGCAGTGCTTTGTTTTGCTGCCTACGCATTGTAGGTGATTGTTGTCAAGTTTCTATTGTTTCTTGTCAATTGATATTATTTACAGTAAAAAAATTATATTAAAAGCTTTATTTCTATGGATTCTGGCTAACTTTTTCAACTTTTTCTTTCAAAAGGTACTACAACTACATCACCATAACCTTAATTTCCATGTATAATATGAACGTTGTAGCCCCACCCGTTTGGTCAGAATTGGCCCAAATGGTACGAAAATATAGCACAAAAATCAAAAAACTTATATTAAAAGCTTTATTTCTATAGATTCTGGCTAACTTTTTCAACTTTTTTTCAAAAAATACTACATCACCATAACCTTAATGTCCATGTATAATATGAAAGTTGTTGAGAATTTGCATGTTTACGTTTAAATTAATTAGAAAAAAAGAACTTGGCTAAACTATAACGTTTAAATTAATAATCGCAATTCTATTTTGCCAAGCTTTTCGAGGATGCTGTTATGGGACACTGTACGTTTATGAATTAAGAATGCGCAAATGTGGAAGGGTAGATGAGCTTGGCCCTTTTTTAGATCTCATTCCTTTTGAGTGTGTAAGGTTTGGCTGTATTTCTACAAGTTTTTTGTTATGTGTGTGATCTCATTACTTTTTCAAGTTTCCATTACAAAATTATTTGTTAAAATATGATATTTTTATCAAAGTTGATTTAATTTTTATGGTATTAGCAATAACAATAGGATGTAAAATATCTAGGCCCGGATTCATGTACATCCTGGGTATAGGTGGTATAACCATGGTATACGACGGCATAAGGACTGGTTTAAGTCTAGGCAACTCACATCCAATTAAAACTTTCCCATGTAACAACAAACGCACACTAATGTTATTTTACACCTATTTCACTGCATCCACAGCCATGTAAATCATCAGATAATCAAAAGAATATTGAAAATTTTCACCATCTTTTGTTTTACATTTTCATTACTAGGAAAACGCTAAGTCCCGCCGCGTTGATGGATGAGCTTTTTAAAATTTTTAGTCTGCTCGGGATATCTTTACTTTTGCAAGTGCTTTGTTGCTTTGTTTTGCTGCCCACGCATTGTAGGTGATTGTTGTCAAGTTTCTATTGTTTCTTGTCAATTTGTTTTATTTACCGTTAAAAACTTATATTAAAAGCTTTATTTCTATGGATTCTGGCTAACTTTGTCACTTTTTCTTTCAAAGGGTACTTCATCCCCATAATCTTAATGTCCATGTATAATATGAACGTTGAAGCCCCACCCGTTTGGCCAGAATTGGCCCAAATGGCACGAAAATATCGCATAAAAATCAAAAAAACTTATATTAAAAGCTTTATTTCTATAGATTCTGGCTACTTTTTGTCACTTTTTCTTTCAAAAGGTACTACATCACCATAACCTTAATGTCCATGTAAAATATGAACATTGTAGCCCCACCCGTTTGGTCAGAATCGGCCCAAATGTCACGAAAATATCGCACTAAAAATCGAAAAAAATCGTAAAAGTACGCTATTCATGAGAAATATTTCTTCGATTGTACCCAAAAAAAATACACCTCTAAGTTCAGAGATTTCGAAGGTCCCCTCAAATTTTCATCAAGATCGGATATACCGTTTGCCTGGTAGAAAGTTAACAAACAGACAGAAAAACAAACAAACAAAAAAACAAACAAAAAAAAGACACTTAAGCTAAATTTTTTTGGGGTAAGTGAAATTGAAGTCTTCGCTTCGCTCATCCAAAAGTGACAGGAGATTGCGTGAGTTTATTAAAGAAAAGAAAAGGCTTATTATTGCCGTAAATTTTGGAATAGCCTAGACTATCATACCATTGTTTATCTGCATTAGGCTTTTAGTAATCAAACTAGTTATTTGTACGGGATGTGTGTCAGAACAAGGTTGTGGTGGCCTAGGGTTGGCTAAAAAGGCCTAGGGCTTGTCAAACATGTAATGTAAGTACTTATTTTATCTAGTCCTATAGCCTAATGGAACTTCAGACCTACACTGTTGTATTAAAATAATTTTCTACATCTGGGCCTAGGCCAGGTACGGTTTTCTGATTTGTTTTATGAGAGTATAATGACACCTTCTCTCGTTCCACACAAAGAAGAAAAATTTAAAATGTCCGCTATTTGTTTACGTATCGCACTTTCCCGCCTAACTCTGCTTGTACCGTCAACAAGTGTCATGTTACTATAGTTACCTTGTTGATTGTATGCCTAGTGTATAAGGCTTATTTTAAAACCTTTATTTGGAAGCCTTCCAGCAAACTTTTTCAACTTTTACTATAACCTTAATGTCCATGTAAAATATGAACATTGTAGCCCCACCCGTCTGGTCAGAATCGCGGGCCGATTGAAACTGACGAATTAGATGTTAGCAGTAGTAGCAGTAGCAGTAGCTAACATCCTGTTAGTGATTTTGAGCATGTTTCAAGCCATTTTTTCACCAAGAAGGAATAATTGTACCCCAATAAAATTTGGCATGTGTTGTCAGGTACCTACCTTAATCCCCTCGATTGTGATAGTTTTCAAGTTCACATCACGTTACATGACGGCTGGGTATAACACCTCGAAATCACCCCAACTCTGCTTGGTGTATAAGGTGCTTGAGTGTGTAGCGCACCGCGGCTTGGCTGCGGCGCCCTAACGGGTACCTAGATAATATAATCTGATTGTGACATGCAACAGTAGCATATTGAAGGTTAAACAAAAGAAGAAAAGAAGACAGAATGTGGTATAGAGCAACAGCATCGTAACACGAGAAATCTCCATCTCCATTCCTTGAGAGTATTATACATATTATAATTTTGTAGTTAGAGCTTGATAAGGAGTTGAATTATAATCAAAGCTGTATAAAATGAGGGGCGGGGAAGAGTTTGGCGGTATTGGGTAGATGTAGTTTATTTCAAAAGCAGTTCTTAATTTTCGTTAAAAGATGTTTTTTTCAGTGAGTTTTTAAAAAGTGCACTATTCATGTCGTCAGTTTTGGGTAGGTTGTTATATAACATGTATCCTATGTGAGTGATCCTAAGTTTACCTTTATTAGTGCTATTTATATTTTGTAGGTGTAGGTTATCTTTAGTACGCGTATTGTGATCGTGATAGTACGAGTTGGTTGTTAGTAATAGATTGGAAAATGTGACACCACAAAATTTGTTATGTATGAAGATACAAGTCTGGTATTCAGTGATGAGTTGGATAGGTAGTATTTTTGAAGTTACATATATATGAAGGATCTGTGTGTAAAGTACGGCAGATTAAAAATGTTTCTAATTGCTCTATTTTGGATAGTATTAAGACCTTCTAGCTTATTCTTTGGTGATTGACCCCAGATAATGTTCATATATTGAATATGGCTATGAATGTACGAGTAGTAAATAGAAGTCAGGGTTGATGGTTTTATTATTATAGAAAGTCTACGTAGTACTCCTGTTATTGGGGAAATCTTTTTACATATTTTGTCGATCTGAAGATCCCATTTCAGATTGTTTTGAAGAAGAAGAAGGCCCAAATATTTTACGCTTGTTACTTGTTCTATGATTGTATTGTTTATTTTTAGATTATTGATAAAATGTTGTTTCATCAAAAAGTTTGCTGCAAAATATCATGTAGTTCGATTTTGATACGTTTAAGGATAATTTGTTTTTTATTGAACGAGTGAGCGTAGCGAACGTAGTGATTTCCATTCGACTTAAACGGCCCTTATTGTTTTTCTGCGTGCGTGCGTGTGTGTGTGTGTGTGTGTACGTTAAAAATCAGCCGAATCGCTGAACAGATTGCGCTGAAATTTTAAACGGACATCCGGTACGAGTTTATTGAGAACTGCTAACAAAATCAGCAAGATTCATTGCGATTTAAACATACAAGAAATAATAACTGAAAAATAGACTTCCAATGTTATGAAATTATTTTAACGACAATGTTTTAGATTTTGAAAAGATATTTTTCTTTACCTGGCAGTGAAATGCCGTGTCCATTCAAGGTCTGTCGAATGTTTTAAGTCAAAGTACCCCCAAATTCCGCTCGTAGATTGAGTAAACCTTGCAATGTTTTCACGTATTTCGTACTGGCTATGTTTACCATAGTAGGCCCTATTGCCACAGATGATGGACTTCACTGCGTTTATATGCATTTCAAAACATGTTTAATAATTTTTTAAATACAATCTCGAAATTACAAAATCTTTCCCGACCAGGGGATTGAACCCACGTCTCCCATATTTCGGCTATAAGGGCGCTTTAGCCAACTAGACCAGGGAAACGCCAAAGTCGTAGTTAGACGAGTGAGAGAGTCATGTGGTGAGTACCCGGGAACATATGCATTTAAGTTTGATAATTATATTCGTATAAATAATAGTTTTTTTAAAGTTTAGTTGGCATACGGGGACGGGCGCGTCAACTGTAAGGTCATAATGCGCCTCTCTAGCCTATGATAGGCTAGGTAGGCCTAAGGTAGGGGGAAGAAAAGTAATGTAATCGGGTACATACAATGTTTTAGATTTTGAAAATATTTTTTTTGTTTGTTATTCGCCTGGCCGTGAAATGCCGTGCCCATGCAAGGTCTGTCGAATGTTGCACGTCAAGGTACCCACAAAATTCGCTCGTAGATTGAGTAAACCTTGCAATATTTTCACGTATTTCGTACTGGCTATGTTTACCATAGTAGGCCCTATTGCCACAGATGATGGACAACACTGCGTTATATTATGCATTTCAAATCATGTTCAATTATTTTTAAATACAATCTAGAAATTACAAAATCTTTCCCGACCAGGGAATTGAACTCACTTCTTTCACATTTCGGCTACAAGGGCGCCTTAGCCAACTAGACTATAGGGAAACGCCAAAGTCGTAGTGAGACGAGTGAGCGAGTCATGTGGTGAGTACCCAGGAACATTTGCATTTAAGTTTGATAATTATATTCGTATAAATAATAGTTTTTAAAGTTTAGTTGGTATACGGGGACGGGCGCGTCAACTGTAAGGTCATAATGCGCCTCTCTAGCCTATGATAGGCTAGGTAGGCCCAAGGTAGGGGAAGAAAAATAATGTAATCGGGTACTTAACACATGGCTCACTCACTCGTTTAACAACGACTTTGGCGTTTCCCTAGTTTAGCCATTGTGTTAATATTGCGATATCAAACTTCATGCTATTAATAAGATCCGAAAGGGTTTTGCTGTAGTAAAATATATTTGTGTCATCAGCAAAAGATTGGAGTAGGCCCTTGATCCCAGATTGGTTTAAATCATTGATGTATATGAGAAAAAGTAAAGGTCCCAATACAGAGCCTTGAGGGACTCCACATGTTATGGTTTCATAGCTACTCGATATAGTTTCTTATGTTTACATATTGTTTTCTACTAGTTAAGTAATTAGAAAACCAGGTGAGCGCAATACCTCTTACTCCGACTTTTTCCATTTTCTTGATAAGTATTTCATGGTCAACTGTATCAAATGCTTTTTTTAGGTCTATGAAAAGGCCTGAAGCAAGATAATTCATATCAAGTTTTTTTTAATAGTCGTTACTAGATCAACAATTGCAGATTCAGTGCCCATTTTATCTCTGAACCCATATTGCCCTTCATAAAAGAAATTGATACTGTTAAGAAAACTGGTGAGACGGTCTTTAACTATTTTCTCAATTATTTTAGATATAATCGGAAGTAGTGATATCGGTCTATAGTTTCCCATATCACTGGCTGAGCCTCCTTTATGCACTACTATAACCTTAGCTACTTTTAGTTTGTCAGGGAATTGACCTGTTTCAATTGATCGGTTGGTTAGGGCTGTTATGGGCATCGCTAGATGATGAGAAAACCTTTTAATTAAATTTGTAGATATGTTATCATTTACTAGTGCGTTACTATTCTTTTATTTAGAGATCTAATGATTGTAATAGTTTTCGTGTATTGTTGCAGGGGCTAAGAACATAGATTTGTGATTTCCATTTGGAAGCTTAGTGAATGTAATGTCATTATCTTTGTCAATTGGAATTTGTTTAGCAAGGTTACTACCAATGTTTGTAAAGTATGAGTTGAACTCATTTATTAGAGTTGGCTGATCTGTTACGTTCCTACCATTGATATTGATAGTTATTTGTTGTTCGTGGAAGGTTTTGGGTTTATTGTAGAGTATTTCATTTATAGTCTTCCATGTTTTTTTGGGGATTTTTTATATTTTCTGTGAGGTTCGTATTATAGTACTGGCTTTTCTTGTTTCTAATAGTTTGAGTTATTGTTTTTTCTAAGTCTATTATATTTGGCTCTTAATTGGATATCCCTTGGGCAATGGAGAACTTTCCTGTGAAGTTTATTTCTCTGGTCAATGAGTTTGTATGTATTATATTTAGTTTGTATTATTAGCTGGTAGATAATCAGCAAAACTGCAAAAACTTAGCAGCAAAACTTAGGCCCATCCTTTAAATTAAAATAATTAAAATTAAGTTTAGGATGAACGGACCCATTGGATGGTAGAACAGTAGTATGAATGGTAGTAGTAGTGGTGAATGGTAGAATGGTAGTTGCGGAGTGCATGTTTTGCTGTATTATCAAATCCCACACATAACAAAAAACTTGAAAAAACTAAAAATACAGCCAAACCTTACACACCCAAAAGCGATGAGATCTAAAAGAAATGCCAAGCTTACATTTTTCGCCATCTTAATAATAACTTAATACATAAATTTACTTTGGCCGTGACTACATCCTTGCAAAGCTTGGCAAAATTTTATTTGTAACTAAATTGTTTGAAATGTAAAAGTTCGTACAAATTTATTTTGCCAAGATTTGCAAGGATGCAGTCGCAGTCACAGGGTAAAGTGAATTTATGTATTAAGATTGCAAAATTGTGGGAGGGTACATTTGTTTGGCATTTCTTTTTGATCTCATTGCTTTTGATTGTGTAAGGTTTGGCTGTATTTTTGGATGAGCGTAGCGAGCGAAGCGAAGATTCCATTTCACTACACTGGAGAAAAAAATCCGGAATGTTTTTTTTTTTTTTCTTTTTTGTATTTTTGTGTGTTTGTCCGCACGATTCCGGCTAAACCGATACTCCAATTGCGATGAAATTTTATGGAGGCCTTCGAAATCTCTGAACTTAGAACTGCCACGTTCAAGCGCAATCGAAAATTATTTTTTCATTAAAATCGCAAATTTTACGATTTTTTCGATTTTTGAAAAATTTCTTCTACTTATAACACCTACATGCTTTATCCGATTGTTATGATTTTTTCACAGAACCATAATTTTATGAATTAAGATATTCGTGTGAAATTTGAGCGCAATCTAAAAATTATTTCTCATGAAAATCGAAATTTTAACGATTTTTTTTTTCTTTTTTTAAATTTCGATTAACTAAAAAAATTAAAAATTAAAGTTTATTTTTTATTTAATTTAAATAAATTTAAAAAAAAATTTTGAACGGTAATGATTTTTTCACAGAACAACGAAAATCCGCATAACACATGGCAGCTCAATACACCAATTACGCTCATCCACAACGCGGCGGGACTTAAGCGTTTTCCTAGTTATAAGTTTTTATGTTATGTGTGGGATCTCATTACTTTTTCAAGTTCCATTGCAAAATTATTTGTCAAAACATAATAATTTTATCAAAGTCGATTTAATTGCTATGGTATTACCAATTAACAATAGAATGTAAAATATCTAGTGGTCCAAATGACTTGTTTTTTGTACACATTGTTGTCAAGTACCCGTAATGTGGGGTGAATAGGAACAGGTTTCGTAAGTTAACTTCTTGTTATTTCAACATGAATCATAGTAAACCAATGAGATATTTTTTAAATTATGGCTGTGTGGTTTCTTTTCATAATATAACCAACCATCAACAGAGTATATGAATATGAATATTTTATTTTTATTTTTATATTGTGCGTTCCTATTCACCTCCATGTGGGGTCAATAGGAACAGGGATATAAATATGCCTGAAAATGCATAGATGTACTAGCTGTTCCTTTTAACCCTAGCCTGGGGTCAAAAGGAACACAAATTGCATTAAAAAAATATAGGCCTATATATGTTGATAATGGAGTCCTACGTTTATAAGATAATTATGTAACTCTTACCAGATAAAGAGAAATGACAAAGTTTATCAGCTCTCTTAAATGTGCCAATGCTTTTCATAACATTGAGGCTGATTTTCTATTATGAAGGCTGTGGTTGTCAAGTTTAGTCTATTTTTAGAGGGTACTGCAAAATGTAGTGTAGCAACTACTGAAAACCTAATGTGAGCCGTTTAAAAAGAACGGCAATTACAAATTTAGTATTATTTAGAGGAAGTTTTGTTCCTATTCACCCCATGTTCCTATTCACCCCCATATTACCGGTAACGCTGTTATTTGTTGAATATATGCTTGTAAAAGGCTTATAATAAAACCTTTATTTGGAAGCCTTCCAGCAAACCTTTCCGATTTTTTTCTTTCAAAAGGCACCACATCACATAGTTAATGTTCATGTAAAATATGAACGTTGTATTCCAACCCGTTTGGCTAGAATCGCTGGCCAATTGAAACTGACGAATTAGTATAGTAGCTGTAGCCTATAGTAGCCAGTAGCTAACATCCTTAAAGTGATTTTGAGCATGTTTTAAGCCATTTTTTTCACCAAGAAGGAATGCTCGTACCCCAACCAAATTTGGCATGTGTTGTCAGGTTCCTAAATCCCTCTGATTTTGATAGTTTTTAAGTTCACATCACGTTTCATGACGGCTGGGTGACACCTCGAAATCCACCCAACTCTGCTTGCTGTATAAGGGGCCAGAGTGTGTAGCGCACCGCGGCTTGGCTGCGACGCCCTAACGGGCACCTAGTGAGTGTGATTGTGTGTGTGATGTGAGAAGTGATTTTGAGCATGTGTCAAGTCATTTTTTCACCTAGAAGGAATGTTCGTACACCGACCAAATTTGGCATGTGTTGTCAGGTACCTAAATCCCTCTGATTTTGATAGTTTTTAAGTTCACATCACGTTTCATGACGGCTAGGCGACACCTCGAAATCACCCCAACTCTGCTTGCTGTATAAGGTGCCAAAGTGTGTAGCGCACCGCGGCTTGGCTGCGGCGCCCTAACGGGCACCTAGATAATGCATTAGGGCTTATGTACCAATGTTGCTTTCCAACAAATATTTATTTTAGAAAAAAATGTGAAAGTAATAATGCATTTGAAAATTGAATACCAACTAAAATTTATTTTAGAACTAGGAAAACGCTTAAGTCCCGCCGCGTTGTTGGATGAGCGTAATTGGTGCATTGAGCTGCCATGTGTTATGCGGATTTTCTGTTGTTCTGTGAAAAAATCATTACTAAGTTGAAGATTTTTTTAAAAATTAAATTAAATTAAATGTAAATTAACTTAATTTTTTTTTTTTAAATTAATTGTAATTTAAAAAAGAAAAAAAACGTAATATTGAAATTTTCATAAGAAATAATTATTCGATTGCGCACAAATTTTAGACAAATATATGAATTTATAAAATTAAGGTTCTGTGAAAAAATTATTACAATAGAATAAAGCCTATAGGTGTTATTAGTCAAAAAATTGTTTTAATGATTGCGAAAAAAAAATTTCTCAAATTTCACACGAATATATTAATTCATAAAATTAAGGTTCTGTGAAAAAATCATTAAAATCGAAAAAAGAATGTAGGTGTTATAAGCTGAAGAAATTTTTAAAAAATCGAAAAAAATCGTAAAATTGCGATTTTCATGAGAAATAATTTTTCGATTGCGCTCAAAAACGTGGCAGTTCTTCGTTCAGAGATTTCGAAGGCCTCCATAAAATTTCATCGCAATTGGAGTATCGGTTTAGCCGAAATCGTGTTAACAGACACACAAAAATACAGAAAAAAAAGAAAAAAAAACATTCCGGATTTTTTTCTCCAGTGTAGTGAAATGGAATCTTCGCTTCGCTCGCTACGCTCATCCAAAAACATATGAAAGAAGTAATGCATTTGAAACTTGAATAAGCCATTGAATACGCGCTACTAAATTATGACTAACGTGGGCAAACACTCGGCGTACTAGGTAAACGCCAAAGTCGTTGCTAGGTATAAATAATAGGGTTTTAAGTTTATAGTTGGTAACGGGGCACGTCAACTGTAAGGTTATAATGCGCCACTCCAGCCTATGATAGGCTAGAGAGGCCTTAGGTAGGGGAAGAAAGGGAATGTTACCGGGTACTCAACACATGGCTCACTCACTCGTCTAACAACGACTTTGGCGTTTTCCTAGTACCTATATTTTTATCAAACTTAAATGCTAATGTTCCCGGGTACTCAACACATGGCTCGCTCACTCGTCTAACATCGACTTTGACGTTTTCCTAGTCTAGTTGGCTAAGGCGCCCTTATAGCGGAGTGTGGGAGACCTGGGTTCAATCCCCTGGTCGGGAAAGATTTTTTAAATTTTAAATTTCTGGATTGTTGGATGAGTGAAGCGAAGACTTCAATTTCACTGACCCCTCAAAACAATTTTGCTCGTTTTTTTGTCTTTTGTTTGTTTGTTTTTTTTCTGTTCGCTCTTTACCGGTCAAACGGCATATGCGATCTTGATGAAAATTGGAGTGGACCTTCGAAATCTTTGAACTTAGACCTGCCACGTTTTTTGGGTTACAATAATCCCGTACTTTCACGATTTTTTTTTCGATTTTAAGTGCGACATTTTTCGTAACATATGGGCCGATTCTGACCAAACAGATGGGGCTACAACGTTTATATTTTATATGGACATTAAGGTAATGGTGATGTATTGCCTTTAGAAATAAAATGTTGAAAAAGTTAGCCAGAATCCATATAAATAAAGGTTTTTATATAAGTTTTTTTAGGTATATAACAATTAATAAGTAACAATAGAAATTTGACAACAATCACCTACAATGCGTTCAAAAAGCACTTCAAAAAGTAAAGAGATCTCACGCAAACTAAAAACTTACAAGAAAGCTCAACCATCAACGCGACTAAAAAAAGCGTTCGCGAAGCGGTCTAGTGTTTAAAAAATGATTAAACATGTTTTGAAATGTATATAACGCAGTGTAGTCTACAATCATCAACAGTGACAAATAAGTGTAAAGATTGCAAGGTTTACTCAATCTCCGAGCGGAATTTGGGGGTACCTTGAGCGTGCAAGATTCGATACACCTTGGTCACTGTTATGCATGTAATCACAGCATGTCAAAACTGATTCGATAAAAATGACCTTCAGAAACAAAACCATTGTCGTTAAAATAAATCTACGCATCTTAAGCCTACTTTTTAATTTATTATTTCTGGTAGGTAAAAATCGAAATGGATTTTTCTCATTTTGTTAGCAGTTCTCAGTTACCTGGTAACGGATGTCTGTTCAAAATTTCAGCTTTTTCAGTAATTTCTAAATCATTTGTAGTGTGTGTCGTGACTGTGTTGAAACTATAACATTTTTGTCGTAATGTGTGTACTGTTCATTGTACACGATAAGTAAAAAGACAATCATGTAATAGCCGTAAACCAAGTTTTCATGTTGCTACGGCTGCAGAAAAATAAAAATGCTTTCTCTTACGTATGAACGGATAGTAATGTGAGTGAGTTATTATCATTAATAACAACGACGCATTGAATTCTTTCAGTCGTGTTTGATTCAAAGCTATAGCTACCCTACGGCGGTACACCATCCCACCCACTACCCAGTATTTTATTATTGAAACAGCGGATTTCCCCGAAAGCCCGATAGCTATTTGTAAATCACGATGGTATGCAATATTGTTTTATGATTGTTTTCGTTACTTCTTCTGTCCATTGCAGACGTTCACAGAAATACGGGTTCCTCTCGGGTTTCATCTATATACCCGCCCACCAAGGTGGAAGAACTTGTATTTATGTGAGGGTTGTTTTGTTTTAACCCAAAGGCCTTGAAAACAAGATGTTCAATTTTTTTAAAAACACTCGTTTAACGGTGTGGGTGTTTATTTAACAAACGCGGTACATAAAATCAAATCAATTGATTCTCGTTTGTATCGATGAAACTGAATATTCTCTCCCATCAATGGTTCGAGTGATGATGGCTTTGCTAGTAGCTATGCCAGATGATGCTTCTGATTCTGTTAGCAAAGGAATAGTTTTAAGTTGTGATAAATCATATTCTGCAAACTGTTGTTCCGTCAAGGCTGCTTCATTCGTCACAATCTCATAACTGGCCTTTACAGGTTTCAGTTTCAAACACACAATAGTAATTATTTGCACATATTCGGACAGAGCCAAATAAACCAAGGGACATAAAAGGTATTTTCTATTACATAACCCACGTAGTGTACTCTATTATCTGTGATATAACTAACAGCTGAGTTCGCATCTACGCACACTGGGGATTTAATGACCTTCTAGCCGTTCTCAGATCTCCATATTAATTCTAGAATATACTACAAACAACAACTTAGTCCACAGGTCCACCAGATAGACATAACTGTGGACCTTGCGTATAGAACATCACTTCACTACATGAACGATACGTGTGTGCGTGTGCGCGTTGCCGGCGCGTGTTTCAGTCGTTCAACGCTGTCTTCACAATAAGCTCGCTCTCAGTCTCTGGCTGAAGCTAGGCTAACGAGCTCACCACTGTTCACGACACAAATCTTTATTTATGATTGTAACTTTAGTGGATTCTCGTCCCTTAACATAAGCTGTTTGTGTGAATCTTTTTTACCCGTTCTAGACGAATAGCAGCTGAAAAAATCCCAATAATCCTCTTATCGGGACCACGTAATGTGGGGGGGGGGGGGGGGGGGAGGGGCTCCACTTAGTCTCGTAGATTCTGTAAATGCTACGCAGGCAGATTTCAAGTTTAAGTCTCCATTGAAAGATCCTATAGGAAGAGTTGGGCAGCCATGTTCATTGTTCTCCTTGGTGTTCAGTGTTTATTTTGTTGCGCATGACCGAAAATATTACAATCTTTATCGGTGAGTATCGGTGAGTATGAATATCGGTGAAAGGAGGTTGTTAAATGTCTAAAGGTGTACACAATTACAATCAATTTATATTTTCCTGTCACTCTCGAATTCATGTTAATTTTATTAACACGGTCAAATGTTAATGAGAATGCAAATATTAAAAATAAAATAAAATAAAAAGGCAAGCATGGACAAATTAATATATACTTTACTGATTACAAAACAAATAGTCATCACGCTCCTATTAATATACACTTGAATTATTAATTTATCATTATTTCAACATAACATTAAGCTCCACACGTGTAAATGACACTAGACAGACAGTAAATTGCATGAGGACTGTAGGTTAGAGATGACATTAGAATATCACACTTCCCGCGTCAGGGGCTAGGTTACTATTACCTGTTGTGTACTCATGCCACACACTCGGATTAATGTTTCACACTCACAACTTCAACTACAACAAACAAAATCTTACACAAAGTATGTGATGTTTTATCCTCGTATTTTAAGATTGTTAGTGTCGAAGGTCTGCTACTTACCCTTCCATCGTCTAAAAAGTTTTGATGAGATGATCTTGATGGGCTCTTCGTAGGCGCCGAAATCCAAAACTGGTCTTAAAAATATGTTTTTTTCTTATTCCGCGTTGATTATATTTAACACTTTTCGTGTGGCACTGTTTGTAATCCACACTAAATCGCACTTGAAGTTCGAATTGGCTTTTGAATCTCCCTTGTTTTAAAGGTATTGGTTACACATTACCATTGAGTATAATAGTATACGTATGTCGTGTTTCTACGCATAAGTGCATGTCAGTTTGTTTGTAAAGAAAAAAAAATGATTTCTTCATTTTTGGTATAGTAATTGTGAATTTTTGTTAACAAGAGCAACTATACCAACATTAGACGACTGTAAAAAAACCTTACAAGATCTTTAAGTAAGAATAGCCAATAGTGGACATCGAACTCGTGACCCCTCTCGAAGCAGAGTCTCACACGCTACGCAAGAGCCACCTCTGTCGGTTAGATTCTTTAGAAGTAATTACGCGAAGAGTATCAGAAACGTTGCTTTCGAACATTAGTCAGGGAAGGAGTGTTTGAGTGTAGGAGCCACGAATAAGAGTTTGTCACTGGAGAGCTGGAAGTGTTAACAATATGTCCACCGACTCTCCTGCGTTCCACTCCACCCTATCCTATCAGTATCACAGATAGGACAAGAGGAAAGCAAATTCTCCGTGCATTCTTTTCTCTTTGCAAATCTCAGCAAGAATCTTCCCTAAAATATCTTCCTCGAGTGATCCTGGCCCGGATCTCCTGGCGTTGTTTGCTCGAGGTGGGGGGTGCCTAATGAGAATAAGTTGGGGAGCGACACGTGAAGAATAGCAAACTACTGTGATAGAACACAAAAGCATCCCGAGTCCCGAGTCGCACCCTGCCATGCTAAGAAGGCTCTTTGTCAAAGGATCTGTTTAGGCAGAGAGATCAGTAAAGAAGTCTTAATGAATCATTTGTCGGCTCTCTAGAATGCAGAAAGAATCCAGAAAAGAAGAGGGTTTTAACTACTCCAAGAAAAATAAATTTATTTAGATCAATTCACAGAGTCTCGACTTCACGCTTTAGTTTGAAGTTTATTACCTAGTGTGTGAGCTTGTCAAAACAGAACTATTATCAGAGAAAAATAAAAACATATTAATGATGTTTCACCTCTGAATCAAAACAGCACTTACGCCATAAATGGTGGCTTTGTAACTTTTTTTACAAATTTATATTTTATCATTTTTTCCCCGTAGGTTTGGTGGAGGTGCCGGGTCATGAATTTCAAAGTTTTTTGTGGCTAGCCATGTACTTTCACCTTTCTTACCCCCAGGGTCACCAAACACATTACGTATCAATATCATGTGGCTAGCCATGTACTGCCACCTCCCTTACCCCCAGGGTCACCAAACACATTACGTATCAATATCATACTTGTTGAAGGGCAATGCCTGAATAAACCAGCATGTCAATCGGACATCCTCTTCGGCTTTCATCGTGAGACGTCACACACGCACAGACGGACAGACGGACAGACAAGTGGGAGTTTTGTTCTCTAAAATATATTAATGTGATGGTAGCATACAGACAGTGAAAGACTACTGGAACGTGGCTGTGGAACGGGAATATGATCGTCTAGTTAGTTAATTAAAAATAATATTATTGGATGAGCGAAGCGAAGACTTCAATTTCACTGACCCCAAAAAAATTTAGCTCGGGTGTTTTTTGTTTTGTTTTCATGTTTGTTTTTTTGTCTGTTCGCTCTTTACCGGGAAAATGGCATATGCGATCTTGATGAAAATTTAAGGGGACCTTCGAAATCTCTGAACTTAGAGGTGTATTGTTTTTGGGTACAAACGAAGAAATATTTCTCATGAATATCGTACTTTTACGATTTTTTTTCGATTTTTTGTGCGATATTTTCGTGCCATTTGGGCCATTTCTGACCAAACGGGTGGGGCTACAACGTTCATATTGCACATGGATATTAAGGTTATGGTGATGTAGAACCTTTTGAAAGAAAAAGTTGAAAAAGTTAGCCAGAATCCATAGAAATAAAGCTTTTAATATAAGTTTTTTACGGTAAATAATAACAGAAATGACAAGTAACAATAGAAACTTGACATCAATCACCTACAATGCGTAGGCAGCAAAACAAAGCACTGCCAAAAGTAAAGATATCCCTCGCAAACTAAAATCTTTAAAAAGCTCATCCATCAACGCGACTAAAAAAAGCGTTTGCGAAGCTTCCTAGTTACCTTATATTCCCCACGCCGAAATTATATGACCAAAAATCCAAATTGAAGTCGGTCAGTGAACCATACAAGCATAGTTCTAACTTATACTATAACAGTTAACAGATTGTTTTGTTTTGGCAAGCCTATAGTGTCCAATCATGCGTTACCTTGCAACATGATACGCGAAAGTATTTGGGAATAATCAAACGATATTCCAACTATTTCCGAGGCTCAGGAGTTACCTCTTCTATACGTTGATACTGAGCACCGCGGGCGTTTCACACACTTTTACCATGATGTACTAGAAAACAGTCGCTGAAGCAAGCCCTGCAGCTGATTCAGGTATCGAATATCGATCATGATGCGGAGTTCAGGCTTCCGTGACGTCTACTGCTTTCAGAACATGATAATAATTAATTTTCAGTAGCAATAATTGAGACGAAAAGTAATAAAATAACATATGAAAAAATATGCAATAAACAACTATTTTGAGATATATTTTTTCATATTCCGAATTACAAAAGCACTTGTATTTTAGAGTGCGTTATTTCACGTAACACGATGATAGCAAATAAAGAAAAAATGACAACGAAGTTAAAGAAGGTAGAAATAAAAGAGTCAGAATTAGATTATAAATACCAAATTCGCAGTTCACATTAGGTTCATGATTTTATTAAGCCTGGTACAATGTGGTAATGGATGTAGAGAAATACCACGAGATCAACATTATAAATTCATGGATTGAGAACAATATTACGCTAATGCGCTAGGGCTACGTCTATTCTGAAGCATTTTATCAGGAATGAAATTTATTATATTACTGTCCTATGTGATTGCAAAATACATTGTTTCCTTCTGTTCTTACAATGACGCACATACAACGTATACCTTATTACGAACGTACCGTAAGGAACTCCAAAAACATCCCTCGGACATTCCCTTCACGAGTGTCCTAACTCTATAGGCACCCGAGCCCGGATCCATTTAGATATCCACAAAATGGAGTTACGCATTTTTCAGGGTTACATTTAATTTTAAAATGTAATCTCTGCTTTTTATAAGGAATTACATTTTTATTCCAAAATTAACTCTGTTTTTGAACTCCTCTTTGTGGATCCGGGCCCTGAAGAGTGGTAAGCACTGCGCAGTCTGGGCAGTGGGCATGCAGGTTTCCCCCGACCCACGAAAAAGGCTAAATTTTGTAAATGGTTAGATGACTTTTGATTGCCCATATCACAACATGTGTGTTGGCCTTGGGTAAAACCTCGAGTCAGAATTGTAGGTGGTGTGTATTGAATTTACACTCCAAGCCTTCAGTATTAGGGCTAGGTCTTACTTACCACTGGGGCATCCCCATTACGTGTAACTTCCATTATATGCATTAAATCCACATTGAGGAAGTATGATGGTTACACTTTTACATTATGCATGCTTGTGCATCCAATAAATCCCGTCGAGTCTCTTCTCCCCTCTTTTCCCAGCAAGCTAATGTAACAGCTCATAAACTATAATGGCCGAAGATACAACATCGCACTGTGAGAACTGAGAAGAGAACACGCAGGCGGGACCTCGTAAAACTGAATTAATAAAGTCGTAGCTGTTATTGTTTGTGTTGTGTGTGGATCATGCCGTGCCCTGTTGCCGGCTAGTTACAGTCGGCAGGTTGGTAGTTGTTGATTAGCAGAGCGCATTACGTAGACCGTCACGTGATCGTAGGCCATATAGGATGAAAGTACTGATTGATGATAATAATTGATAATAATGGACAATCACACATATAAAAATGCGCAATCAATGCAATTCCTACATTTTGTGATATTCTTAACAAAATTACAAATCGTCATCTACTGTCACTCCTAGTGTTCTCCAGACGAAGCACCTTGTTGATTTTGTTTTATTGTATTTAAAATATAATTAATATACAATAAACACATTTTTAAAACTTGACACAGGTTATATTTTATTTTAATATTTGAACGATATTTCATAGCTACTCCAGCTTTTTCTTCAGGTTCTTGTTATAATTCTTCTGTTTACAGCAACAGAAGAATTATTGGATGAGCGAAGCGAAGACTTCAATTTCACTGACCCCCCAAAAAATTTAGCTCGGGTGTTTTTTTTTGTATTTTTGTCTGTTTGTTCGCTCTCTACCGGGCAAACGGCACATGCGATCTTGATGAAAATTTGACAGGACCTTCGAAATCTCTGAACTTAGACTTTCCACGTTTTTGGGTACAATCGAAGAAATATTTCTCATTAATATCGTACTTTTACGATTTTTTCCGATTTTTTGTGCGATATTTTCGTGGCATTTGGGCCGATTCTGACCAAACGGGTGGGGCTACAACGTTCATATTAAACATGGACATTGAGGTTATTGTGATGTAGTACATTTTGAAAGAAAAAGTTGAAAAAGTTAGCCAGAAATTATAGAAATAAAGCTTTTAATATAAGTTTTTTGATACAGTGCTACAATGCGTAGGTAACAAAACAAAGCACTTGCAAAAGTAAAGATATCCCACGCAAACTAAAAACTTTAAAAAGCTCATCCATCAACGCGGCGGGACTTTAGCGTTTTCCTAGTAGCAAGAACCTGAAGAAAAAGCTGGAGTAGCTTTGAAATATCGTTCAAATATAAAAATAAAACATAATCTGTGTCAAGTTTTAAAAATTTGTTTATTGTAACATATCCAGGTTAATAAGTAGTGCATTGTGTAAATAATTAATATACTTGCACAATTATTTAAAGTCATAAATTAACAAGGGTGTGTTTAGAACACCTCTATATTGATATCGACATGATATTGTCAACCTTCACAATGGTTTCAGGCAGTTCTCCAATCCAATCCTCATTCCTTCAATTTAATTTACCTACAATTAATTTCCATGTTACTAGTCTACATATTCTAATGCGGGTGTATTCCTCAACCGTATTAACTCATATAATTTAGTGCAATACATCTAGTAAGTACTAACTTATGGAACAAGACGTAGGAGCACGTGATTTAAATCAAATCCATGTACTTAGAGCAAGAAAACATGTATCAATAATTGAAAACGTGACTTGAAATACTTTGTGAAACATGCAAATTGAAATACATTAAACACACGATGCAATCCTCGCAAAACAGCACATTTAAGATACATTCACTGTGACAGAATAATTACATAATATAAGTTTGGTGGAGGCGCCGGGTACGCGCAAGCACCCGAGTTAGAATCTCGTTCTAAGCCAATGAAATGCAAATTAACGTACAAAGTTAGTTTGTTTTGATCGATACAAAATAATGGTTGATACAAAAAAAATTATAAAGTTTTTTTTTTCTGTTGCAAATAGGGAGTGTCTGTTAGTATATATTTTCTTTAGAACACAAAAATATATTAATACAAACGTTAAAGGGAGTGTAACGTATTTTTGTTTTTAACATAATATATAGCGTGATCATTATTATTTTAAATATATAAATCACGCAAAATGAAACATACAATACTAGTAAAGTATTTCTTTGGACTTGTGGGGTCTCTATAATCCGCCCTTAGTAACATTAAAAAGTATAGCCTGTAAGATCGAATGAATCTCCGCTCCGTAACACTTTATTATAATGGACACAAGTGTCACAAGATTTATGAACAACTTATGATAGTAAACTTATTATACACTTTACATAGTATTCCACATAAAATGTTGCGCGCTTGACGATAGTGTTAATAAAATAGAGATTAGTTATTACTTTATTTAATCCTTTTATAATAATATCTAAAATACAATTTTTTGTTTGAAAGAGCTTTTTATTGTTCATGCTCATAACAATAGTATTTTTGTAAACCAATCAAAGCGATCTTCTTTCACGTTGTGACGTTTATATTAATTTAATTTCTTACGTAGGCCTTGAATGTCGTTGCCTTGGTCTCAGGTCGGCGAACCGTCACAGAATTTGCCACTGTTTATGTCTGTCATGGGAATGAACTTCCCATCGATTAATCTATTTTATGACGTGCTTACAAGTGTAACGACAGCCGTAGGAGAAGAAGACGAAGAGCACGCGCCGTCCTCGTTATTTGGCAGAATTCAATTTGGCCACAAAACGTTCAACTGCAAGGTTTATGGCCTACCAGATAACCTAACTGACAGGCCGATATTGACGCTACTAACGGCTGCTAAACAAACTTGGGGAGGATTTACCCTTGGTTACATTTCAGAGGAAAACTTTATTGACGTTGACTGGCACAATCGGGCGAGATTAATAAAAAACAAAGAAAAACAAGAGAAAACTTTCTGTGGGCTTCCTAGCGAGGAAATAGCAATTGTCTAGGAATTCTAATTGTGTAACTAACTTTTTGACAATAGCTGTGGTTTTTGGATAAGAACATCAGCTATGTTACTGCGAATTAAAGTGATAACTTCAGCTCTGATCAATTGAACCAAGTGCAATATTATAGTAAGCCACCTCTTGAAATATAATCACCCCCCAGTAATATATTTTATGCTCTTACGGTCAACAGTTCGAAACCGGTCTGAATTATGAAATACTCGAATTTCACTTGAATTAAAGATAAAACTTGAGTAGTGCCAAGAATGTTTTCAACTTTGTGGGAGTAGTTTCGTAACTATCACTGAATTAATATCAACATTATTCAGTAACGAATCGATCACTGAATGCAAAATTGTTTGAAGTTTTCACATTACTATTGGACACAGAACTGTGTTCAATTTTGAAATAGGTACTTGCTAATAAAATAGGTTATTCTAAAAACAGAAATCATTGTCAACATTTATTTCGGGACTGTTTTTTGTGAAATTAAAAGCTGTCATGTGATTTCCAAAATTGATTGGATTAATTAAACTGGGTCTTGATTATCATTAAAAACTGGATAGATAGATTTTAATCTTTGAATGTTTTGTTTCATAAAACTAGAATCAGTGAATAGGTTGTATTAAACTCATGCCATTCAGCGATGGATGCTGCCATTACGTGGGTTCGAATCTCTCTAGAGGAAAATATGTGTTTAATGTTCTTTATCCTCGTCTCTCAACATTCATCGTCTCGAATAGCGCGGAGGGTATAGTATTATCTATGGCTCATCGTATGAAACCATCACCTTGCTACTTAGTAGGCCTGCTTAGCATACGTCCCAGGCGGCTCTGTACGATGGTGTAGGCGATATGATCGCGGCTAGGCATACGATGTGAGATTTAATTTAAAAATAAGCTCAACCGCCGAAGCAGATACAATATTTAATGAAAAAATACCACTATATTTCTGGAACAAAACAAACCCCCCGATATTTCAAATTATTAGTAATCTCCAATGAACACATAATGAAATTTCGAACTGGGCGCAACGCATTTCGCTTATTCACCGTAGACGATAATGGAATTTAAAATAAACCTCCGTAGTAGATTCATTATTAAAAACTTTTTGAACCTTATTTTATTAACTGGTCGTCTAAAAGAACGAATCTACGATTGGTGCGTATGCCGAACAACCGTCGATTTCTTGGTATTCTGCTTTTATGCTTGAAACTCGTTGTTGACAAACAATCATTGTTTGCGTTAAAGTGAAATTACACTTTAAAAAGTTGTTTTGAAATAAGCAAGTTAGCGAAGCAGTGATGAAAACAACCAATCGAATTTGCAAAATGGTGTCTTCAAATAAATACATAATATAGCCTAATTAAAACATGTTGCAATAAAAAAAACATCCGAAATTGTTTTGTTGTTCTGTGTCATTTCTACTTAATACTAAAACTCCGAACTCATTTACTCCCGTTCTTATAAAATCACTTGAAAGTTAAACCATTATGGATTAGACACACCTGTAATACGATCTATTCATTGGAATATTTACTCGCTAAATTCTAGAATGAATGGAAGGAACATTAATTATCCATTTTAAGCACGTATTTAAACTATAAAACTTTATAGTTTAATGAAGAATTTCCTCGATGTTCGTATTTTATATTGAAGCTGTGATTGGTCCAAGTCTAATTGTGAATGTTGTACTTTTCACTTATAGTCTAGACAACCTTACAGCGCATTTTAAAAGTTTCTCATTCACATTTGAAATAGTTCCATTAGGTATCGCGTCTAAAGTTTCAATCGGTTACTAAGAAGAGTATTGCCATATTTGCCAGTCGTCGAGTATTTATTGGTACACTATATTGCACGCTTGTTAACATCCTGGCAGGTACCAGAATCATTGATATATTATTTACAAATCATGCATTAATACCACAAAGTAGAAAACAAAACAGTAAAACGGTATTATATATAACATAAATATGTTTGTGTCAGCGTAGCCTATGTACACGAGCATGCGAGTTAAACCACCCTAGAGCTTTATTTAGCACAGATTTAAATGTTATTATGTTTTCGAGTCTAGTTACTAGTATTAGTTGTTGGTAAAGCTAGCGTATAAACCTATGCACAGCATAGCAACAAAACTAAATAATATGTAATCAACTACAGTTTTCAGCAAGATTAAAATGTGACACAACTAAAAGACCACATAAAACCGTTGGTACTTACAAATTCCAAACAAATAAATGAATGTAGATTTGTGAATTTATTTTTTGCATTTCCAAGCACTCTCCCATGTTAGAACGTCTAGCCTAGGGGTGTTCTGCCCCGGTGTGTGGAGGGATCTTGGACTTCCAAAACACGTCCTAACGATCAAGGTCGGCCAAGGAAATTGTTCTGACAAGCTTGAGGCTACCCCCACCCCCACCCCTCACCCCCTTTCACCCTCATTCACATCACTTGGTGATTAACTTAATCGTTTCGAGAATGTTTGAAATGAAATTCTTTTATTGCATTTTGCTCGCTTTTTTCTTTTAGGGGCATTTATTCGCAAGAGGGGAATTATTCTGGGGTAGTATTTTATAAGATTAGCTGTATTGAGTAAGTAGAGGGAAAAGAATGGGGTCGTTATAAATGCAGGGTGATGGAACGATTCTGTATTCCCTGACGACGTGGTTTTAATGATGTGTCAGCCTGCTTGTTGCATAAATAACTGACGGACGTTAAAGGGGTATTCACCCGCTAAACTAAAAAAATATATTTCATTTAGAATAACTAGGTATAAATTTAGAAATTAACAGAAAAATTATTAGGTCCACCATGACCGGATTTTGTTTTCGTCAAACTTGGTATTTCGGCAAAAATCTCCCATAAGAAATAACATGGGGACGATATTTATGCCCCGTGACCTTGGAGGATTTTGATCCGAAAAAATACTGGCTATTGTTGACGTACTCTATAGCCTTTTATGTAAATCTGAAAAAAATTGTTTTGTAATTTGGGCAGGTGGTTCGGTCAAAATATGCTGATTACCAAGATGGGGTGTGATTTTAGAATACACATTTTTGGTGAAAGAGAGTATATTTGTGCACAGTTTCAAGACACGATGTTATAAACTGCCAGTTTAGATTGGTTCGATGCTTTAATATATATGTGGAACAAAAAAGAAACAGGTTAAAGCCGATTTAAGAAATTTCCCAAAACACCAAATTTTGCAAATTTCTGGATTAAAAAATCGAAAATTCGTGTAAAACCACAGTTACAAGATATTTTAAACAGTCATTCTAGTGTAGTATTATGATTTAGATTATGTGATAAAAAAAATTTGTTTGGGTGTAATAGCCCCTTTAAGATAGTTTCGCGGCATAACTCCTATACTACTCAGTTACATCTAAGAAAGATTTAAACATCTGCATGTTAATCATATTTTTAATTCAAAGTGTCTCATGCAACATTTGCAACAACACGACACCCGTTCAACATTCCTTGCTAGAAGTTGCACCGGGTGTACACAGCACCGCACCGGAGTAAGAACACGTGGAGTCACGCGCGCTCGCAATCAGCCACTCCGCGCGGTGACTGATGACGCGCCACAGCCACCTAAATCTCACACACAACACAACCCCCATCTTCTTATTTCCCGTAACAAGAAAACTCTTTAATAGATTCGTAAAACTTATTTCCCAGGAAGCGCGCGCTACGTAACAACGTATTGAATGTTTATCCTTCTCAAAACGAAAATCCTTCTTGAAAACATAAAAACCCTCGCACGTATTAGGTTCCCTTATAACTTTGTATATACAGTTACGGCATATGATTTATTAAGGGCGCGCAGAAAATATTCTCATGATTTCTCCATAAATCTCTATGCGTGGATCCTGATAAAGAACGAGATAATATGTCGCCGTCTCCCAAGGGGTGAAGGGGATGTTACCATGCTACGCGGGCTGGAGGAGGAGTTCGAGAGATGTGGGGGTAGAATGATTGGTATTACACGGTTATATTGCGTTCAATATAAACATCAGCCAGTGAGCATTACACACAATAACGTGAGCTCGCGAGGGCGTAGGTTCGGTACCGACCCACCCCGATATTCATGACTGAAGGTCCATCGACTTCTCGGGTCTACATATCGGATACAAATACCGGTTTGCATTACAAAACAATATGTAATTCAAATACATATGAGTTATTACGTATTAGTACGTCATGTCTAAACTCGAGGTGGGGGATTAGGACTGTCTTTACTTACACCACACTCCTGTGAACGTTTAGGCACCAGAAGAGGATAAGATTGATTTCTACCAAACAAATATATTCATTAATTTATTTACGGTGTGTTGACGAAAGAATCTACAAATCATACACGGTTGAAGCAATCTTTGGTTGAAGGTTGGTTCTAAATGTTGGCGTATATTATACCACATGTATTGAGTGGTACTGATTTAACATCTTGAAGTAAATTGCAATTAGATACATACTAGAATAATCATCAATGTAATTACGTGAAAGTTCAAAATGTGCACATATTTCGATTCTCCTCCGACTTCAAAGTGTAAAGGTTTTCAACTACTTGTAATCGATGAAGATTGATTGGATATTGCTTAACGTCTCTTACTAATGCACTCTGGCTATTCGAGACGATGAGTGGTGATAGATGAGGATGAAGTATGAACAGAAGGGAGGAGGGGAAACCCGGTAGTGGCACATAGCCTACTCCTTTCGAAAAGTACCAAGGGGACCAACGGCTTAACGTCCCATCCGAAAGGACGGTGTAACTTTGACAGTCATAGGTTCCTCCACTAACCCGGACTGCTGAGCAGACGTCGAGGAGAACGAAGCCGTTACACTAGCTCTCGAACTCTCTATATCTGCTCTAACCAGCGGTATACGTGAGTTTCAGGGTTTAGCGGCCACCCACTCTACCCCTGACCACGCCTGATTCTGCTTAACTTCGGTGTTCGAGTGGGAACCGGTTAAACGACCTCGGCTAAACCGCTGGCTATCAAAATACCCAACTGTAATGGTTTAATGTTAATGCTAGGCCTAATATCGATGAAGAAATATTGAGTTTTTTAAAAAATAAATTAAGTATGAAGAGGATAAAATTCGATTTTAAAACCCATTTGATTGAATTGACAATGTCATTTGTTGCTTATCTTAAGTTTAAGCACGCCCTGCTACTACTGCGTAGTATTAACATTTAAAGTAACTATTGTACGACATTACGACTAACAATTACACTCGTCACATCGGGTTTCACCTCTATATTACTGAGCCTAAGCATAGAGTGGAGATACCAGCAAAGCTATTCAGCACACGCCTTAGCAATAAACCGGATATGCAACGAGAAGAAATGAATAAAATAAATCAAAGTTTTAATAAATAAAAACGGTCTTTGTCATTTTAGTATTGTGTTGTACTTCAAGTCAAAATTAAAAACAGCTGTGCCATAAATCATATGAAATACGGGCAATACACTTGAAACAAAAACGGAATTAACATAAACGTATACATTATTTTTTATGAGCAGTTATTCTAACGTTTAATTTGAAATGAACAATTGTACGTACTTCTTTGACAGGTTAAGTTGATTCTTTATTTACAGCATTCGACAAAATAGTTGAAAAAACTTTGAAATTTAACTTCAAAGAAAAATGAAAACGTGATTAAGGAAATAAATATTTATGCTAATTTGTTTAGCAAGTCAATTGCAGTGTTGTTACGATAGTTAACTTTGATACAATGTGATCAAGTTCACAGCTGTTGAAATTGCGTAATAACATGAACGTCTGAACCAGCACGGATTAACTGTGTATACAAAATAGATAGCCTAATCTTAACGTTATTATACAGCGTTTGTACCAACGTGAGTCCTAGTTAGTGGAGGTGCCGGAAATATACACATCTCTCCCTTATCTCCCTTCTCCCTGTTATCCCCGCCCTCTGAACGCCACGGTCACCACAAAAGATACTTTATTATCATAGTTGAAAGTATGTCAACAAAAAAGTCTCATGTCATTCGAAGATCATGTTCGGGTGTTATCGTGACGAGACACGCGCACAGACAGAAAGATGGGAAAAACGTAATTTTATATTGTGGAGCTTCGCTCACTAATATAACGGTTACCAACTGAAGATCTGAAACCCCTCATATGACATTGTTTTATTAAGTGCTAACCAGATCAATAACAAATATTATGTAGTTTTTATTACTCCTAAGTTTTTATGCAAAGTGGAAACGTGCTATCTTATAAGGTAGGTCGGAGTAATAAGGACACCCGACTTATAAGGCCACTCGCCTGTATCTTCGTTGCTAGTGAATATTTTTTGACGATTCCACTTCTAGAGTGTATAGCTACTCCATCTGACCTCAACGGTGAAAACTACATGCAATTACGGCCGATAGAACAGTTTTGACAGCTGTTTGTTTGTCATCCGCGTTTCTCAGGCGGTGTTTTATAAGAAACGGAAGGTAAGAAAAAAATCTTTTTACGGACATGAATAGTGATAGATATTAAATATATACTTTATATTGAAGGTTAGTCATTCAAGTATATGATAGAAGAATTTTTTTTTCGATTAAATACATTTTGAATTGAAATATGACTAGGATTATCACAAACGTGCTGTTTTGGTAAAAAGGCCACTGACATAACCTCACAATAAAGATCAACATTACTGTCGACTTAACTTGAAAGCTCATTGTTGGAGTAAACCCTAGGCCTAATTTTATGCCCGTTGTTGTCAGAGTAGTCACAAAAATTGTCCTAATAAAATTATTCTTTAATTTTTTTAATTTTTTAAATTTTTTTTCATGAATCTCTAAATTTACTTCCTGTTGAGTATATGATGGCACTGACAACATGCCCAAAGTAAATAAAATATGTCAAATACCATAGGCAATAATAACAAAGCTACAAATAAGTTGGAAATGGATTTTAATATCATTATAAACATATAAAATATAAAATGGCCTTATTATCAACACGTGCTTTTAATAAGGCCACTTTACACAATATTATATTTTAATTAGTTTTAGACAATATCCTAATTACTAAAATATGTTGTTTAGTTTATTGTATAACCAATGCCTTGAATATTATTTCCTGAAATTTTTGAGCCTCTACCTCTTCCCACTTAAATTTTATCAAATAAAATTCCTTAGGGTGGCCTTATTACTTCAACTTACCTTATTTTTGTTAGTTTGAGGAAGACAGATCGAGCAAAGTAATAATATATTGGTTTAGACTGGACTTAAGTTGCCGGGTGTGTTGTTAAACGTTGATAACAGCCCCGCTTCAGTTGGGCCGTATAGTATCGGTTATCGTAAAAGTGTGGCCGACTTGTGAACCGGATTTAGCAAAGCGCGGCTCAAAATGATTTATATTCCGTTGCCGAAGTCCGGGCCCGGAGGAGAAGCCGCCGCTAGAAAGTCAAACCCGACCGTTTCTTAACTCTAAAATCAATTGTGACGTGCCAGCAGAATAGACGTTTAGTTTCAAGGGTGGGTGTGAAATTTCCCCCATTTATATAAACAGCCCACTTTCCCAGACATTTAACATTTCAATCTAAACCAATCTTATTACACTTTAAACAACCCGAACACAATAACGACTAATTTATGAGTGTCCCATTATCACCATTAATTTATATTAAAAACTTTCGCGGCCCGTTAACAAAATATAAAGTTACATGAGTTTCGGGATGTTTCGCCGGGTCGCGAGTAAACATTGTACGTACCTCGACGTTTCGTCACCTCTGACAGCAACATTTTCATGAAGACTGACGCCTATCACTCTCCCTAGGCTCTGCCTAGTTTTTATCAACACGATAGTTATTCGACATAGCATGTTATAGTAATGTCATCTCTGCAATGTAACATTCTCACCTCCACTGTGATTTTATAAGAATAATGAATATTATCAAAAGAAAGTAGCATTAAGCTGTATACTGTGCTGAATGTCGATACTCTTAGTTTAGTGAAAAGGAAGTACGAGGGAGACAAGATGGGCTGGGGGGGGGGGGGGAGTGCAGAAAAGATGCTTCATTATGAGTAACTGGTGTTTTGGATCACAATTTTGTTGTTAGGAGAAGATTGGAATTATAAAATCCTCCTACATGAAAATGTAAAACATTGATTGATCTATAATGTGTCCACAGTCACACGTGGGGAAGTGAGCCATAGTAAAGTCTTACAAATTAATTGGTGCACGTGGTATATGCTACATATTCACCCCTATTTAAATATGCGTGGGCGTATCTCTGCGACAAAGCGTTGCGTTCTTTGTTATTACACTTGCCAGACCCACTTCGTTTAAATGATTACACTTTGCGCTCTCGTGGTAATCCCATGGAGATAGCTTCAACACCTGAGGGCTTCGACTATTGATTACAATTAAACACAGCTATTCAACTGAGGTGAATTATATAGGATATCTTTAGCCGACATCGGCTCTAGCTACAGCAGTTAATTAAGAGGAGGGGGCTGGCATAAAATCTATACATTCAACTCAAATTGTTGAACAGTATTTGAGATCGAAATATTGGAACCTACACAAAGCTGAACAATGTGTGGGGTGAGACTAAGCAAATTACGTTTCTTTACGTACTCGTAATTAATTATAAGTAACAACTAATTGATCGTACGTCAAGTTATCGTTACATTATTTTCATTATACATTGTAATGGTTACAAACACTTGTTTTGGGTCAATGTCACTCACAAATATTCCGAAGTTCAGAAATAAATTGTCAGTTGGAATTTCAAACGTAAACTAATCAACTAGTACCAAATTTTAAAAAAAGGTGTGAAGGTGTATTAGTGTATTATGTAGGCATCAGATATTATTATATTTTTATTTTTAATCAGCTATGGAACGATTAACAACAAATGTTTCGAAGAAGAATAAACAAATAAAATAATTCACCGTGTTGATATATTTGGTGGAGGTGCCGGTTTAAGACAGCTCACTATTATTAAAGCATGTCCTCGCTTATTCTTGCGTTCAGTAATGATGAAGATACTGCGAAGTGGGCACATGGATACCCAGTGGAGGATGACCCTTCACCCTCCGTTACCCTTAGGGTCACCCAAAACATCTGTATCGTCCTTGTTAAAAGGAAAAGCTCACAAAAACACGTATGTTATTCAGATCGCTGATGTCGTGTTTGGTTTTTATCGTGAGACGCGGCACTCGCACAGACGGACGGACAGGAAATTGATGGGTTATGGGAGCTTCTCTATTATGAATTACTTCATTACAAATTATGTTGGTGATATAATATGAAATATCTTAGTGATTGGGTAACGCTCATTATTCAAAGTTTAGATCATTAGAGAGAAAAATTATCACAAAACATTTTAAGGGGAGGGATCACCACCAATATTAAAACCACGCGAAATAACCTTATTTTAGTAATATCTCTCAAACCGTAACGTTAAATCGAAAAAGGGCTACTAGGTCTCACGTAGTTTCGTTAGAACTACACACTGCATGAAACATTATTCAAATATTGTAATCAGTAGCGTTTTTAATTACGGAAAACATTAATTTAATTAAAACCTTGATTAAAATCATTACTGGTTACAATATTTGAAAAAGGTTTTATGGCAGATAGTTCTAACTAAACCACATGGGATTATAAGTATCCACTTTTCCGTTTTTGTGTAGCATTATGCGAGTTATTACTGAAATAAGGTTATTTCGCGTGGTTTTAATATTTGCGGTAGTCCTTCCTCTTAACGTTTAATTCATACGATCGTGAGCATGGATGTGTTCGCTTATTTCTACTCTATCGAGATGAGGCGAGTGCTGAGGGCATTATGTAATGAGAGAGAGAGAGAGATTTAATTGCATTTCTATTGGCCAGTGTGGTGATTGCATGAAACACCATTCATTAGGTAGACTCTATCTTCACCGCGATCAAATCAATCTCGGAAATGATAAATCCCAGCTCGCCGTAGCCTTCACAGATGGCGCCATCTATCTTCCGGTGTTCGCAACTGAAGCTTTTAGATTCAGAGGGCTGTGAAATAACAGAGGAACGTTTGTGTAACTAATATGTTCGCGTGAAACACGTACAGCTTAATTCATAAGCGCGACGTTCGGTTCAGGCACTTCACTGGTTAATAAAACCAAGACGATACTAATTGAAATAGAAATTAAATGCGATCAAAGCACGATCATATTTATTCAATATTTTGTATAACAATTGTAACAAATGTGGGACAATTACACTGAAAACGCTCTAGGGTATAGGGTAAAATTCTCCGTATCAGCACTGAACAAATTAGTACATCAGAGTTAGATTCATTGATTTTATTTCAGCATCGTTTATAAATCTAATGTAAAGAATTCATTGTGTTGGCAAGTGTTTAATTTCTCGATTTGGTTAAAAAAAAAAAAAAGTGTTTAATTATTCCAGAGGGAATGAAATAAATGTAAAATCTATTGCGATTCAATTTAGTTATTTTCAACAAGCAGACACGAACGATTAACTTTTTCCCATAAATATAATTAATACTCAATATGGAGAGTACAGCATGTAGCTAAACAAGTGAACTAATCGTGCATACACACTTTTTAATAAACTACTAAACCAGATCGCCAATACTTAATCTAATTGCATTTCGAAGTAAAGTTAAAATCAATCTGACGATTTAACCTTGAGCACTGTATTTTGGCTCTTGCAATTCCTACTTTCTTGTCTTGTTCGTTATCCCGCACAGTTGTAGGGGGGCTTATCTCTCTCTCTCTCTCTCTCTCTCTCTCTCTCTCTCTCTTTCTGTCTCTGGGTTCCTACAGTCGCAAACTCTTTGGTTCAGAGTGAATATTGCGCCGAGTGATTTCATCCGACGATGCTCGCCTCTATACACGACGCAACGAAAATAAAATAAATACCTGCATTTTATTAAAGACAGCTGAGTGCAAAGCTTTTATCAACCTTCTCCTATATCGTCACATTTTCTCAAGTGCTATAATGGTTGAATTTGTTAGCTAATGCAGGTTATATAGTGATTCGATAAGTGCTGCTATGCTGCTCGTAAACGTCTGAAATTGAAGTTCAAATCAATAAAACATTTTATTATACTTCACATTTTCAAACTAGGACAGGGATAGATAAATTGCAAGAATTTGTCCCAGTCTCTCAAAAAGCTTTATCGATTTGACGCTAAAAATCTTATTTTGAGTAGGCTACCCACTCAGCAACGTAACTGATTTTCAGTGCGAGACTACTGGCGAGGCAACCCTGTCGACCTGAGAGTCGAGGATAATCTTATCACTGATAACTCATGCGCAACACAAGTATCGATAAATTTCAGTTCATGTGATCCTTTAGTGGGATTTAAACCCGGAACTTTCTGCATTTGAAGCAGGGCTCTGGGCCAAAGAAACATACGGGACAATTATAGTTGAATTCAATTTGTATGGCAATGAACATATTTTTAATCACTCTCATTTCAATATTCAATATTTCGATGTCTATACGCTATAACTCAACCTAATGAGTAACGCATTTATCGCATCTTTTAAATTACTCTTTACGTACATATCTCACTTACAAATTACGTGTCGTTATTTCAATTACATTAATACACTAAGGCTGGTAGAAGGCCATGATATCCCATGTTGCCTGAGCTATTTTGTCAGCCAAACTGTTGGACGGATATAAGACCTAATGTCGGATATTACTATGTAACCTGCAAGGAAACGATTGTATCGTGTGAATTAATTGCACAGCGCAGTCGATTTGCTTATTGCGTGTCCTTTACTGGGATTATTTGAGTAAGATTAGGCACACATTTCAATTACTGGTTGTACCCTCATTACTCTGGTCCAAAGATAAATAACAAAACATTAATATTAAAGATAATTATACTAAATAACAACGTAATAATAATCAGTTGACACATCATAACGATTAAGAATGTTTAAGAGAGCCTAAAACCACCTCAACAGCAAGGTGTTTATTCCGAATATGCGCCCGGAAAGAAAGTACAGTGGACACCGTGATACACGGAATAACTATACCACAGATAACAGAGTACACTACGAGACTATACCACACTCTGTTATCTGTGACTACCTTTCGTCACGTGGAGTTACATTATCTTCTACTTGCAACGCAAATCCACCCAATAACGGCGTTCTACTTCTACACGCCCTTGTCTGGTCCAAAAATAAATATCCCTTAAATAAAATCCTCATTTATTCAATCCTCATAATCCGATTTAGTTAATCTCTAACAGTGTAGAAGCCGTTTAGTCGTCATAGAAATTACCATTCTTCTGCATTTGTATGTGATCCGGGTATTGCATGTGGCAACTTGTTGGCAGTTCATCACCTAGAATTATTAAAGACGTGAAATTATAAGCTAAAAATCCATTAAAAAAAAATAATAAGTACGATCTGCTAAGTAAAAACATACACATTTTAAGTTCGAAATAGTTGTTAGTGCTGTTTAAATGCTGTTTGACGTAATAAATTATGTTAAAAATAGAATTTTAAGAAAAATACAAGAAAGATACGCAAATTTAGTCAAACCATCATAAAATAGTGATTTTGTAATTGAACATTTAAATTTCTCTCCTCATGCAAATAAACAAGATCTCCGAATGGACATCGAAGTGTTTCCATGTGAGACATGCACCGTTCAAGAACTGGCCTCAACTAAACTCACCAGCTAAACATCAAGGCGCAATCTCATTCACATTGATCTTATTTAGTAGAAAAAACTTCGTAGAAAGCCAATGATGTATCCAATTTGCCGTCTCTTCTTCTGCTTTTAAAGGGAATGTTTTTATTCGGTTTGTTTTCGTTTTTTCTCCGGCGATGACGAGAGATAGAAATGTGAAATGTTTGGGAAACTAGTCTCACATGGGCCGTGTTTGTTACGGTCTGCGCTGGGGAAACAGACTCAACGCACGCAATAATAATAATAATTGCCAAGCCCGCTTATTTTACCTGTCTCTGCTGCCTGAAGAAGTCGAGATCCCAAGAGATAGAACAAACCTGCCGCTCAACTAGATTTTAAGTGTCTCAAGCCAGATATTGTTTAGTTACTTTAGTTTTCGAGGTTTAATTGTTTGATATGCTATTTGATTTACGTCAGTTAGAAACACCATTTCTCCTGTATTCATAGCACAACATTGTGGTGAAATATTTTATCGTATAAGTTATGTACAAGATTGAATACAACGTTCAGGTTTTATACCACCCATCAAACTAGTCGGTGTTATTATTCACACTTACTGTGATATTGCTAGAACCTCATTGCTGGCAGAAAATGTTTGAAATCTATAAGTTTTGGTTCGGAATGAAATAAAAGAAACAGCATTGTTTAACATATCCCTTTCAGACCCTGATTACACAATTGTGTAGACGAACTTTCAACTTTTCAACCGGGTCAGAACAGGGCTTTTCAATTTGATCCCTATTTATATTTACTTAAAATCAATACATTTTTCTTTAAGTACTGATTATCAAAAAGAAAGAAGAGTATGTGAAATAAAAGGGATGAACTTTTGATGAACTAGAGTGGGCGTATACATCATCCACGTGGAGAGGATTATGCTGCGAAGACTCAACCGCAGACGAGTTCGCTATAAGGCTTTATGTAAACGAATCAAATCGGAAGTTTGAGAAATCAGTACTTTTTTCTTGATATTCCCTGGGAAAACTACTCACTCACTCACTCACTCACTCACTCACTCACTCACTCATATTTCACTCGAGTCATTTCGCTCTCAGAAAATTATTAAGAAAATTACTAAATTTTCAAATAAAATATCTTGGCAATCGTTGAATACAACTCAAAAGGTTGGCATTTAATGGGTTAGCATTTGCTTCAAATCACGGCTTATTTACAAATCACCTTCATTTATATAAGCTCGTACCAACATAACAGTGCGTACGTCTATTTTTGTCAAGTCGCTAAATGTATCGGACACTGTTCGGCCGGCTTACTTTCGAATGAGTCAGGTGACAGAACATATGGCTGTGTCTTCCCTGTGATAAACGTTGATCCTGTGTCCGGACAGCTACCCTCCCCGACATAACGGCCACATACGCGTGGGAGAGCCACTGTCCAGGGAGAAACAATAAACCATCGTCTTAACATTTCAAAATAGTTGTCACATCGTTCATCGCTTTTTATTTTAATGAAATGAGTGTCGAGCAGCTTCAACCTATACACCTGGTAAACGAAGTCATAAAATGTCATCTGAATTAATCGTTGACCCCGTCACTGATGACCTCGAACTTCTTTGTTGAATCGCGGCGCAGATTTACTGCCGTTTACTCTAGTGACAGTGTTCCTGTGTATAGTTCGGGTTGTAAATCAAAGAAGAGAGAGGAGTGAAGGGGGATGTAATACGGGGGGCTAGGAGAGACACTGAGGGGGGGGGGAAATGAGGAACGTGACGAGGAACAGAAATAACAAAATGAAAGAAAGGGCCAACACAAAAATAAATCAAAAAACGCGAAACAATTCTTTTATTTCTCATGAGAAGATGGTGGAAAATGAGATATGTGACAAACTTAGTTTAACGGAGAGAAAATGAAGAGGAAATGAAATAAAAGTGACTAAAACGAAGACTGTAATAGACACACATAATGGAAAGACTCGAATTTATTGCACAGGAGAAGATGCGCCTCAAGGCAAAGAAGTGCACTCGATATTGTATCGATACAGTAATATTAGTTATGCGCAAGCCTAATGATCAGCCCGCGACCCCTGAGTTCATGCAAGTTCACATGAGTATGCTTAAAAGAGCGTATACCCTTATAGACGCGTTGCAAGGCGTTAGCTTTCTACAATCTGTGGCGTAAAATTTTATCTATACCGGTACAAGTTTGCGTGAAGAATTAACTAGAATAATGTTCACATTTTACAGAAAGTTTATAAAGTGTGATCACTTTTTGAAAGCTAAAATGATAATTTCATGGTGCAAAATTTTAAAGACACTATAGGGCCATGCTGAAAATCTGTCTTAAAGTTCAAAATATTATGTATTTGATGAGATTTATTTTGGTTACTTTAGTGAGTTGTTGTTTACTAGATGTGGGAGATAGTGTCCGGGGGGTGGGGGGAGAACTTGAACCCCCAGTAGTCACAGACTGATAGTGCTAGAGCCTACCTCTAACTACAGTATTCCATCAGTATTGGTAAAGGGTGAAGATTGGATGCGTGAACCGAGCGGAGCCAGGCAGTCTGACGCACTATATCGGGAAACATGTCAGCTGTCGGGGCCCGAGATGGCTCAGGAAATTGATATTCGATGTAACAAAGGTAAATGGAAGCAACAAGTTATTGCTATTCGGGTATAAATATTCAGCGAGACCGAGGTTCTAGCGGGGACTTTTTATCACTTAGTTATTTGCCTTTTGTAGTCTCGTATTTTCAGATTTTATTGCCGAGCTATTTGAGGATGGGCATATTGCTATGCACTTAATTCGCACAACCACCCGTTTAGAAAATGGAACTCGTCAATTTTGCTGTTACAGTAAGATAGATTATTGTTCAAAGAAATACCATTCCATCCAGATTCATTCCCGAGTGTAAATTTAGCACGTAGATTTTTTCCAGTAAGTTTCAAGACAAATCCATAAAATGAATGGTATCTTATAGAATCGTGACTTCTTAGATGAAGTTAGACCTAGTTCTTATAACAATCTAGTTGCCCGTTAGGGCACCGCATCCAAGCCGCGGTGCGCTACACACTCGGGCACCTTATACAGCAAGCAGAGTTGGGGATGATTTCAAAGTGTCACCCAGCCATCTTGAAACGTGATGTGAACTTTAAAAACTATCAACATCAGGGAGATTTAGGTACCAGACAACACAAGACAAATTTGGTTGGTGTACGAATTTCCTTCTTGGTGAAAAAATGACTTGAAACATGCTCAAAATCACTTAAATGATGTTAGCTACTACGGGCTACTATACTACTAGGCTACTATCTAATTCGTCGTTTCAATTGCCCAGCGATTCTGACTAAACGGGTGGGGCTACAACGTTCATATTTTACATGGACATTAAGGTAGTAGTGATGTAGTTCCTTTTGAAAAATAAAGTTTAAAAAAATTGCTGGAAAGCTTCCAAATAAAGGTTTTAAAATAAGCCTTATACAGGCATACAATCAACAAGAAACTATAGTTACGTGACAATAATCGCCTACATTGTTTACAAAAAGCAAGTCTTTGGACCACTATATTTTTTCATTCAATTTTTAATTGGTAATACCATTTTGATAAATTTATTATATTTTAACAAATAATTTTGCAATGAAACTTGAATAAGTAATGAGACCAAATACATAACAAAAACTTGTAAAAATACAGCCAAACCTTACACACTCAAAATAATGAGATCTAAAAAAGGGCCACGCTCATCTACCCTTCCACATTTGCGCATTCTTAATTCATAAACGTACAGTGTCCCGTAACAACACACTTGAAAAGCTTGGCAAAATAGAATTTGCATGACCATTACGTTAAAATTAATTAGAAAAAAAGAATTTAGATTAACTATTACGTTTAAAATTAATAGTTGCAAATACTATTTTGCCAAGCTTTTCAAGGATGCTGTTACGGGACACTGTATGTTTATGAATTAAGAATGCGCAAATGTGGAAGGGTAGATGAGCTTGGCCCTTTTTTAGATCTAATTTATTTTGAGTGTGTAAGGTTTGCCTGTATTTTTACAAGTTTTTGTTATGTATTTGTACAATATCTGAGACATTATGTGCTACGTCTAATTAAAAAGATAAATGGGTTTAGTTGATCTGTGGCCAATGGTTCGGACATGCTTCATTATGTGTTGCTGTTTTAGGGGGTTGTTAATAATTCTGTGGTAGCCAACCCCCTCTACCCCCTCCAACCCCCTCCCTTCCGGCGGCTTCTACGTTATTTATTATATTTGCTTTTAGTTTTTATTCGATCTTGGAAGATTTCACAACTTGATTTGTGTAAAGTTTCTTGTCGGTTGAGTGGACGAAAAGTAAACGCTTGGACTTGTTGTTGTTCACATTGAACAGTGTGGACGTAATGTAAACGCTCTGGACTTGTTGTTGTTCACATTGAACAGTGTGGACGTAATGTAAACGCTCTGGACTTGTTGTTGTTCACATTGAACAGTGTGGACGTAATGTAAACGCTCTGGACTTGTTGTTGTTCAGATTGAACAGTGTGGACGTAATGTAAACGCTTTGGACTTGTTGTTGTTCACATTAAAAAGTGTGGACGTAATGTAAACGCTTTGGACTTGTTGTTGTTCACATTGAACAGTGCGGACGTAATGTAAACGCTCTGGACTTGTTGTTGTTCACATTGAACAGTTGTTGAACACGTAATGTTAAACACTCTGGACTTGTTGTTGTTCACCTTGAACAGTTGTAACGTAATGTAACACTCTGGACTTGTTGTTGTTCACCTTGAACAGTGTGGAACGTAATGTTAAACCCCTGGACTTGTTGTTGTTCACCTTGATGACAGCTTGAACGTAATGTAAACACTCTGGACTTGTTGTTGTTCACCTTGAACAGTGTGAAACGTAATGTAAACACTCTGGACTTGTTGTTGTTCACCTTGAACAGTGTGAACGTAATGGTAAACACTCTGGACTTGTTGTTGTTCACCTTGAACAGTGTGAACGTAATGTAAATGCTCTGGACTTGTTGTTGTTCACCTTGAACAGTGTGAACGTAATGTAAAACTCTGGACTTGTTCTTGTACCTTGAACAGTGTGACGTAATGTAAATTGCTCTGGACTGTTGTTGTTACGTTCACCTTGAACAGTGTGAACGTAATGTAAATGCTCTGGACTTGTTGTTGTTCACCTTGAAACAGTGTGAACGTAATGTAAACCTGGACTTGTTGTTGTTCACCTGAACAGTGTGGACGTAATGTAAACCCTCTGGACTTGTTGTTGTTCACCTTGACAGTGTGAACGTAATGTTAAATGCTCTGGACTGTTGTTGTTCACAATTGAACATGTTACGTTATTGTCTCGGACATATAGTTGTTGTTACAAAACTTAACGTTATGTTAATGCTCTGAACTATGTGTTGTTCACTTTAAAAGAACAGCTTAGAGAGCGATAGAGTTTAAAACTCATGGATTGTTGTTGTTATGCCGGTTGATAATGAAGTATCTGTTAAATTGTCGAGACTATGTGGTTTGTTATTCTGTGAAACAGGTGAAAATGTATGTAATGCTGGTATATCGAATCTTTTTACCTAATAACATTGTGTGAGAGTTGATTTTATGGCTAGACGGCCTTGCTAACGATGCTGCGTTCATTTAACTAGGTATGCTTGATTTTACCTGTTCAATTCAAGACCATTGAACAGTGTATGGATGTAATCTTAAAGTTTACAAATTGTCACGAAAATCCAATATGTTTGAGGTTATGTTACAAAAACCTTAACTGTTTACTTTACACTTTCTCGTTATGGAACGATATTTACTAGGTAAAAAGGTTTTACATTTTCTCAAGTTGCATTTTTGGTGGATTATTTATTTGTGTTTTTAATGAATCCATGCATTTAATTTTCTGACAATTATAGCCTGAGTTTATTTAATTGAAGCGATGGCATGTGTAGATGAATATATGCTACTACTGTGTGATCTTTATGTTTCATTACATTTTGTCGAGACACAATTGGTGAAACAATTAGATATTTGGTATCAATCGATTCGTTATGAACCGAACTTAAACAATTTTGATTAAGTAAATTTCGATTTTAACACAGCTAGCCTGTGTTCCTGTTGACGTTGAAACATGTTCCTTCATGTTTGACCCTCTTAGCACCTGTCACAATTCCCACATGGAATTTCATACAAGCCACTACCTTCTAGGCGGATGTGGTCCTTAGTTCTTAACAACTCTCCTATCTTTCTGTCGGTGTTTTTATGTTTTGTTTAGCAAGAATTTTTCCTATTCGGTCCGTTTCTCTTATTACATAAGGCAAATATTATGCAGTTGCAAGTGGTTCTTCTTTTACTGTACCTACATCTTTTTCCGAGTTAGTTTGTCGTCTGAGGGCCTTTTGAATGATTCTATTTGGAAAACCATTCTGCTTGAGCACATCTCCTAGTAGACGAAATTCTTCTTCAGCATGATTTGCATCAGCTATTCTGTGTACTATTCTGTGTATTATGTGTACGCTACTGATCGGATCTGGGCTGGGATGGATGATGATGTGAATAATTAGAATTAGAAACACCCGGGATCTAGGCTGTCAATGTCATACTGTTTCCAGCTGGTCCCGGGTTCAATTTCCGGAGGAGAAACTTTTTTTAATTTATGTTTATGGTACCAACATAACAGCGTCATAGTTTCCTACAACAAGATAACCTCAGTAAATATTTAAGTTTCGTGAAAATAGCAAGTTTTTTTGCTACTTAAGTTACCTTTCCAACGGTACCTTTGAAATTGGTCTGTCAATTACCTTAGAAAATATATAACTTACAATGTTTTTTTTCGGCGGCCATCTTGTTTTTTGCGACGGGTACCTCATCAAAATTGTTAAAGTACGTTTCATAACGAATCGATTGATACCAGATACATAATTCTTTAATCAATTATTGTGCCTCGACGAAATGTGTTTCAAACATCAAGATCAATTACTCGAAATGTTCAATGACGGCCGCCATCTTGTTTTTGCCCAGGGAAGGTCTCAGTTAAAAAATCGAAATTTACTTAATCAAAATTGTTTAAGTTCGGTTCATAACGAATCGATTGATACCAAATATCTAATTGTTTCACCAATTGTGTCTCGACAAAATGTAATGAAACATAAAGATCACACAGTAGTAGCATATATTCATCTACACATGCCATCGCTTCAATTAAATAAACTCAGACTATTATTGTCAGAAAATTAAATGCATGGATTCATTAAAAACACAAATAAATAATCCACCAAAAATGCAACTTGAGAAAATGTAAAACCTTTTTACCTAGTAAATATCGTTCCATAACGAGAAAGTGTAAAGTAAACAGTTAAGGTTTTTGTAACATAACCTCAAACATATTGGATTTTCGTGAAAATTTGTAAACATTTATTTAAATTTCTATCATTTACCTTTCGAATGGTACCTTTGAAATTGAAATCGGTCAAATATTTACGAAGATACGCTAGTTTAAAATTCGAAAGCGGCGGCCATCTTGTTTTAGATATGGCCGGTCTCAGCCAAAAAATCAAGACTCTCACCATCGAAATTGTTTATCTATGGATCAATACGAATCGATTGATACCACATACGCGTTTCCAAGCAAAGGGGTTGCTACCTGGTGGCGAAAAATGCAACTGTCCGATCAGTGATAGTCGGAGGAGCGCGCTATGCGCTTACCTGAAGAACACATGTCATTCCGTGTTTGTCACTTATAAATATGTATGATCACAGGTACATTGTCGTTGCTTTCCCAAAAGGTTGTTAATTGATGATAATCAAAAGCATGGGGGTGCACCATAATGATAAAATCGCTCATTAATATGCGGGATTCGAGACCATGTCCACCAGAATATTATTACTATATACAGACCTGCGCCCCATGCACCCATGAGACACCGAGGATGGCATTTGTATCCATATTACAATTCTCTTATTGTAATATCATAATAAATCATTGGTATTTATAGGCTATATATACTAAATATAGGCTAACAGGGTACGATAAATACTAAATCAAATTCAAACCGTCAAGAATGTTCACAACTCATAGCAAACACACACATACAGTATCGCTCGCTTCTCATGGCACTTTTAATTGAGATATACTTCTTTAGTTTTATTATGATAATTTAATATAAATAAAGTCATAATAATAATAATAATAACAAAACAATAACAAAAAAATAATAATAATTGTATTAGGGCTTATGCACATGCCCCAACTCTTTTTCTACCTAATATAATTAATGTAGGCCTACATACACCGTTTACCGTCATTGTTTATTTATTACATAATATTATACATAATATCATAATAAATACGATTTATATTATTACAATAGAATAAGTATAATGATATGACCTACAAGATTTTAAAGCTGTCTGCAGAATAACGCGTCATGCCATTATTGACATACAAAACAATAAAACAAATAGGCCATCAGCTATTCAATAGGCCTACTTTTAATAAAATGTATATTTAAAATAAAACAGAAGTCCTAAAAGTGTATAGTAGATAAATATATATAGGCCTACTCCGATTGCGTTTACATAGTAAAACGATGTAGAAAACGTGCAAAACAAGTGTAGGGCTATAATTTGCTAGAATCCCTTTTGATTTTTAGATATCAAGTAAATTATTGAAATTATTAGTATTGGTGGGCAACATTTTCTTGGCAAAATATCATCGATCTTCATCATTGAACATTATTTAGTACACTTGTTTCTGTATTTAATAGTTTAACAGTGTGGTTTGTTCTTTACGAGCTAATATCATCAAATAATCTCAATTATTTGTTGTAATTTAAAATGCCATTAAATTCCCGTTTTTTATAAAGCCGATCCCCAAAACTTACGAATTTAACTAATAAAATACGCGGACGATATGACATAATCAACAATGTTTTCGCAAATGATCAGAAATGTAACAAAAATCAAGTTGAACCTAACTGAATATACAGCGCCCGCCGTAAGCAGCTCGCCTCTATCACCGATCGGTCCGACATCTTGCGTTTTAGTGCTGCCATCTATCTTTGCTTGGAAACGCGTATACATAGCTCTTTCACCCAAGCTGCCACGGAAGCATGTTTTCTTACCCTATGCTCCCCCACTATAAGACGCGTTTTAATCGGACGTCATGATCGGTTCTTATCGTGAGACGGGACACAGACACAGACGGACGGACGGGCATGAAAGTGATGCTTACACTGGCTCTTTAAAAACGTAACATATTGCAAATCTTGATCATAATAAAATAATACATGATTTGTCAATGAGTAGTTTGCTTACAAAATAAGGGGTGTGGGTCAGTTTCATTTTTTAAACCTTAACTACCGTGTTTAGTCTCATCATAAGAACGCTGCACATCACCAACAATCTATTTCTGAAGCCTGCTGTGGTTTAAATCAACTACAAATGTTGCTCACTATAAGGTTTTTATCGGTAAAAGTAATACATTAATAATGATCAACTATTAGTTCGGAACTCGATCCAATAAGAACATGACTGCTGACAATATTTGAAATATTATTCATGAAGTTTATGTAGTTCTTATGAAACCACAGTGCTTTTTGGAGGGGCCACGTGAACACACTGGGTGTACACCGGGTGTAGCCATGCACTCCCGCCCTTCATTGGGTTACGAACTCTGCAAACTCCAGCGCAAGAAATCCCACACTATACTAAATCCAATACCCTAGTTCAAGATTAAGCCAATTCCTAGGTTTGCACCGAGGTTTAACTCATAGATTAGAGGTAATAAACCGTTTAGCACGAAACAAACTTGAGCGGTGTTCCTTTACTTACACTAAACTAACTCTGCTAACTCCGAAGTGACCCCGATGCAATAACTAGCGCGGAGGATCATAGCTCCAGTGTTTTCGGAGAAAGAAGGCGTGGAGCCAGTGGCGTAGCCAGGAATTCACGGAGGGGGGTTTAACTAATGAATCCATGGATGTACCGAAGGCTAAGGAGGGGCTTAAATCGCTTGTACTGCCATTAAATATCTATTAATGCTTATAGCTTATTATTATTATTATTATTATTATTATTATTATTATTATTATTATTATTATTATTATTATTAATTATTTATTATACTCACATCATTATTACTGGATGGAACAAATTTTAATCTTTTTTTTGCGCAATGAAATAAGTTGTTAAACGAATCGTCCTGTCCCGTTTGCACCACGAGGAATGTCGGGAAAGCTTCCTGTGCCGAGACGTCGTACACGGTCTTAAGAGCTAGGGTTATACCGTAAAGTGAATTGCTATGCATTCTATGCAATGCACAACTTCGTTTAATATCAACAAACGTTAAAGCTGCTCCTGATATTATATATACATTTGAAAGAAAATAATTCTCTACAGTTTTGAGATACCGTTACGGCAGTAAATCTCTCGTAGTCTCGTTTAGCTTACCCTAGCTAAAATTGGTCGTTAGAGCTCGGACTAGGCCTATCTTTTAACCAAACTCTTTGCAGTATTCACTCTAGCATGAAAAAAGTCGATAGAGAAAGCCATTATGAGACGAACGAAGTTGCTTGGAAGTTGGGACGGACGGACAGACGTTTGCTTTCTGGACGTTTCCCCCCCCCCCCTCCCCACCCGATGTTTGAATGTCGTCTAATTCCTTTGAGGCGCTCCTAGCGGTGGACGCGGGAACCTCCGGCGTGTACTGATGACGTTACGAGTGATCATCTGACGATGTACTGGGTACTGGGTACGAAACAACTTGAATTTACAAGTAGTTTACCTCTTTAATAATTTTATTCAGATACATTTTGAATCTGTCGATACGTAGCATATATCAACGAGATACAATTGAATGCTCTCGTCAAAGTGGGGGGGGGGGGAGGATTAAGAGAAATATCTCCTCTCTACCAAAAAATACCGACTTTGACGAATAAACAGCTCACATATTCATTTGTTTGAATGAACATTTACGATAAAATATCGTTTTAAGCCCAACATGAAATTTGACGGCGTACTCGTTAAAAAAATGTGCACTCATACATTGTATTTTGACGATTATCCTCTATAAGTAAATGCAAACCAGATATTCAATGAAGTGCAATAATACATATTAACTCTTTCTGTTCATTATCCTTGGTTTAGTTCAATGCACCATGTCGTCTTTCTCAGGCTGAATTAAAGGTAAATATAACTGGAATATAAAAGCTACATCAGTGCGCATTTTCTGTATCTTTGCTAAGCTCTCTGTCACAATATAAGATTGAAAGTTTCCCCGTCTACCTTGAAACTAGGAACGCATAACTTCTCCAAAGAAACAATTACATTTTAATTACATTTCATACAAGTTTCAAGAGAACTATAGACATTAAGGCTGTCCCGCGGTGGGAAGAAATTTATGGTAAATTGCAACATCTGGAGTATTGTAGTATGCTCAATTCGCAGCGTCGGTCTGCAGAAGTTTCGTTATTTGTTACTTTCTAAGGATATATAACTTTCTTATGGAAAGTTTAAACGAACCGTATTCGCTGAATATCGTGGTCAACATGCGAGGTCACAGCTTCCTCATAGTTGACTTTTCTTGATATATTGTTCATTGATCTTAAGCTGTTGATAAACTTATGGTATATACTATGAACATACATGAAAGTAGTAAGCAGTAGATGATGCATTAATGTGGGATATATATGCATCTACTTTTTAAATTCGTATTATTGGTATCCGTATAATCAAACCACATCAAACATCAAACACGTATTTTGTTAACTAAGCAGGATGATTGTAATCTCCCTTTGAACGGGTTGAGATATAGCAAGACTTTTAATAAGTGCTACTCTTTCAAGCTTGAAACCTAACCATTATTCTCGTGGTATTTCAACCGTTACGTCACTTTACGACAAACAACCGTCTTTGTGTTTTAAATATCCTTTTGGTACCGTCTGTATTTTCTCACAAAAAATATTCAACGATAATTTATTTCACACAATTGTAATAAACATTAAAACGAATTGTGTATACCTTACTGAAAGCAAGTTGGAACTTTGTAGCTGTTTGAGACCCCTTTTGCAATCACAAATCACAATGGCATGTACAGAACTTGGCTGTGATTTCCATTATAGCCTCGATTATTAAAACAATAATTTAACAACTTACCAAATAACCAGTCTTGTTTGAGAAACAACTTACCCCTGCTAGGAAGCAAAATTTACGAACAAAACTAGTTGAAATAACGTTTTAATAACATTACATTAGTCACAATATATGGATCGTGAAATAAATTTCCATGACATTGTTCGTCATTGAAAGTGCAGAAAATTCTCTCTTGAGAAGAGAAGTCTCAGTTCAAAAACACGATCATAAACATTACGGCTCAAAGCAACACGACGAGCTTTTAAAATGTGGAGGAAGGTTCAACATTTCCGAAGCAAAACAATATTCTATTATTCTACATCATTGATGGATACTTCAACGCACTGTAAGAGGAAGGACGTACGTCATTGTTACCCTCCTGACTCCACTCGGTAGGCCATTCTCACGTTCATCTTTGATTGTTTTTGATTGATTTTTATATTTTTTATATTTCCAACTTAATTTTTAATTGTGTTTGTGTATATTCATCTTGTATTGGTTTGCTGGTTATAGGTGGAAGACCGATCGTAAAAGATTGAGCCTGGCCATTGTTGTGGCTGCTTACACGAGACACCAGTGAGACCGTCGAGCCTTGTCCCTTGGCCCCTTGTTGCTGGGACCTGCGTTGCAAGCCGTGGTCCCCACTCACATTACACGGGGTAATTATCACAGGTAGAGCCAAGCTAACGCGATACTAATTTGCCTATAGCATGTTCCTTTAGAACAGTGTTGTGGTCTTTTCAATTAATTACCGTGTTTACTTCAATGAGTGTGTTATGTATTTAGTGAGTGTATCATTAAGTAATTAACTCCGTACATTGTACTACAAAAACTCTACCAATCCAAACTACATACACAGCGCCGGTATTTAATATCTCTTCAACTTCTTTGTTGTGTCTCATACTTGCCTTGTGCTGGAGCCAGGTCGAACATAATATCGAGCTAATGCTCATAAACTAGTCATGTCCTACACACTTCACTCGTCTCGTTCAGGTTTTTAGAGTGTAGCAAACAGCTGGCATATGTTAATCAAGGGTCGGCCAGGTCAGAAATCTTGAGTTTCTAAAATAACCCTTTTGCAATCGCTAGTTAGATAATATTTATTAATTATAGCTGTTAATTTGTATAGTGCTGTGTTGTGTGTTGTGTTACCCATATCTACTTACTTTGCCTATGGTTTATAGAATATATATAATAATCAAAGCTAGACACAATAACTATTCTGCCCAACATGTGTGCTAGTCCATAAATAAATAACGTTGAACACGTTTTTGTTTTGTTTTCTTTAATACATATTTGCAATGCAAAAAAGTAAAAATAATATGTTTAAAATATTGAAGTGTGTAGATTATAAAAGAGTATTTTTACTACTTAATATATCGTGTCTTGATTATAAAAGTTTTAATTACATGGATAATGTACCATTGGTATAAGTATGCAACAAGTTTTAAACACATTTATAATTACTTGTTAATCTATGCTTTATGAGTTATCAACTTATTTTATGAAGCGAATACATTCCGCATGTTTATTGGTACAACATGTAAAATCCTACCTTTAAACATGTAGGCGAATGATAAAGACAAGATAAGTAATAACACATATTACAATTGCTAGGTTATGGTGTTCGAAGTGATGGTGACGCCCCCCTCCTCAATTACTCTCAGCCTTTCTCTTTCACACCACCTCATTTGCTCCAAATTTCAATTCCATGCCCAATCTATAAATTGAAAAATTAATTGAAATTATCTATCAATTATTTCAAAACGATTACCTTCCCCTTAAAATGATGGAGGTATCGAATTTAAAACGGATTCAAAGTGTCGCCAACGCAATTAAAAGCGACGGCGAACCCAGTTGTAAACCCCTGTGTCAGTGTCCGATTGGCCAACCAATAAACACAGGATCTGATGTCTGGCCGACAGAGCAAAACCGAGACGGTTGAAATAAGATAAGAAGAAGAAGATCTGATCTCGTCCAAGTCGTACTCCCTTCCCTAATTAGTTTTACACAAAGTCAAAAGCCAACATTGATCTTAATTAAACATAACCTAAACAAAGACTCACGGTTTTTAATTTGGGTAAATATCGAAATAGAAAGCAAATTTCCATTAAATAATAATCTAAAACACTACCAAAACCCGGCAAAGAATGCCAAACGGCTGCATCCTTGTTTCGTGATGTGATTTTGTTGGTTTGACACCTAGAAAACAAATAGGATAATACATTAGAGTACTTGTTTCTTCTTAACTCCCTTCAGTAGGACTCTACGAGTAGAGGTTTTGGGTTTTGATAGTCGGGTCGGGTCGGGTCGGGAAAAAGACGGTTTTAATATACTATGAAAATATTAATGTTTTGATGACGTAATTGGTGCATTGCTGCCAGATTTGTTTGGTTTCTGTGTTTGTGATTATTCAATCATATTTTTTACAAAATAATTAATAAAAAATGGTATTTTTAATTTTTTTATGAATCGTAATTTTAAAAAAGGAAAAAAACGTAAAATTGCGATTTTCATAAGAAATAATTATTCGATTGTGCTCAAATTTTACACGAATATATTAATTCATGAAACTTAGGTTCTGTGAAAAAATAATTTTAATAAGATAAAGCATGTAGGTGTTATAAATCAAAGACTTGTTTAAAAAAAAAAAAAACGTGTAAAATTTCGATTTTCATGAGAAATAATTTTTCGATTGCGCTCAAATTTCACGCGAATATCTTAATTCATAAAATTAAGGTTTTGTGACAAAATCATTAAAATCGAATTAAGCATGTAGGTGTTATAAGTCGAGAGAAATATTTTAAAAATTGAAAAAATTCGTAAAATGGCGATTTTCATAAGAATAATTTTCCGATTGCGCTCAAAAACGTGGCAGTGCTAAGTTCAGAGATTTCGAAGGTCTCCATAAAATTTCATCGCAATTGGAGTATCGGTTTAGCCGGAATCGTGTTAACAAACACACAATAATACAAACAGAAAAAAAAGAAGAAAAAAAAAAAAAACATCCCGGATTTTTTTCTCCAGTGTAGTGAAATGGAATCTTCGCTTCGCTCGCTACGCTCGCTACCCTCATCCAACTACATGTAGAATATATATTATATATGTATATATATGTATATGTATGTATGTGTATTATTATATATTATATATGTGTATATATATTGAATTTTGCTTGTGAAGAATTTGTGTGATTTTCTCCTAATTATTTTTTCTATTGTTAGCATTTCTATTCAATCATATTTTTTACAAACGCCATTAATAAAAAAATGTCTGGACCGGCACCTCCACCAATAATGTGAATCCTGGACCGACAAATCCACCAATAATGTGAATCCTGGACGGCAACTCCACCAATAATGTGAATCCTGGACCGTCACATCCACCAATAATGTGAATCCTGGGCTGGCACCTCCAGTTTTATGGCCAAATTGAATTTCTTGTTACCCGTAAATAAGGCACAAATTTTCACAACCGGGCTGGCCACCAAATACCCAACACGAAATTTTGGATACCCGCACACCATTAGTAGGGAGAGCATTAGAATATAGATCTACAGAGTGACGTGGTGTGAGACGACTTTGCTTTCTACAATGACATGATACACTCTACTTTTTAATATGAAGTTAATTATAATGCGATATGCAGTGTTTCATAATTGTGACACTATTTTAAAATAAAATTGTATTATTTTAATTGTATCAGTTGAAAAAAAATCAAAGTATTTAGTAAAATTAATATAGAATTAAAATACGACACTCCAAATAAATGTTTATGAAATAAAAATGAGTACAAATTATTATATTAATGGGGTTATTTACCCAATTTTTTTTTACCACATAGTCTATAGCATAATACTACACTAAAATGACAGTTCAAAAAATTATATAATGTATCTGTTATTTTACACGAATTTAAAAGAAAAAATTGATCAAGAAATTGGCAAAAATTGGTGTTTTGGGTAATTTCTTAAATCGGCTTAAACCTGCTTCATTTTTGTTCCACATAGATACTAGAGCATAGTACCAAACTAAAATGCCCCTTTATAATATTGTGTCTTGAAACTGTGCACAAATATACTCTCAAACACGCAAAAATATGCATTCCAAAATCACACCCCATCTTGGTAATCAGCAAATTTTGACCGAACCACTTGCCCAAATTACAAAACAAAATAAAGATAATTTACAGAAAAGGCTGTGGAGTACGTCAATAATGGCCAATATTATTTTGAATCAAAATCCTCCAAGGTCACGGGGCATAAATGTCGTCCCCATGCTATTTCTTATGGTAGATTTTTACCGATGGGGCCTAGCTCGAAAATAGACAAGTTTGATAATTTTTTGGGAGATCATGGTGGCCCCAATAATTTTCCTGTTAATTGCTCAATTCATTACTAGTTAGCCTGAATGAAATATATTTTTTGAGTTTAGCGGTTAAATACCCCTTTAGGTAGCAAATAAAAGATAAATTACATTTTATTGTTAGATAATCAGCTCTATCGTATCCACAAGTTTGAAAGAGTAAAACATTGCATTACAAGTTATAAAATACATTGGATTCATTCAAATAAGATCTAAACGCTGAGACGATTCTTTTGATATGCACTCACTTTATTTTATAATTGAATACATTGTAGACTGCATTCAGTTTAGATAGCGGTATTTAAACAAATTTACCTAAGTAGAACCTATGTTTGATTGTATAAGGGTGTGTATACAATGATGTAAAGCATCTCGGCTCCTGAGACGGTATTAGCTCCTAGTTCCCGTGTATAGTTTGCATTCACTGTGACTTTCTAGCTCCTCGCTCCACTAAATAACACTTATCAAGTAATTTTACAGGACACGTAATCCTCTTACAACCTCCTCTCGCAGACGAAGTTTAGTTACGGTCGGAGTTGCATGGCTGACGATAGACGAAGAGAGAGAGAGAGAGGGGGATGGAGAGGGAGAGAAAGAGAGGCTAGACGTTTAGAATAGGCGGCGGCAAGCGCAGAAGTGTTGTTTAATGAAACTACCGCTGATGCGTAATAGTTATGTTTTGTATAAATCGCAATCACATTAATGTAGATTCTAACTACCTCCTAGCTGGCTTGTGTAACGATGCCGGCAAGATGGAGGAAGCGTTTCATCGTTTCTACTGTCGTGAGGTCGTTAGTCGGGATGTAGACGACAATTACGAGGTGTAGTGTAGCGTCTCTTAGCAAGGGATGCTGTGAGAGCAGATGTGTGGCGCACACGGGATGAACCGACCGGGGTTCGAGCCCGGAGCTGCTAGATGGTGATCGCAGACCAATCTACATTCTGACGACAAAGTTCTATGTTAGTTAGGTAGGTCTCAGGCTACTTTGTTTAGCACAATAGGGTTGTGGGCTCGATTCCTGATTTAGGTTTACTCAAATAAATTGATACCGTTGGAATCTACACTTAGTTATCTGAATTTCGAACGTGATTGTAAGTCGTTCAGTGAGAAAGAAAGAAAGAAAGAAAGACAGAAATAAAGAAATAAAGATTCACAAAATAGTTAGGCTAATTACTTGTTAAAAATGGGTAGAGAGTTACTGAATTAGAAATGAATCTAGTACTTAAGGATGTTAAAAGTTAGTAAGAAGTGTATTGAGGAATGAAGTTAGTGAGGCGGTCAGTAAATAATTTAGTAGGTAGCTGCTACGTGAGTGGCTACTATCAGTGTGTGAGTACAACTGTTAGCTCGCTACGTGAGAAAGTAGGAGTCTGTCATTTTCATTTGAAACGTTAAAACAAATTTCCTAGCACGTAACTAGCTGTGTGCTGAGGACCGACCACGAAGTGTCAAGTGGATAATTAATCATAATCATTATATTCTCTATGAATAAATACAGCGGTTGTATATTAATGTTTTCTTCTCGTACTTCTCGTTTCTTCACTTTAACCAAATAAAAAGTTGAAAGTTGCAGCGATAATAATAATTAGTACAAAGACGATCTTCCATCCTCCCTAGTTATAATTCTTAACTCTAGATAACCACCTAACCGAGAATAAAAACCATTGTTCTTGATGGCTGAGTTAATGATAATTGAAGCCTATTACAAACTCCATCTCACATAACGATGTCATCAGATTAGCATAGCTCTCCCCAAGTTGAGCATTCTATGACCGCCCCCCATGATGGATGACGGAAACATTTTCTCGGGCGATGATACTCAGTGGAGGGCTCCTCAAAAGGGGGGTGTTTTGGGGTGTTTCAAACAACACAGTTTTTATTTTACAAACTCACGCGAGCGCTGTTATCATACAACACTTCTCCGCCGCGCGAAGAGAAAAGAAAGACGTTTTCCTCGACACCGGCGAAAACACGCGAGTGAAACGGCGCTCGTGTTCTGTCTGTGGATGTGGCGAAGCACTAGCACGCGACACTCTTATTGTGCGGGTCGTGATTTTGATTCATGCCTCAAAAAGTCCCAACTCTAGGCCTAAAATCTAAATTGTTACCGAGGAAAAACTGTTACAAGGTGCAATACAATGTAATGCCCTCTTCAGGTGAACTATACATAGGTATATTGTTGATAATACAATTGTGAAGAGAAGTCCGAGGGCTGTTGTCAGAGGACTCAATCCCTTGCGTTTGCATTAACAACTGAGGAAAATCCCGGGACAAACTTCAGTCAGGCCTTCGAGGCTGCGACCTCTCGAATCCGAGTCTAGAGCTCAGCGGGCGAGCCAACAGTGTGGGGGTTTGAATACTGTAGTTTAATCCTGTGACACATCCCCACACACAACGAAACTAAGTAAAGAGGTTAGACGGAGAATATATTTATAGGGCACGTACTCGATTCGTACAATCCCAGATCAGCGCAGTTGATTTTGTTTAGTGAGTTTGATGTATTTTTCATTTTGCTTATACTTATCTCCAACGTAAAGTTTATCTAGCTCAGGAAAATGGGTTTATAGAGTCCCCGTGCGCGGAAAACTCTCTACGACGGCAGCGCCAGACAGATTGTTTTTTCCAGACTTATCTCAAGCGATTGTTTTATCTACCTGACGAGACGTTTCCCTTAATTGCCTCCCTACAAACTTTCACCAATAATACGAGTCTTTTTGTTATTTAAAACTTCCCCTCTCCACTCAGTCCATCAGACCGTTGTGCATAGCAAGCAAAGTGCAGAGAGGACCGGATTAAGAAGTTCTTGTGGTCAGTGCGATAAAACTCTGGTCCACTTGTACGTGGGACGTATCGCTATTGACACGCCCCCACGCAACATAGTAGCCCACCACTCTGCTCTATAGTGCTGAACATGTTTCACGGGGTGTTTTGCTCTTGTTAATCTAATATCCTACCATAGCGATAACGACTTCATTCCTCCAAGTGCCAGTTAGTCTACGACGCTTCACCCTTACAAGTAACTAGCCGGGATGACGAGGAATTTCGGAACCGCGAATGCGAATATATCTAGACAAACTTACGTCGATTGCGTCGGGGCCTACAGGGTTGGCTTGGTCTCTTTGGTTTCCTGTCCCCCACTGAAAATCAGTTATATGACTAAGTGGGCAGACTCTAAATAGGAATTAATTTATGTTTATTTATTTAACGAACGAAATAGATTGTGCTTTTCACAGGTTTAAATTAAAATTAGATTTTTATACCATTTTATTCTTCTTCTTTTAAGTGTAAGATATGTAAATGAGGATCCTGATATCCTGAAATTTTTAATTTATTAATAGCCAAGTTTAGAACGAACAATTTATGTCACCTCATTTAAGAATTGAGATTAAAAATAAAATCCGGAAGCCGACTACGTACCGAACATGTCTTGTCCCCCAATTGATAATGTTTTGTTTCAAGAATCTCGAGTTTCCTAAAACCTATTCCGTTTAGTTTTCCCTACGGAGTCTCATTCTATCCCTGGAATTCAATTAGGAATCGTAATGAAGGGCTTGCAGCTCTCGAACGAAATTATCTGCAGAGAATATCCTTTTTGTGTATTTACAAGGGTGGCTGGCGGGCGAGCCTCGGCTCGGGGCATTGGGGGGGGGGATTCCCTAGGCGGCTCGGACTAAGGGAATACGCAAGACTAAGACGCGCAGACCTCTGCTACCCTACGAAGAACTAATCATGGCCACTGTGCGAAATAACGAAATTCCTTTTGAAGGAACTTTAAGTTTGCGAGTAACGTAGTTATTAGGGCAGCATTCTTCCCCTTTGAGCGGTAGGTCGCTCAGGTTGTAGGGTTCAGGATTTCCAATATGTCTCGCTCGAATCCGCCAACTTGCGAGAGCTGGGAATACGAGAGATAACATCTCGCGCCAAAACAAAAGCAAGAAACTTACTCGTCAAAACAAACGACAAAGTGTTTATAAAGACTCACGTTCACTTATCCATTAGGGGATACCCATACGTCATACATAAATCATTTGAATACGTCTGTTCCCATCCCATCGTTCCCCCTATACCCGACCCCACTAACAAACATACTCAAATATGTACCCCATCCGCGGCAAGTTTTATCCCAAAAGTTGTCTGAACAAAGTACCTATAGTTTTAGTTTTATTTTATACGAAGTTTGTTATTTTTATCTTCGCCGTAGTATTTTAATTGCATTCCTTTAAAGATAATATTTTAGAAAGTTATTATCCAATTTATAATTTCATTGCAACAACACAACGTTTCTAAAAAAAAAAAAAACAGGTTATGTAATACCAACATATTATCGAGAAAATATAATTTTTTTGCTAGAATAATTCAGGTGTGTTCGAATACTTTGTTCTACTGACGTTTCAATAGTAAACCACAGGCAAAACACTCTTATAAGAAACCTGCCACAATAACTCATTACTTTTTATCTCGTTACTAAATTTACCAAACTTATCAAGTTCCTAATATGTGGGCCAAGTATTCGGGCGACATGTGATGCAGTTCAAACAAGACACAATATTTAGGAAGGCCAACAGACACGATACGTCTGTAATTATACAGGTGTTCTGTCACTCAGCTCAGTGCTATTCAAAGCTGTTATATTGCTATGTTCTAATTAGTTTGTGTACACTGCTAGCAGCCATGAGAACCGTTATGTTGAACATATAAGTGATATCGAGTTCAGTTATCTGTAGTACGAGTTTTATTAGCGAGAAGGAAACGTTGAGATGGTGCTGTCTACAAGAGTGTTTCTTGTCGTGTTGGCAGCATTTGCTTGCTCACACGCTGGGGTGTTGTTCGATGGTGAGTTTCGAAGAATAATCTCTTAATTTTAGTGGTATCATATCGCAGTTTTGTAGCTGAATGCTTTCTCTCTATTTTCATAATAAGTTACAAAACTAACATTTACTACTTCATTGCCATTTATAGCTGTGTTAGTTTCATGAATGCCAATATTGTTGCTCATAGGTTGCGATATTGCTCGATGAGAAAAAATGAAAAACATCTAAATTGTCGGGTTAGGGGGGATCTTTCAAAGATGATAAATGGTATAAAAAGGGAGTAATCGGCAAAAGATTCGAGTTTCAAATCAAAATTGTTCCTTTATCTACCTAACCTACCTTCTTTGAAGTATTGTCAAATATCCGGGCCGTACCTGACCCCGTTGAAGGATCCTTCCCTTTGAAAACATCTACTATTGGATTCTAATTGGTTTAACTGATGTTCGAGTTACTGTCTTATCATCATCAATATAACTATAAGTAAAAGGGTATAGGATTGGAAGGGCTGTTGACTGATCCTAGTTGATCATGGCGGATCCGGGTTTAAATCTTGATGCAAGAAGAGTAAACTTTGCAACGGAAAACAGTGTCCTTGCTATTATTGTTCGATAATAAACTGTAGTAGAGCTTTTACCTTAGTCTGGCGACTATAAATTATTAAAAATATGATGTTTAACCTTTGTTTTTATAGTAGGCGGCTATAACGCTGTTATGTTGGTACTTTGGACATAAATTTAAGACAGAAAGAGCATGGCCTAGACAGCCAAGGTCCCGGGTCCGATCCCGCTGGAGGTACATTTTTAAATTAATAAATATATTTATTCTATTTCCAATCATTTGTTGCAGGTAACCTGTGGAATGACTTCCGTGTGAAGTGGTCCCCGTTTGGCGTCCTGGATGGTTTCTACAGCATGCCCAGGCTGGCCAAGGACGCCCGGTCTCAGGGCTACACCACCCCGCCCGAGGAAGTGAGCTCAACCGACACCAGAGTGCAGGTGCTCTGCCCCAACAAGGATCCCAGCGTGTGCCTGCTCTTTGACAAGCAGGGCTACATCGCAGGCATCGAGATAGGGGTAGGTTTGCCAAGTTAAGGTCCAGGGGTGTGTGCGGGTTGGAGGGGTTGGGGGAATCTCCCCCGAACTGAAACAACTGAAAAACTAGTTGCAACCGTTATACCTAGGGCGTGTGCAGACTAGTGCCTGTTGTGCAGAAGCAGGCAAAAAAAAAGAAAAAGCTCATAATTCCCCTCCCACATTCGAAAGAGTTTCTCCGCGCCTGATAAAGTTCCAGAGAGTTTTTAAGGTGGAGACAAAAACCTGCCTATAACATTTGTTTCATATTTAAAGTTCTACGGATAAAAATTAAAGCAATAAAAGCCAAAAAACATAAAACAACACTTTAAAATTCACCTTTAATTTACCCTAAAGAGGTATGTTTTGAAAGGATCGGAGAACAGCTGTTATAGACCGTGACAAATTTATTTTGAAGAAATAGGTGGAAATAGGTGCATAGATGTTGGACATCTTATCTTATGTTTGTGGTTCGTCTGGAATCTGGATGGTTACCCATTCGGGCGTTGAGACGAATGTGATGAGTGAGATAAAGTCATAAAGAGAGATTATAGCCCAGATGACACAAGAACACAACATAGAAGGTAGGTTTGTTTACCTTTCAGGTTTCAGTCATATAATATTCCCTTCTTTCTAGGTTGTAAGGGCTCAAGTTGACAATAAGGAGTACGCATATGAAAACCACCACATGTTTGTACCGAAAACACGGTTCGGCTACAGCATCTACGGAACAAAGTTATTCTTTGTTGAGAAGGGTAAGTCACTTTAAAATAAGCACCAATGCTAAGAACATCGTTGTGGTAAAATCAAGTCTTACAAGGTTGCATTAGACTTTGTAAAGAAATTATCTAATTGCTTGCAACCATTTCAAATTTTTTTTTATTTGGGTTTTTGACTTTCTTAGAGAAGTAAATTCGTTATGGCAACATAAGACAGTTTTCTCATTAACTCAGTCATTATCAATGTATTGTAAAATTCAATAAAATAATAAAATGTATTATGTCCTGCTAGCGGTACTGGACGCCGGAGGGCGCACAAGCATGGCGGCCGCCGGGACCGGCACAGGGCTGTGGTTACAAGATGGCGCTGATAATTGTACCAACTGTCCACTCTTTGAGATTCCAAGGCTGGAGAAGAACATAAAGACGACGGCCTACACCAAGGAGAACTGTATTCCAACCATGGGTAAAGTTTTGTTCACAAATTAGATGTTTAGTCAAATATGAACTTTTTATTTCACTAGGGGCAAGATGCTACACATAGGAAGGCCATTCTTCTGTTAAGAAACTTAAACATCAGTTTTTATTGCAATTTAAATGAAGATTGAAGGCAAGGGCAAGAGTGCATACAAGAAACGTTTCCAGTTTGGTGGAGGTGCCGGGTTACCGAGCCACCAACAAGGTCTGTGTCATCCGCGTTAAAGGCAATGCCAAATACAAACAAATACGCATGTCAATCAGAGGTCATGTTCGGTTATTGTGAGACGTGACGCACACATACACAGACGGACGGACAGAAGAGTGAGGTCTCTAGTGAGCTTGGATACTAGAAGGATTAGAAACCTACAGATGATGGTTTTGTATTAACAAACTTTAACCCATTGTGATTTTGTTTACATAATCAGTAGATAGAGTACTGACATATTAGGTGCTTTCTTTAATTTGGATTGTGGACATTCTCGAATGGCATTTAAAAATTCATAAAACATAACCTAACATGTCAAAAGTCTCGCGAAGTTGCTAGGGGGCAATGATCAAATCGGAGCACACCGACACGACATTTATTTTATATTTCGAACTAACGGCTATGCAGAGAAAGATTGATAGCACGATATTAAAACCATGTGCATGTAGTAAGTGGAGTGACGTGATGCATGAGGTGCCAGGTTGAAGAGCTTCATGGAGGAGTCCGTGTGGAGGAAAATAAATAAATACGTGAAATAAAATCGTATTTAGAGCCACTCAGTAACGTAACTGATCTTCAGTGGGGGTAATTTAAAGCCGACCAAGCCAACCATTTAGGCGCTAAGACCATCGACGAGCGAACAATTAAAAATATAGACTAGTTTATTTTTAATTAGGAAATACTGATCAATTAGCTGGACACCAGAATCAACAAGGCTAATTCGCAATAACCTTATAATTTATGTGTGCCTCGTTGCTGGATGACGGCTGTAAAGCCAACATGAACAAATTCCTTAGTCAAAAATGATGGACTTCAGAAAAAAACATGTCTGAACGGACACTCTTCTTTGTAGGGCTGCACTACTACTACAACATCTCCGAGAGCATGCACTGCGAAGACTTCCACCCGATTTTCGGACTGTACAGGAACGGCGAACTGCTTGGGTTCGGCTACCAACTATTTGGAAGGATCGCCAAACTCGGCAGGTGTCACGTGGTTTATTATTATTATTATTATTTATTTTCCACTAAAGCTTAGTAGGAAGGTTGGCAGAAAAGGGCAGTATGCCCCAAGCACAAGGTGTCTGCCAGCCTCTACACAACAAATTGTGATAATAAACAAGCTTATAAAACATAGAATATAGAAACATAAACAACATAAACAAAAACATAAAGAAACATAGAAGAGACAAATTAACAAAACAATAACAATTCAATGAATTCATAATATCAAAAAAGCAATCATAATGTAGAAGACTTAATAGCTCTCTTGAAAGGCGACATGCCAAGTCCTTGTATTTCTTCAGATAGGGAGTAGTTCCAAATTCTGGCAGTTCGGCAGTAGAACCCACTTATGTACGCGCTGGTTCGGGCAAATGGTGGCGTGATGGACTGGGCCTGGTGACGTCTTGAATCCCGAAGGTTCCAAGACACCCGATGGAATGGGTCGAGGTCCACACAGCCAGTCAACATCTTTTTGAAGAACAAAACGTCCACTTGCTTCATGAGTTGTTCAATTGTGATAAGGCGACATTGACCACGACGTGTAGAGGCACTAGGCTCTTTGTAACCCATAATATGTCTGGTGGCACGATTTTGAATTCTTTCCAACTTGCACATATTGTCCTTTGTTGTTGGATGCCACGCTGGTAGGCCATGAGTGATAATTGGCCTAACCAGCGCTAAGTATGCGGTGCGAAGGGTTCTTGGCTTGCCACCCTTTAGAGAGCGCGATACAAATCCTAAAGTTTTAGACGCTCTGTTTCGCACATACTCACAATGTAGATTCCACCGCAGATCACAAGTAACAATTATTCCAAGTAGTTTGACCTTTTGGCAACACGGTATTATATCTCCATTTATGCTATACACGATGTTTATGTGCCCGGTTCTTGATCGCGTGATTCGAAGTAACTGTGACTTGCTAACATTAAGTGACATTTGGTTGTTTTCACACCAAACTTGGATACTGTTTAGGTCATCTTGTAGAGCCTTTGCGTCTTCTGAAGTAGATATATTTCTGTACAAAGTTGTATCGTCAGCATATTGGAGAATACTGGACGTTACAACATCTGGTAGGTCTATCATAAATATGGTAAAAAACAAAGGACCAAGTACAGATCCCTGCGGAACTCCAGAAGTAACGTCAATTAATGATGATGAGGCTCCATCATGCACTACACGTTGAGACCTGCCCTTTAAAAATGATGTAATCCAATTAAGAAGCTCACTTTGAATTCCATAATTGTGTAGCTTATGTAGAAGTCTCTCGTGTGGCACACTGTCAAATGCCTTACTCCAGTCCAATGCAATGCAGTCAATTTGCCTTGTCTTTCCTTGGTCAAGCGTATGCTGCCAGTCATCAATAGCCTTAGTCAACATAGTTGTGCATGATCGACGAGGTAAAAACCCATGCTGGTTAGGCGGTATCAGACTGTTCACTTCCAAGTGCGTATAAATGGCTGAAGTAACTAGACGCTCCATTACCTTGCAAACCGTACTGGTAAGTGATATTGGCCTGTAGTTAGATACATCTGACCTATTCTTCGATTTGTAGACAGGCACAACGTTAGCTACTTTCCAATCGTTAGGAACAACTCCGGACTCGTTTGACAAGTTAAACAGTGCAGTGAGGGATGGAGCAAGCGAAGAAGCACACTGGTGAAGAATTGTAGTAGGGATTCCATCAGGACCACTAGCCGCACCAGGACGAGTGTTGAGAAGTACTTGTCTCACCTCGTTGACTGAGAAAGAGAGTTTTGTAAGAGGCTTTTGAACTGACGGATTTCCTAGAAATAATTTCGTACAGTTTGTCGTTAATGGAGTAAAGTTTTCTTGGAACTTTGAGTTAAATGCATTGGCAATTTCCTTTGCATCAGTTAAAACTTTACCATTTGCTGAGAAGTGAGAAGGAGCTGCACTGCCACTCTTAGAACGAATAAATTTCCAGAGTCCTTTAGAATTGCTCCCTAAGTTCCAAACATGGTGTTGCTGAGCATTTCGTATTGTTGTTTTCACTTGATTACGAAACTTTCTGTAAGAGCTCCATAAATCATCAGACTGTATCCTCTTACATTTGAAGAAGAGTTTGTCACGCTTTTTAATCAATTTCAGAAGATCCGAAGTAATCCATGGTGCCCGGCGTTGACCCTTCATTATTACTTTTGGAATTGCATCTTCAACACAACTCCAAAACACCGAACACCAATCTTTCCACATCAGATTAACGTCATGCTGCTGAGTTAATATTGTAAGGCGATCTACGAAAAGAGTTCTAAGTAGTAGCCAATCAGCCCTTTTATAGTTCCATACAGATTTGTTAATGTATTTGGTTCTAGGAACAGTGAATTTTAGATTAGCGCATACTGCCAAATGGTCACTCACACCTGGAATAACACTCGTGTCTTTAATAATATTTGGGTCATTGCACAGCAATAGGTCAATGATAGATCGCGAAGTATCTGTTACTCGAGTAGGTTCGGTGACTGTTTGCGTGAAAGAGAGCTCGTGGAACGCAGATAAATAAAGATTGGCAGTAGCATCGTTAGGAATAGGAGCTACAGAATCCCAAGTTATATTCAGATTAAAATCTCCACACAAAACTATTGCGGTATACTTGGTTACTAACTTGTCAACACGGCATAAAGATTCGATTAGTTCCTTGTCTAGATCTGCAGTCGAATTAGGCGGCCTGTAAGCAGACCCAAGTAACAGTTTTTTTATTTCCGCATGTTATCTCCACCCAGATGATCTCTGCATTAAGTGTAGATAGTTCAGGTACGTGCACCGGCTTAAGCTCAGGTTTTGCTGCTATGAGAACTCCACCTCCTGATCGGGCATCTCGGTCCTTCCTAAATACCATATAAGACGTGGGCAATATTTCCGAATCTCGTACACTTGCATCGAGCCACGTTTCACAGACGAAAATAACTGATGGGGTAAGCGCTTCAATCCAGGTATGAATTATGGGAGAGCGTTTCGAATGTTTAAGACTACGAGCGTTGAAAGATAGTAATTGTATACCAGAATTATTGGATCCAGAATCGCTATTGGTGCTTTGGTTAAGTTGAAGCGCATCTCCAGCAATGAAAAATGAATCATTAAACTGTGGCACTGTGCACTCCCAGCACGTCCAAGTCTGTGTACCATTTACTACGCGCCTGTGCAAGGATGGCAGTATTTTGACGCATGTATTGTGGAACGGTCTCGTACATTCAGAGCACATTGTAAAAAGTTGGTTTTTACGCCCCTCAGTTTTACAATGATGGCAACGCTTGTTCTGCCCGTTGACTGGACCAGGATTTACTTCTACATCTCCACACAAAGCAAGAAGGAGGTAAATGATATCCATGTGCGATACAGGTGGTCTGCATGAGTCACTGGCAAGCGAATGATCATCAGTTTGAACACACTGCAAAGGACCAGGGTTTAGCTCCACATCCCCAGAAAGAGCAATAAGCAACAGGAAAATGCTGCCAAATGTTGAAGTCAAAATACTCTTGGCCATTGTGCTAGTTCGTCGCCTTCTTGTCCGTTGTTTACGACGTCCCAAACATCTAGTCAATGCAACCGGTCTTATTTTTCTTAGAAAAATACTTCCACACAGACTTCCGGAGGAAACCCAGCATCTTATTGAAACCAATTCACTTTCCAAAGGGATGCCATAGACCTGTCTACATTTAGTTGGATTAAGTCGTGTCACCAATTGCAATTTGCATCCATAATTGATCATTCTAAATGTCAGAAAAGAAACAATGTAAACAAGCCACCAAAAGCACGAAACCTTTCTTGCCCATTTCCGTCTTCTTCGACTAAGCCTCGCCCTAGAAATTTGGCATCTGCGATCACTAACAGCCATAGTATATGTTCTGATTAATATCGTCAATCTTACCTCTTGCCGAATCAGGTTCTTCTTATACTCAAAAAGATAGGAATGTCAACATATCACGTTAAATGTAGTGTCCCTACAGCGGCCATCAAGGTAAGAACCCTCACACTTGTTTGTTTGTGCTACTACTGGTAGCGAACTATATGTAATAGAAGTCTTGAATCTTTGTCTCTTGATTCCAATAGTTCTCAGAGGTATTTAAAATTGAGTGTGTCGAAAGAAAGAGCGATATATACATTTTTAAATGAAGAGGATGATACGTGTTTCTAGTATTTACATTATATGAGGTCATATACAAATTGACGTATTTATTTATTGTTTAATTTTATTATTTGTTTATTATTAGCAGAATGGATTGGAGCAAATAGCATACCTGAAAAGGTATTTCAATTTTAAGTATAGCAGAATATTTTAATCTGTGCCAAGTAATTATTACAAATGGTTTTAATAACGCAACAATTCTTCGGTTTTGCTCAATGAAGACAAAATGCAATGTGTCTACTACACAATGTTTCTAGCATTCACTTTAAATTAAGGTCACATTAATTTATTTATCTGTGAATGTTGTGAATGTTTCGCTGAATGGTGTCAATGATGTCAAAAACATTCTATATTTGGTGTCAGGACACAATGTAAAAATAGACTTTTTTTGCGTTTTCCCACATAAATACTTCATTTAAGTATATTTATACACAGTATTCATTTTTTTTTTGAATTTCAACCAATTGAATGAAATATAGTTGTATATGAAATAAATTAAGGCGAGTGTCGATATCGGACACTATTCTATCTTCTCATGCTTCTTGAATGTTTACGCCAATCAAATTGAAATGTAAACGAGTAAAAAAATACGAATGGGTACTGCACTATTCTGTAACAATTCCTGAAACTTTGTGCGTCTTGCGTCCGTATAGATTTCTGAGCCTGGGTGCCTTCCAAGCTTCTTGGGCTTGTGTAACAATAATCTTCTTGTTATTGTTTCAGCCCACTATACCCAATGCTCCGGCCTGTATGTATGAGCGAGCCAACAAGTACGGGATCGTATCCCTCCATGTGTACTTCGTCGACAACCCGTACTTCATCACATGCCTCTTCTAGACTAACTCGACGGCAAATAATAATATAACGTATGCTCAGTGATATCATGTGCTGTGCATTACATATTCCTTCTATTGATCCAATATCATTTGACTTGTTCCTTACAATGTGTAGTTTTATGAAATAAATATTTATTAATTCACATGTTAAAAGAAAAACAATCTTTAAAATGTACCGTTCAGTCTGCAAGTATGTTGTGTTAATAAAAATGTGACAGTATTTTCAAAAATAAAAAGTGCACTCTTAATATGCAACTATTTCGATTGTTATTTAACATTTTTAATCCGAGTACCATAAGCATGATATGTTTGAAATGACAGACAAGCAACTGTATACATATTCATATTTTGTATTTATTACATTAACGAACTTTTTCACAAGAATTGAATAATTATTTAAAATTTTGAATCCAGACCGGCGCCTCCACCAAAACGCAATTTAATTTCAGAGACAATTGTAAAATAATAATTAGACTATACTCAATTCACCAAACATTATAAGGATAATCAGTGCTTAAAACAGGCATTCGCATGGCTCCTGTGCACGTGTGGTGTGGTGGTGTAAGTAAGGGCAGAACACATACTCGTGTCGGTCATAAGTGAAAAGTATTACAACGTTACAAACAGTGGCGTAGCTACGCCTTTACGGGCCCGGGTGCAAACTGGACACGACGGGCCCACCCCATTTTTTGTTAACACGCACAAAACAGTACACAAGATAATTGTTTATAATTAGCTTTTGTACTCGACCTCATTTGAAGTTTTTCTTACGGTTTTTTTTTCTCTGCAAATACATTTATAATGCCATTGACGTCCATTGCTCTGGCCTCGTGGTTTTCAATTGACAATATTGACAAGACAGGAAGTCTTTCTTCAGTCATTGTACTACGCAAATACGTTTTATTTAATTAGTTTGAGTTTCGAAAATGATCGTTCCGCACTTGCCACGGTGACTGGTAATGTGAGGAATAGCATTAAAGCTGTGCATAGGCCCTACATCAGGAAAACTTGAAGAAAGAGCAGCTTTGTGTACCATTAACAGTGTTGCAAGTTCCATTTCTGAAGTTGTTTTTAAAATCTCTGTTTTTAAACATGATCGGAAAGCAAGTAACTGCCCGGGAAACTTAGATGAAATGTCGGTAGTGTACTTGAAAACGAGTGTCGTAGCAGCTGCATATAGTTCATCGTCGTTCATGGAATTGAATGATTGTGGAAGAATAGCAAGGAAATTGTTCACGACGTCGTTCATGCCAGAAAATATCTTCTTTAATTGGCTGTCACCACATCGAGACTTGCGTAGAAAAAATAAGGCCTAACTTTGAAGCTCATTTCAGCATTTTGTCAATCGCTGGTCTACACAAAGCTAATCAACATGCTGATTTAATTTTGTATGCATTTTTCTTCAAATCGTGCTGGTATCCCTATTTATCACACATATTGTGCTCCTCTACATTCTTTAAAACTGTTCCTTAGAGGTGACAGTGTGTCATATGCATTTTTTAGAAGTGTAGAAGCCATGCTTAGATCTTGATTGGAAGATTGCAACAGTTTCGAAACCGCGTTGACTGTTTCAAGAATTTTTGTTTGAACAACCAACAACAGCACAAGTTCAAAATTTTCAAAGTATTTTTTTTTCTTACAATGCTTCTCTGCGTCTTTGTCAATGTGTTGGAAATAAATTTGAAATGTTAGCCTCAATAATTTTGCATCAATAGAAATTTGTAACTATCAGGTTAAAACCATACATACATGGAGTTGGAGAGAGGGCCCGGGCCCCTCCGGGGCGCGGGCCCGAGTGCAACTGCACCCTCTGCCCCCCGATAGCTACGCCACTGGTTACAAATGGTTTTAAAACTTAACTGTTTGGTTTATATATCTATTATCGGATAGTTGTGTGGCTCGTTTATCTTGTTGTGGCTCGTTGGTCTTGTGGTTAGCGTATCTGCTTCCAACGCAGAAGGTCCAGGGTTCGATCCCCGCCAAAGTCAGAAGTTTTTTTAACTTCTGATTTGGACTTAACTCCATCAGTTCTTATCTTAGGAGTTTGTAAACGATGACCTTGGAGCCGTCCTAGAAACGAAGCACATAATAAATTCAGAGTTGTTCTGAATCGGCCTGGTTGATTCTGGCGTTGATCCGCGGGTGTTCGCACTGTCCATACCACTGATTGCTATATTTCCTATTAAAAATATCGATGGTTGGTTATCGCTCACTCGTCGATTGCGTCGGGGACTACAGGGTTGGCTTGGACGCTTTTATTTACTGTCCCCCACTGAAAATCAGTTATATAACTGAGTGGGTAGACTCTAAATACAATTTAGTTTATTTATTTTTTATTTATATATTAATAGTGTTAATATTGGAAATGTGATTTTAAGATGCAGACAAATTAGCTATGTAAATTTAAAAATTCTCAAATCAATCCAACCTTGCAGTAGGCAATTTGAGCTTTACATCTATTGTCACATAGTTTTGTCGCAAAGTTTTGTTCTAATCCAAAAAGTCTAAGTCTTTGTTTTGCCAACAGTTGTACGAATACGAATACGCGCACAATACACACTAGAATATAGACACCTCCACAGTAAGGCTTGCATTGCTATTACAGAGCCAGCTGAATAATCTTAATCCATCGTGTATACAATGGGTTTATTACATGTTAACCTGCGTTTGTCCGAGCGATTAATTACGCCCTGATCCACTCTCTTACATAAATGTCAAACAAGGTGTTAAAATGTAAATTCTAATCCCGCTTGTTCCGAGTAATACTAATGTAAATGTGTTGTTATTAGTAGCCGGGCCTGCCGGAGTTTACCTACGTCTCTAGGTGTGTCGAGGGATAAAGAATTGATGTAGTTTGCAGGTCGGTCTGTAATAATTTAGCTCCGTGTCAGCCGACATTACGGAACACCTCTGATTTTATCCGCGCCACCCTCGGTCGGCCGCGATCCACCGCGGTCGGATCAACCGAACCTCGACAGACATAAATTTAAACTTCGACACTTTGCTAAGTGTTTCCTTCTCTCTCTCGCACCTTCCTCTGTGGTCCTTCATTTGTCTCGTCGTTTATCTGCGCCGATCATCGTTGTATAAGCTGCTGATGCGTGGCTGTAGGTACAGGTGTAAATGAATAAGTGTATTGACAGGATGCATATTTAGCACCGTGTTTCCCTCGGCCCTACTCATCAGAACATAAAAATATAAATGCTTCTAAAACACATTTTAATAAGTGAATACCTAAATAAAGTAGGCAACGTTTATTTGACGAATCACTATTCACCAGTAGTAATGTTATGTTATAAACAACATAATACCTCGTAGACCTAATTATTTTTGTACGAATAATTAAAGTATTATGACCTTAATTTTTGGTGTATATAAAATATCAATAATCGGGCTTCTCTCAAAATTGTTAATTTAACAAAACTTTATAAAACATATGATACATCAGCGTATTCGTTTACGTGTTTTGAGAAAATATCATTGCATAGCATTGTAAAAATAAAAGTTATTGTATTTAAATTGTGTTGCTAAATTAAAACTTAAGATGTTATAATAATTTTCTACTGTGGACATAACACAATGTCTGTAATGTGACATAATCTTACTCGCAACATTTATAAGTTCATATATTTTATTATTAGTTGATACCAAGGTTTAACAACTAAACTGTTATTTATTACACGAAATGCTAGACAGTCGTGCGTAACATGCGCTAAAAACAAACACAAGTGGCGAAATGTTATCTGTTTCGTTCCGTCTCTTTATTTAAATGAGAGGTGTTTTGCTAGTTGGAAGAATGTTTTTTTGTACTCCTTAGTCTTTTAAATCCCTCTTCGTGATAAAAGCGAGGCGCGTGAGTTTATCTGGTGCAGCTCATCTCTCTGTTCCCCGGTCGGTTCCAGTGTACACCGACCTGAATTAAAACATTCTTCTGCGCGCACACCCACCTCTGTGCCAGTCTTGATTGTCATTTAATTGCTTTTTATGTGTTGTTGTTGTTGTTGTTGTTGTTGTAAACCTGCTTCAATCCGCCGAGCAAGCAGTCGGAAGCCCAGGAGTAATCTAACATACATAACAATTTCAGTCACGCTAACAAACAGGCACGGGTGATGGAGAACCCAATATAGGGAGCCAAGCTTACGTTGTTTTAGAACGATAAGATAATGTACAAAAATACAAAATGCTCTTGTTATGTTCAGCGCTGAAATATATTTTTGGTGGTGGTTGGGGGGGGGGGGGGGGGTTAAATAATGTACTTTTCTTTCTTGATTTGGTTAGTCGGGAAATACTCCCATAGATGAAATTATTAATATTTAACACAATTCAAAAGTTAAAAAATCCATCCAGATTGAATTGTATTAAATATTAAATAATGTACGTTCTTTGTGCAACATTATGTAAGTTGCTCATCCATCCAGGTGACAAAACACAGCTTTAGAACTAGGTAAGAAATGAGACAATCGTGTCAGACTGTTGACGAATTTCTCACAATTCGTGCTTGGCCAACATCCAAGAGCATTGTAAGCGTAATGCTTTTACATTCGCTCTAATAACTTGTTCTCGGAATCTTCGTCGCCTTGTTGAATGACGCAATGTCAATGCAATCAGTCAAATACGTGGATATTTCTTTGATGAAGTTACCACGGAGAAAATCAAAATATTATTACATCGTGCAATTGAACAAATTACCTCTACGTTTCTACAAATCGATATGAGGTGAACATCGAGTAAGAAACACCAAGAAACACCAATAAAATATACTGACAACTTTATTTATGAGAGTGTGATATAAGCTATTTCCACTTATTTTTTCAATTTCATTCAGGTGCTTATTATGGGGATAGAAGGTTTGGTTGATTCCGAGAAGTTATGACTATAAGGTGTGAATACAGCTCACACGCACGGGTAGGCTGCGGAGAATAGGGAGCGTAGCTTGTTTCAACTGTCAGCTCCTTGGTGGAGGTGCCGGTCGAGACAAACTGAATAGGGCGGCTAAAACAATCCAAGGCTGGCACAACGTATATTCTAATAAGGCATCAAATATGTAGCCTAAAACTTACATCTCATGTTAATTTTTATATAAACATCATTACTTGTTATGTTCCAACTTACTATAGCTTGCTTGCTAGCAGTTATTTAATCAAGAATATTATGCAATCACCGTTTCTTTATTAAAATCTAGATACGCTCATGAATATTAAATAACGTGCACCCGTGCCTTGTATTAAGCAAGTTTTAGCTTCGAATTTAAAAATACAATGTTCACATAATAAACTAAATGGTAGTCATAATGAAATCCGTAACAACATAACACGATTGTACACTAACTTTGAAACAGTGCACGGAGTATTTAACAATTTTCTGTGATATTTTGTGATTATTGACAGTTATTTATTTGTAAAAATCCAAGCAGTGTAGTACCTCGTTTGAATATTAATTCGTGGTGCAATTTATAACTGACAGGAGATAATTACTTGCCTCCACATTATCGAAAGCATAAAGCAAGCACATCGTCAATGATTGGATTACTAGAAGAGAATGGAGACAAAATTAAAAAGTTTTTGCCATTAACAAACTAATGTGACATTATTATGTCACATTGTTTACGTTCAGTTATTTACTAACTAATTTCATCATTTATGCATATCTAGTGACAAATATATCTCAGTTACACGAGTCATGCACAGGTTCGCGAGTACCCAAAATCGGTCCCGAAGCGGTTAATCAACTGAAAAAATAAAATGATGCGTTTTGTTCCAGCGGTCAAATCTCGTTGATTCTTCGGTGGAGGTGCCGACATTATATGAAGTCTGTATGAAACAAGCCTTTCCCCGTGAACCCCAGATTCAACATAAATATTCTGTATCGTCATTTTTATCGTAAGACGTGACATACGTAAGAACAGACGGGCGGATAGGAAAGTGATCAATATAGGAAAGGTTTGCACCCTGGATGTATATCAAATCATTACAATCACTCCTACAACATTTAATATCTAAGTTAATTTTTCATGAAAACGTTCAAGGGAAAATAAATTTAGAATAGATTACGTTACAATCAGCTTAATATCTAACCGAGTATATGTTTGAAGGTTGTGCAAACTATATGGTGTGTATGAGCTGAGGGGGTCTTTGAATATGAGTTGCCAATAACAGTTCAAGCGCCCAGAGCAACGTGTGTTTGAAGTTTGAACCCAACTCTGGAATCAATACAGAATGTAAGTTAGTTGTTGTGTGGAGTGAAGGGGTTGCTAGCAAGGTGTAGCCACATTTATTATGCGCGACCTGAAGAGATTTGTTTGCTCGTTGTCTAACAAGCCGCGAGGGCTTCCAAGAAGTTATTTGTTGTTGTTTGTTTCATCTGTTGTATTATTAAGTATAAGTCATGTTGAGTTCATTGGTGGAGGATGATTTAATATTGTTTGTTCTCCATAGGAACAGCCATACATTTAGCTTATCTTGTTTTTAGAAAGTGTCTGAAGAGTTACAGAATTATTATAACCATGAGTATTGCACAGAGTTAGCACCTTTTCTTTAGATTTATTAAAGTCAGAATTCCAAAATTAGCACGATTCTTAATTTTATATTGTTAGTATATTATTTATTGAGAGTATACTTAAATAAGAAATTACATTTGTTAAATCGTTTAGTTTCTGTTATGAACTTTTATGCGATTTTCCTTTTTTTATTTGACCTCTGACATTTTAGTCAATGGTATTTGAACAAAAGTTAATTTTTGTATTTTAGTAAACGCATAAGCCCATACATTATTTTTAATTGGGCTGAATTTGTGTTCAATTCCGTTCGATGCGCTGATCAATTTCATTCAATTAAATACCACAGAAGTTAAATATTTTATGTACACATGATCAATTAATTTAATAAAACTTTTACTAAAAGTAGCCTATGTAAATAATAGTCATTATGAAGGTTATATTGTGGCTAACTAGGAATCACAAAGGCTGATCATAGTTTAGTTATATGGTTGTATAATATTTTACATGATTGAATAATAAACCATCAAACGCTTTGATGTGCTGTGTGTTTTATTCGGATCATTATCAAAATAATTTGCAGACAGTTTATCAACCGTAGTGTATTCAGTTAGGCCTAAAGTCTGTGGATACATTCAGTTTATGTGTTTGTTTTTAATGATGTCATTCATGGTTTTATTTTTTGAGTTAATACGTTTAGCCCCTTTACACATTAACATATTATTTTTTTTCAAAGAGAATAATTCAAAATATCCATTGTTAAAATATTTCTTCCTTGTGGTATTATATTATTCATGCTAGGCGTATTTATGATGGCATTGTGAAATTCACATTTTTAAAAATGCATGGTTAAAGTAGAGTTGTATTAAATGATAAGACTTACTAAACATCATTCCTGATCTCTAAAGATAAATTATTTATTTTTTATTCTGTTTTTGATAGATATGCTCACAAAAAAAACGAACTTTGGGTCTTGTTGTGTGGCTCGTTGGTCTTATTTTTAGCGTATCTGTTTCCCAAAGCAGAAGGTCCAGGGTTCGATTCTTGCCAAAGTCAGAAGTTTTGAACTTCTGATTTGGACTTAAGCCACAGTTCGTGTCTTAGGAGTTTTTAAACGGTGACTTCACCCGTCATAAAAACGAAGCACATAATAAATTCGGAATGTTCTGAATCGGCCTTGTTGATCTGGCGTTGATCCGCGGGTGTTCGCACTGTCCATACCACTGATTTCTAATTTACTGTTAAAATATCGATCTTTGGTTTGGTTATCGCTCACTCGTCGATTGCGTCTGGGCCTACAGGGGAGGGTTTGTCACTTTGATTTACTGTCCCCCACTGAAAATCAGTTATATAACTGAGTAGGTAGACTCAGAATACAATTAATTTATTTTGTTTTATTTAAATAAAAGCTAACAAAGGAAAAATTACAGATACTAGTTAAATATAAATTAAAAAATTCCCGGGTCTAAATAAAGCGTATTACTCAAAATTACGTATTACTCAAAATTAATCACGTAACAATTTTATAAGCCGTTCTAAATTATTAAAGCTCGATATACAAAATTGTATTTCCCCCAGGACTTAATTGATTCTTTAATACTTTTAAAATTGGTTTGTTAATGCATTTGTTATTTATATTTTGTATTTTATATTCGAACAATTTATATTATTTTGTGTGTACTGTAACAGCCTCGTATTATGTTAATGTTATGTATTGTCCCATATATGTACAATGAACGTGTCAGTGGACTGCAATAAAATAACAGTTTGAACATTTATTTTGTTAATTGTTATAGTATTTCCCAATATATGTGTTACAATTGTCATAGGTACGTTGCCATGCAGACAGTGTGTATGTTATTTGGGTTTGTTTGGAGCAGTGCTCTTTTTTGCTATTTTCGTGACAAATTTAGTTAATTAATTAACGTATTGCGGTAGAAATATTAAAATTAATTAAAGTATAAAGTTAAATTGTTAAATATCGTATTACTCATCAATAGCAATATTGCTTATTTGAAAACTCTGAAATGGGTTTTGATGTCATGATGCCACTGGGCGGTTCGTCGGTCGTAGAGGGGGGTGAATGCTACTGTAATTTAACGGGAAATTGGATGGAAGAAGTCTCGAATGCTTTTGGATTGGGGTCACTCGCTACCCACTATATATATTGCAACCACCATAATCAAATTCAATTTCAGGATTCTTCTCCCTTGTCGTCTTAAAGTACATTTCATCCAAATTCGATCATCGGTTCCAGTAAGATCCGTCGCAATCTTTTTTGTTATAAATGTTGCAGTAGAGGTAAACAGCAAACTCTCTAACTTACGTAGTATGGGAGGGCTTAAAGTAAAACTTTATTTCAAGGGGGAGAAAAGCGAAGTTGAAATTATCCCATTACTTTTACAAAACAGTAAATTATGTTTCGTTTTGAGTTTTTAGTGACTGTATTCTAGAGGGAGAGAGAGAGAATTAACAAATGTAATCATAAACAACGAAATTAAGCCTGTACAGCGAGCCGCGAGCTAGGGTTGGAGGGGGGGGGGCACGGTCTTGAGTATACGCGACCGGTAGGCCGTCTCAAACCTATTAGTTCAAGCACACAACAGGATGGTTTCACCTGCAATCACTTCCCTCTTTCAACAAGCCTCTACAAAGATCTTGTAAGTAACTAGGTAAGTATGTAAGTTTTATTTCCAGACACAAAGCATATCACATTATAATAAAAACTTTGTGATGGCCACTAAGTTTATATTGTCTGGGATAAGGATTTATTTACTTACTCAAAAAAAAAAAAATATTGATGTGTTTGGGAAAGGTGCAATTTGTTGTATCAATCAGGATGCAATTGGGAGATACTCCCTCACAATTATTCTACCCTAATAATAAGTAACTTAATTAATGGGATAATTAACTAATATACCATTAGTTTGCACATTCATAACAATTTTACTGTAGGCCTAATGTTGGCTATTAATAAAATTTGAATGAATTTGAATTTGAATTTCGTATACAAGAGAATACGAATGAAACGAGAGAACAAGTATTTGTCTAATTTTACTTATTGGCAGAGTTTGGTTTCAATGTAAGGCAGTACAAAAAAAGTAAAGTAAAGTAAAGTGTCGAGATAAATCGTGTAACGTAATATCACGGTTGTGTTTATTCTTGAGCTATTGCATCATATCCGTAACAAGTAAGAAAATAACATTGTACAGATTGAAAGTTTCTCTCATTCATCCTCCTCTATGTATGCACAGGGGACAGGTTCGAACACGAGGCTAATAACTCACGCACGTGTCACTCTAACATGTACCTCGCACTCAACACAAGATGACAAATCTATTGTTACCTGGAGTGTTACATTTCACCTCTAACGTAATCTTTCCTCCAGTATATTCAGCAAAACTAAAATATGCGTTGCTTGAATGCAATGGATGATAATTAAACCATAAACCATTAACTACGATTACCTGATTATAAAATTACACGATGATGAATAAAACATAGTTAGTGGTTGTATAATGGGGTAACATGTCAATAAAACAACTTTACGTAGAGTTAATCTGTAAAAGATCTTGTATAATTCCACCGTTTATTCATACCCGCAATTAACCCCATCAAAATTTCCACTAACACAGTTGATTTAAATTTAATAAACATCTTCCCCGTAGAAATGCTTTCAACTATGCAAATTGAAAGCCATTCCTGTCACACATAACATCATTACATCTCGACTCAAAATTACTCAATTAATTCGTGACGAACGAGTGGCGGTCGTCTCGTGTGTGCGATTGCCTCGTATAATATGCGGACTTGGTTTATTGATCTCGGGAGCGAACCCAGAGGACAACAGCTGTATTGTACTTCACTCACTACACTTTCAGCCATGCAGCTCTCTTCCAAATTACTGGGAAAAACTCGCATTATATATTTACTCCGTGTAGCAGTCGGGGGGGGCACGCTCCCCCTACCCTGCCGTGCGCCCAATATTAGATTAACGTATAACTAACGTCGCGCAGAATGTTAAAACAGATATCACGTTTTAGAAATCACCGAGAGAGTGCGTATAAATGTTAGTGTCAATTTCACCCGGTTTGTGAACATAACTTTTAAAACATTAGCTTGACGATGTTTGGAACTTGATGCAGACCAGTTTGTGTAGGGAGGGTTACTAATACGAACAATTAACAAGCTTGTGTTATAGGCATTGAAATGAAATGAAATCAAACTTGCTCTATTACATTTCATTATATTCTGTGCATTAATGTACTAATTTTTTTTTTTGGAAAATCAGTTTTATTTATAACTAAACAAAATACACGTTAAAACAAATCGTCTCCGGATCCGTCACTGCTAAGGTCGGGGGCTGTTGAGCCTAAGGGTGCTAGCCAGTCTTGTCAAGGTCAAGCTCCTCTACTAGGGTCCGTCACTGCTAGGGTCGGGGGGTGTTGAGCCTAAGAAGGGTGCTAGCCAGTCTTGTCAAGGCCAAGCTCCTTCAGTATTCCACTACAGGATCACGTGTATGTGGACGAAGCGTAACCTACATTTGTATTTTCTCTAGACTTTCGAAAGCTATAGCGAAGTATAAACTCACATAATGAAATCAGTTCCTCATAATGAGGTTATTTCATACTGGCAATATACGACCGTTGCGTTATCATTCCGACATTATTAATGTTCTCCTTATTACATCTATGTTCGGAGTTGTGTACAGGAGTTTTATAACAAGAAAGTAAACTCATAACGAATCTTAGATCTAGAAATCCCAGATCCAGCTAAATATAATCTCAATTTTCCTTCCTTTATCGTTAATAAGCTGTGCAGAACTTAAACAATATACCTGGGAGCGCTTTAACCCCGCAAACAACACAAGTTACTGCGGAGAAACTTCAAAAGATATTGTTTTAAATCATTGGGGCGTTACCGAGAGCGTAGCCCGCGGTAGGCTGATGTACAAACTAGCATCGTGGCGTGGGTTTTATCGTGTTCGGTCAAATGAGAAGTAGTGAAATATATTGCTCATTGCTGTGAACAGAATTAAAAACTTATATCAGGCAATCACGGGAGTAGGGCCGATCACGGTGGCTCATGCGGTGGCTTATCATATTGTGGCTCGTGTGGTTGAGGTGCAGTCGAGTGGGAGTAAATGCAGGTGCATGGTTCTTTAGTCTTGTGGTCATTGTCTCTGCTTCCAATGTAGAAATTCCAGGGTTCGATTAGCAGACATTTTTTAACTTCTGATTTGGCTTTAATTTCATCAGTTCTTGGCTTAGGAATTTGTAAACGGTTATTTTGGAGCCGTCCTAGCAACGAGGCACATAATAATTTATAATGTAGTTCCGAATCATCCTTGTGATTCTGGTGCTGTCCGCGGGTGGAATCGTATCCAGCCTGATAGATCGGTTGTTCCTACTTAAGAAATATACCGGTCTCTAGTTTGGGCATTGTTCGCTCGTCGATGGTGGGCGGCGCCAACAGGGTTGCCTTGGTCTACTTGAAAGTTTAATGTACCACACTGAAAGTCAATCATGTGACTGATTGGGTAGACTCTCAATAAGAACTGAAATATTTTTTTTATTTATGTAGACAACAATTACAATGCCATGGCTGTTATAGCGTTTAAAAATTAACATCACTAAAATATCACTAATAAATATTACTGAAAATAAGTCTTTCTTTAAGGAAGACTACTTGGTGTCAATTAGGACGAGAGAAATGTTCTTTACGACCGAGTTCAACATGCTCAAACTATTTTGTTTTCTGAAGTTGCTTCGAGTACACAGAATCTTGAAAGGCACCTCTGACCCGTTTAGGAGTAAGCGCCATCACGAATGTTGTCCTTCAATGTGTTAGATGTTATAGTGGCTTGTGATTGCTTCCATTCGCTGTGCTACATTTGTTTTGTTTTAAATCAGCCAATAAACTCAGAATTCGCTTCTACGTAGTACGTAGTTTGCTAGCAAACGAGCTAAACTAAAAACATTTGTAACTAGTTACCAACACAACTGTACGAGGAGTTTAGGTTGGTCAAGACTCTGATGGAGGTGATGACGAGTTTGCTATATCATAGTTTTCTCAAGTTCGACATGTGCGCTGTGGTCTGGCCGAAGCCGCGGTTTATTCGCGGTTGTGAGGTAGGTTGGCGGTTTGGTCTGCACCATTGAGGATCAGCCGAAGAGCTTACAAGGTCTCATTCTTTCGGTTCGATTATGAGGCCATTAGTATAATTATATAATTATTATGTCCACCTTGTATTCATCATCATAAATAGAGATAAATTTCCTGGTTCACCCATTAAAAAATAGTGGTGTGTGGTTACCCAAAATTTCGGGTCCATTTGGGGGACGAACCGATAATAAAAATAAATGGGAAGCGACTTTTGGATTTTTTTACGGAGATGGTGGAGGTGCCGGTCCAGGATTTACATACGTTTTTGGTGGAGGTGCCGGTCCAGACAATTTTTATTTATAACATAATACACAATGCCATTCATGAAAAATACAGATAATAGAAGACATTCGTTGCCGGTTAGTTCAACTTTTTGTTTGGAATTTGAAATTTGAGAAGCAACAACCCTGTTCTATTTCATACAAACTGTTGTAAGAACTCGCACTTATAAACATCTCTAACGAGTAACCTCGCTACTACACGAGACGTCTTGCAAGCAACGAATCATAAGATGACGAGAGAAAATGAATGTTTCAAGGGCTTGATTGACAGCTAGACACATCGGTCACTCAGCGTCGGCCCCGTGTTAACAGACCAGGGCAATCTACAATCCAGCTCAGTCATGTTGGTGATTGTTGACACCGTCGACGGGTGAAATCACTGTGAATTATCCAGCGCCGCTAACTATTTGGGCAGGCAGGCCACCGCGTGTTAAACTCATTGAAACCAGGCCGTAATGAGCACTCAGCAAACACTCACACACATTTGACATTCTGTTGCTCCATTCGGGTTGATCAACCGGCCAGTTGTTGGCTAGTTTAGTTGTTGGCTTGTTTGAACTCTTTGCAAGGTTACACCACTAAACCACTCAATCACCTATAGAAGTAGCCCATGTGAAACGTGCGGGATTTATTCACAAGGTCCCTGTGATAACCCCCACCGGCAATCCTGACTGAAGAAGTGTTCCGAGGTATTCCTCAGTCAAATTAAATTGTCCTTATAAATAGCCCTAATGTTATACATTTTGATGAAAGTCGAGTAGGCCTAAATGTTGTCTTTGCACAGGATTACCATACAAAAATAAACCACTAAATACCCAAACACGAGGGATTCCTCACCTAGTATATGTTGCACCGTTCTAAAACACAGGCCGGCGTTGCTGTAGGCCTAGTTTATAAAGTTCACCCCCACATTCACCCTCGAACACAGACACATCGGGGCTTCTAGGTGACTGATCTTTTGTTGAGTTGGTAGAAAGGCAACATAAACGACGTCCCACCCCCAATGTATTCTTGCTTTCAAATAAGACACAGTACGACTTAGCTCTGATACATTTCGCTCAGCACGCACACAATTGATATGATCTGATAATTAAATGAGTGATGACAGTTTGATCGTCAATTGGTCACTCCGCCTGATCCAAAATAGAACTTGGATTCTAGAATGCCCCATTTTAACAGGATCCACAATTTAAAAGGGTTCTTTTCGACTATGTCTTACAAATGAAATTTAAAGCGTTTGGAAAACACTTAACGCAAGTAAGTTTTAAATTCTTAATTACTTTTAAGTACTTATTTATTATTCCACAATATCAAAGAGATTTTAATATTTGAGAAACGTTTTTTAAGGGATTTTTCATCCAATGGAAATTGTTGTTGGCAGATCTTGCCTAGGGGTGGAAATATGTTGAGTCATAACAGCCAATATTTGGTCTTCTTTGTGAGCGCCTTGTTTGAATAAAACAGCTCTTTGAAGATATAATCTTCATTTAAATACGAAGCATTAGTCAAATTATACTTGTATTAATAAAGTTCTGCTAAAACAGACTCGTTTTTAAACTACCGGATCGCTTGGTAAAAGCTTGAAAGAAAGCGAGTTAATGTACTCGACACATAATTTCACTTTGTTAATAGGCTAGAGTTGTTCCGGTTCAGAACATCCGGTTCATCACTTTGCAAACTCGTCTCAAGGGAGACGGAGAGCTACGTTCAAACGTCTCATTATGCCCGGCTATTTAATATCTGGATTGTTTTTCTTAGCCGTTCCAAATACTCAACTTGCAACTATACTAAATCTAAATTGACTATGTTTGTTGCCTGCTTACCCCGAATTATGCAGCCTAATCATCAACGTTTCCTCGAGTAATGCACAGTTATTTCATTGTATATTATATTTACGCCTCCAGCGAATATCTCAACTCTGTAATGTTCAAAATACGCGTGTGTAAACTTACTCATTCCAATAATTAATATTCAAATAAACAACCTTATTTTGTTATTACTGACATCGCTATCGATTCTTTTAAAAACATGTAACTAGGAAACGCTCAGTTGGACACATTGATAAGTGAGCACGTGCTATAGCTAGCCCAAATTGCACTTTTTTTTAAATTTAAAATTTGCGACGTTCGCTGTCCACGGGCCATGTTTTCAATATTATTTATTATTGCCAAGGTATTTGGTAAACCCGTGGGGAAGCCTTTACTTTGAGGATAAAATCACCGCCAACTAGAGGACCTTGACATCATTTCCTTTAGAAAACTATTTAAACTCTTTGGTAACAAATAATACACTGCTTCCTTGATAGTATTTTGATTACTTCTAGGTGGCAGTGCATAGTGACCAGAAACCTCGTGCGACTTTTCGTTGCCATGGTACGTTACTTTTGTTAAATGTAATTTCCATCTACACTACTTATCGGATCAAAATAAAATTAACATATTCGTGACCGGACGGACATTCTAAATGATTTGGCCACCTTAGATTTTGTCGCCGTTTAGTTTGAAAAAAAACTTCCGATTAACTTTAATGTAACTTTGTAACTCTTTGAACGATTTTGCCACAAAACTAATGAATGTCATTCAATCCAGAACGAAACTTGCGGATGGTCCAAATTTCAACTCGATCCGAACCTCCGTTCGTACGTTATGGCGAGACATACAAACAAACAAAAAAAAACCCCAAAAAAAACAAACAAAACCAGTGACTATTTTTTCCGGCAGAGTCAAATGGAAACGCTCGCTTCGCTCGCTTAATCATCAAACACAACATAAACTAATATTATTAGCTTACAATATTAGAGGCGCCGCAATTTGATCTAACCGGTCCTAGTTTTTCAGGTCTAATAATGTACAAACGTTGTTGTATAATATTGTTCATTGTTGCGATGCGGATTTTATTGTTCGTGTGTGACGTTTGCTAAACATTTTAGTATCGTTTGTTGTTAATATGTGGTGTGTAACTTATCAATTAGTTAAATAACCTTGTGGAAAGACACTACTGTTTGCGGGTCTTGCACTCATCTTGTCCCCGGACAAATGAGTAGGTACAATCCCCCTCCCCCTACTCTGAGGGGTGAGGGGACACTACCGCAGTACACTGTCGACGACACCCATGTGTGTTCCGTCCTCGAGCCCACACTTCCGCAACGTGCGCCCGGTCGGCCCGCCCGCCCAGCAGACTAATAGCGTACATACCCTAGACAAACACTGGTACATGCGTGATATCCGCATGGGCGGGTTAAAATAGCCTGTGCTATTGACTCTAGAAAGTAAACAACTACTTTCGAATAGTTCGCCTAATAAAACTATTTTTGGGAGTGCTACACAGAGCCAACGCTAGTTTTATTTCGTTTTCCTTCTACGTTCTACCAGGCTTTAATTGCCAAATTAACTGTTTTTTAAAAAACGCTACCTTATTTTAATAATAAACGTTAATTAGTTTGAGCTGTTTGGTCCAAAAGGTTAGAGTTTTGTTTTATTCTCCCTAAAAGAAAAGCTTGCTCATAGCACTTTCTTTTCAATTATTATTATTTCAATTAATTCGCTTGAAATTTTAAAAACTAAATTTTTAAAAGTGGATAAAATTTAGCTTGTTATGGAAATGATGTGTACTATAAAACACTTTTAAATGCTCAGAGTTTAAAAATTAACTATCTTAAATTGAGATAAATCGTTTTCCACATTAAACTTGTGAAATTGGTACTCAAAACGCGAGGCTTATAATAAGGGTTGTCTGTTGTAGTGAAAGCTCATGTTCTACTTCATCCTACAAGACAACCAGATCAGTATACAACTTTGGGATCATTGACAACAGCAACCCCTGACTCAGAACGCACGCAAGTTCTAGTACACGACATTTCAAAACGAGTACCTGACACTCGACTCGAACTCGAACACTTGCTACTCGAAATAGAGAAAACAATCGTGTTTGGTGGAGGAGCCGGGTCCTTCAATGCAAACGTGAAAACATAAAAATAGTTATATGCATTTGTGGCAACCTTTTCAGACTTAATAGTGGGGCCCACAAATAATAACATTTTGATGTTGGAAGTTTTGTGTTATATCGTAATGGCCCATCCCTAATGTCGTTCGTACTTTGGGGCATATCATAATTCTCTAGAGAGATAACAATTTAAAATCGATTAGATGTTACCCCATATTTACTTTTGGAGTCTACACACAACATAGATGAAATTAAAAAAATATTGTTTATATTGCAAATATAGTTGAAAGAGTAATAGTAAAATTTAAAAAAAAATTAAAAAACGAAGTACCAACTCGGGCTCGAACCGGACTCAAAACTCGAGTTATTTTTAGAAACTCGGGAGTCGTCAAACTAAAAAAACAAGACTCGATCACCACTAATTTGGGATAGTTTGCTGTGTTGTATCACGTTGTTACATAAATATTGAATCAGGAAATCTGAGCGAAGAATGATGGCGGTATCGATTTTGATTAATTCAACAATTACAAAATTACTCGGAATAACAATAATAATTTTTTCATACAGATGAATGTAACTATCTTGTTCTCTATTACGTTCTAGGAACGATTTAAATTTAAAAAACATTACATGTGGTGTTGGGCTTCTAGCGATTCTCTTCTATGCATTAATGATATCGATTTTCTTTTGGGTATTTGATGCTGATTTTCTATTTAATCTTGATTATGATTTTTTACCATAAGCATTATTGATATCATTATTGATATGAAATTATTGACGTCACATTTTAATGATAATATTCTGCGTACGAATATTTAAATAAAATTAAAGTTTTATTTGTGTTTTATTAAATACATTTTGCAAATTACAATATTATAAACGGTAACTTTTTCCCACCGTGTAGTTCGTAATAAAACAAAGGTATTATACTTATTATCATAAACAAAAATATGATATAATACATTAGTTGCAGCAGACAGTTTTGGGCAAATAGCATGGTGCAATGGTGTTTTAGTAACAGGAAACACAGGGTTTAAGAAAATGTTACAATCTCTAAATCGCAATTTATTTATCCCTGTAAAAGTCAATTGCACTTTTATTCGGTTGTGTTGTATACTGTAGCATTTCAAAAAAATTTAACGATTGAGTATATTGTAGATAATAGATTAAAATCCCTTTTTTAAGTGTACGTATTTTGCACCTGTTAAAGAGTATCTAAGGCATTGTCTCTAAGCCCGCCCGTAGATTTTAACATATTATAACCCAATGTTATTTATTGTTGATCGTTTCCTGTGGTTCACTTCGAAATCCAAAGGGAAAATAATACTCAATTGGAAGCTGTTTGCCAACAAAAATAATTGTTAATTAATGCTTTTTTTAAAACAAAAACCCCCATGCACAACCCGTAATTATACTTGTACTCAGGCAGGGCCAAAGGGTAACGTGTGAAAGCTCACATTCTACCCAGAATAAAACCGGAACAATCAACTTAATGGAAGCTCACGTACACGCACCGCGCATGCGCGTGACGTAACGCTACGTCACGACGCTTCGCGCCAAAACAAGGATCCATACGGTCGCCATGGCAACGCCGGATGCTGCATGGGGGTCATTGGCCAGACTGCTTTCCCTCAAAATATCTCCGCTTCTATTTTATATGTGGTTGTTTGGTTAATTGAGTGTGGGTCTCCTCTTTGCGCCTCTCTTCCCAGACGAGAATGGGCGCGTATTTACATGTCGATCGTCATGCTTGCGACTCGCGTGCGGCTAATACGTAGTATGACACGTGTACGCTCGCTAGTGTAGTGCTGTACACACGGCTAACCGGGTTACTAGGCAGATGAGGCCGACTCGGTGCGAGAGAACCAGGCGGGCATCGCTGGAAAGAACACACTACGCCCAATTATTTGGAATTGTTCTTTCGTGGCAATTTAGAACTTTATGAAGGAAAAGCATACGTGAATGAATAGACACAAAAAAAATTGAAGCTCTCGCATACAAAGTAGTAGTTGAGAAAAGCCAGAAGAGAGTATTTGTGACAATTTGTTATAAACTGATTGATTCTAAAAATAGATCGATAAATATACGATGATTTTCGGAAAGAACTGTTCGTGTCTTTGGAGAGAAACAGGGTCTCAGTTAGCCTGACGAGGGGACTAGTGAGCACTTTCGACAAGTGTTTCGTAAGATCTTTGATCACTTCGTCGGTTAGGCTGAATGCTCGTTGGAGAGAAACAGAGTCTCAGTTGGCCTGACGAGGGGACTAGTGAGCACTATCGACACGCGCGAAGTTGGTTTTAAATGAAATAAATTAATTCGGCCACGAGCACGACTCCCTCCGATGTGTTTCTCCGGCGTTGGAAAAACTCGTAACGAGATTATACGAGATGGCGGACTAACGCGCCCTTTCGGGCCTCCCTCTACATAAAGGGCACTTAAATATATCGATTTTGAGGTGAACCCACAGACGGCTATACGGTATAGTAATAGTGCGTGAGGGGGGCTCAACTATAGGATGTTAGAAATAACAGAGAACCATAGGTCCCTCTTTCCCCCTTTGATATCATTGTTATTGGGGGGGTTATATTATTTCCCGTAAGAACATCTGAAAGAAGCAAAATTAGTTAACGGGCTGCTTCGAATCAAGCCTCTGCTAGAAATAATCTCCCAAGCCCAACGAGCTGGATCAGGGGTTTATCAGGCCCCCTCTTTATTTTAATCGAGTCGTAAAGAAGTTTCCCCCCCCAAAGGGGAAACTTTTTTATGGGGGTTTTGGTTTTTAATGTAGGCCATGGATCCGAGCTACTCGTGGTTAAAGAGGAGCCACGAGAAGCATCTAGGAGGCAGTGGACGAATATAGTTTGAAAGATTCCTGGATTCCTGGATTCCTGATAGATGATATAACGATAAATATATATTATTCAACATGACGTTGGCCCTCTTCATTATCACAAAATCTAAACCATTTTAGACGCACTATACACGTGCTTTTCCACATCCGTAGTAATGTTTGATATTTTAGTTGCAAAAGATAACGATATACATATTCAACATGACGTTGCGCCCTCTTTATCACTAAAGCCGAAACATTGTAGACGTTAAAACGTGTCTTTCAACATCCGCTAGTAATGTTTGATTTTTATTTTGTTTGATTTTTGTACGACATAACTTAAATTTTCAAGTAGAATACAATGTGATATAATTTTTTTATATGGTGTTGCGAGAAGGCTGTAAAAGTTTGTTTTGAAGGACCATCATGTTTGTGCGTATAGTAAAAAAAAGGAGCTAAATATTAACCTAGAATCTAGGTCCCGTTAGGGCTCCGCAGCCAAGCCGCGGGGCGCTCCCACACTAAGGCACCTTATACGGGGCTAGCAAAATTTTGGGGTGATGTCGAGGTGTCCCCCCAGCCGCCCAATTAAACCGTTTTTGGGGAAACGTAAAAAACTATCAAAATAAAGGGGGGATTTAGGTACCTGACAAACAATCCCAAAATTTTTGGTTGGGGTACAAAGTCTTCCTTGCTTTGGGGGAAAAATTTGGCTTGAAACCCTAAAAATCATTTTTAAGGATTTTAAAGCTTTTACTGCTACGGGTTTACTGCTACTGCAAATTTGCTAAAAAAAAACCGGCCCCAAATTCGTCAGTTTTAATTGGCCAGCGATTCTGCCCAAAAGGGGTGGGGCTACAACGTTAAATATTTTAAACTTTGGACAAAAGGGTGATGGTGTTTAATAGGGGCCTTTTTGAAAAAAAAAATTTAAAAAATTTTTGCTGGAGGCTTCCAAAAAAAGGGTTTTTAATATAACCCCTTTTTAAGGCATCCAAAACAAGAAAACTATAGTTCTTGAAAAGATGGGTCTACATTTTTTTACAAAAAGCCTTTTTTGGACCACAAATTTTTTTCCTTTTTATTTTTTAATTGGTTATCCCATAGAAAATTAAATCAATTTATGATAAAATTTTTACTTTTGAACTTTTTAAATTTTTTTGGCAATGGAACTTGAAAAATAAAAAATCCCACACATAACAAAAAGGGATTTTGTTACTTAAAAAACTTACATTTACTTATGCTTATTATACATTTACCGGGTATATTTACCCTTTAAAAGTAGAATGAACATTTTCCAGAGGAGATAACGCTTTTACGCCTTTAAATTTGGCAAAAATTTTAAAAGGGGGGGGTTTAAACTGTCATTCAGCGAGTTTCGCAGCAAGGGGGCCACGAAAGATTTGACGGAGAGACAAACTTGAAAAAAAATACGGCCAAAAAACCATACACACTCAAAAAAAAAAATGAGATCAAAAAAAGGGAAAGGCTCATCTACCCTTCCACGTTTGTGCATTTTAATTCAAAAACGAAACGTGTCCCGAAACAACATCCTTAAAAAGTTTGGCAAAAATAGAATTTGCATGATTTTTAACTTTAAAATTTAAATTGGGAAATAAAATAAAATTTGGGAGAAATTTTTTTAAATTTTTAAATTTTAATTTAATTTTGAAAATTCTTTTTCCCAAAGTTTTTTTAAGGATGTTTTTTAAAGGGGACGTGTACTTTTATAAATTAATATGCGAAATGTGGAAGGGTAGATGAGTTTGGGGCCCTTTTTTGATCTTATTTTTTTTGAGTGTGTTTGGTTTTTGGCTGTATTTTTTACAAGTTTTTTTTTATTGGGGGGACCCATAAAAATTTTTTAATGTTCACATGTAGGAAATCACTTACTTTCGGGGGGGTTTTGGGTTTGTTCAAAACCATTAAATCATGGGGGGTCGCCCCCGTGTTCCGTTTGGAATCTCCTCCTGTAAAACGAAAGAAGGGGTTTTAATCATCTTAGATGTATTTTTTCATTAACTGGACGTAAAACCTTTTAATTTTTCACCGCGCTTTTTAAAATAAACCAAAATTTTAAAGTTTTTTTTGTGGGTTTTTTTTTTTTAAAAGGTACTTGGGGCGCCAATTAATTTTTTTCCGTTTTGTTAAATTTTCCCTCTTTCTTGTCATTACTTTTTTCCTCTGGCGCTTTATTTAAAAAGTTTCCTTAAAGGAGTTTTTTTCCCCGGGCAAAGGGCCAAAACAAGCGCTTGAAATGGTTTTTTACGACATTACGGGCCCTGTTAGGGCTATTGAAAACCGTTTCCGCGGTGGGGCAAAGGGGGGGGGGACATGATCTTTCTTGGTAGGAGGGACAGTAAAAGATGATAAACGATCTTTAACATTGTTCCCGTTGGGGCTCGTAAACCCCAAAAACTTTTTTTCGCCCGTCAAAAAGCGAAAACTCTCTTTTAGCAGCCCAAAGGTTTTGGGTCGTCTGCCCGGGGGGGGCAAGTACCCATTTTTTGGGGGCTGCAAACCTTTGTAAGAAAAATCTAAATTTGAAAGGGCCCCTTTTCAAACTTGAACATTGGGCAACTTGTCAACCTTATTAAAAAATTTTCTTTTCCTTTTCGTACTTTTTTAACAACAGAAAAAAAGCCTTTCACTTTTTATTTTGTTAATTTATAGCCCTTTACATGTAGGTGTATAACAATAATTTCAAAATCCCCACAAGACATATTTTATATAAGAAAATTTTTAAATGATAAAATAAAGAAATAAGCCCCACTGGATTCCCCAAAACTCAGATACATTACGCTCAAAAAGTAAGAACCGTAGGGGGTATTTTAAAGAAGATAAAGGAAAATATTTTGGGGGAAAAAAGACGTTTAAAAGGGCGATAAGGGAAACCCCCCAAATTTCCTTGGGCTTTTAACAATGTGCATACAAAAAAAAAATTTTAATATATTAAATCAAAAATTATTTACTATTTTTCTGACATTAAAAAATCCTTCGAAAACCGGGGTTCGGGGGGCCCGGTCCGGTTTGGGTTTTTTGTCATTTCTAAATAAAATTGTAGTAAATATTATTTTTCCCCACCTACGGTGTTTTTCCCAAAACCATCCAAATCGAAAAATTATTTTATATGATTGTGAGTTCTGTTTATGCAGGGTTTTCTTACAATGTTTAAATGACCCCAAAAAGGAAGAAGAGGTTTTTAAGTAAATAACAATCTTTAAAATGAAAACCCTCTAAAGGGAAGTCAAACTACAGGGGGGCATAGTGAGAAAAATTTAACGATAAAAATTTGCAAAAAAATTATATTTAAATTTTAAAAAAAGGGTTTTCCCAACGGGGAAAAACCACCCAACGGTTAGGGTTTTTTCCGCCCAAAGTTTTTTGGGATCAAATTTGTTGCTCGTGTCTGCGATAGTTTGACTGCACTTTTTAACCCGGAAGTTACGACAAAAAGACGAGTTAGTAATGGAAAAACATTAGTATAACATTCCGGATACTCTGAAAATTTAAACCCCCAAAAGGGGTTTTTCGGGGGACGAGGTAGCCCCACTGACCGGGGTCAAAACTTTCTTTTCAGACAGGGGTTTGATAACTTATAAGGGGCAACTTATATTTTTATCATCAGTCTTATCATATATGGGTTTGCGGGTAGGGGCAAAAAATGTTTTTAAAAAGGGCCGGGCCTATATACAACGCATAAAAAATAAAATCAAAAAAATTTTTTCCCGGGGGAATTCGTTATTTGGGTTGCCCCAAGGGGGCCCTCCCGCTGGAAATCATACCCAAACTACTTGGTCCCCTTTATTTCCTAGTTTACAACCCTTCACTTTGGGCTGTTGTTTCACGCGTTGTTTGCTCGTCGTTAAACAGTGATGGCTTGAACCACTTTAAAATTTTGAAAAATCCGCTGAAATCAGTTTTGGGAAGGAGTAATACTCTCTTAAAAGGGCACGTTTATTTTTTTATTTTAAGGATGAAATAAAAGTTTGAAATTTGTGCTTTTTTGGGAAAAACATAAAAATAAACGGTTTTTTTATATTATTTTATTTTGGGGTTGGTACCCGTCCCAAGAAAATTTCCTGTGTTTTAAATAAAAATTTTTTGGGGCATGCCCACTGCCCGCCTATTCTCAAAAAAAACAACTCAACCCACTTTTTAAGAAGTAACCCAACTCCACTCAAATAAAAAACAGGGTAAATCTGGGGGCGAAAATTTCGTTCGCCCCACCCCAAGCCACGCAAATTCTAGGGGGCGATGATAACTCGACCCTGTTTTTACTCCTACCAGAGTTGGGGGGGTTTTCGGGTATCTGAAACACGCCTTCCCAAAAAGATTTACAATCTTCAAACTGGGTATAAACCTGTTTATGTGGTCCAGGGACAACCAAAAAAAAAATGGCCCGATCCGAAAAAACCCTTCTGAGTTAAGAAGAGTCCCAAAAATTTCAAAAAAAAACCCTTCCCCGGCTGACGGGGGGGGGGGGGGGGGGGGGTTTTCTGACAGAGGGGGAAAAAAGGGGCCCTACAAAAAAACCCGGTACAATCTTAGAATTAAAAACCTTGGGGGCCCAATTTTAAGATGTAATTTAAGATTTCACTATTTCCCGGGCCAAGAGTAAAAGAAATTTTTCCCCCCTAACACCCCCCCCCAAATTTTCCCCAAAAAATTGGGAAATTTTAATTCTAGTCTAACCCAAAATTAAATTTTTTAATTCAATTAGTTATTAAAATTATGTTTAAAATGGTTTTAAACCCCCAAAAAGGGCCCCTTTTCCTCATTTCTTTAAAAAAACATTTTTTAAAACCCCCATCCCTTATTGGGTTTAATATTTTTTGATTTTGATTTCCAGCATTCACCATGGGGGGGGGGGGGCAACTTATGATTTTTCAAGCATGAAAATTTGGCATGAGGGTTTACATAAAAATTTAATTGAAAAAAAAATTTCCGCCAAGGGGAAAGGGCGATTTCCACCCCCCCAAAAAAACCCCCTTTAAATCATCCCCTAAAATTTTGGGAATAATTCATAGCTCTAACCCCAAAATTAAATTTTTTTAATTTAATTTTAGTTTTTTTAAAAATTATTTTTTAAGGGTTTTTTTAAACCAAATTTACGGGGCCTATTCTCTTTCCTAAACCAAAATTTTTTCAACCCCCATCCCTAATTTTTTAATATTATTTTTACCCTTGGGATTTCCAGAAATTCACCATAAAGGCACCAAATGAGTTTTTCAGCATAAAAATTGGCATGATGTACATAAAAATATAAAAAAATAATAATCCACCGGGGGGGAAAGGGGGTTATTTTCACCCTACTTTTCCCCTACCCCCCTTTAAAAACTTTGGGAAAAACGTTAGGTCTTATTTAATAAAATTTTTAAATTTTAATAATTGCTGTTTTAAAATTTGTGCGTAAATGTGCTATAGTCCGGTCAACAAACCCATTAAACAAAAACCCCAAGGGAAAAGACATTAACCCATGGGGAAAATTTTAAAATAAAAAAAATTGTATATTGCCAATTTACAGTTTGAAAAACAAAAACCAAGGGGGGGTATTTTTTGTTTCAGACAATCTTTTTTAAAGGGCCCTTTTGAAACCCAAACCTTTTTCAACAAATTCCACGTATTTCACACCTTGATATAAAACAAACAACAAAAAAAGATGTTATTCCCCCCCCCCCACCCTTTAAACAAAAAATTTTTTAAAAAAAGGGCACCAAAGCTCTTTTTTTCCCAAAAAGTCTTCGGCTTGGGGGGGCTGTAATATATGAAGTTGTCCCAAAGCATTTTATTCTTTTTTTCCCCTTAGTTTCGCATTAAAAAAAAAAAATAAAGATCATTTTGGGCCTTTTTCCCCACACTAACCATTTTCTTTGGGTAAAAAAAGTAAAAATTTTAAACCCCAAAATCATAAAAAAATTACTTGGAAATTGACTTTTTAGAGTTCTCGAAATTAAACCAAATTAAATGACCAAGAAATTTTTTTTTGGGGGGGGATTTTTTCATTTTAAAAATTTTACTTTTTCGAAATGGTTGCTTGGCGCTTTTCACAGGCGAAAGATCGTACTTTTTTAAAAGGGCGAAATTTAGGGAGAAAAAATAGAAATGTTTCGACTCACTTCTAAAATCTTACAGCATTCACGGGGCCGGGGTAGATTTTGGAAGGAGACCCTTGGCTGCCTTTTTTAAATTTTGCAAATTTTTTGTTTTTGGGGGGAAAATTATGAACCACTTCGGGAATCTTAAAATTTTTTAAAGGGTTTCCCCAAAAACAAATAATACACAACTTTGGTTCGTCTAGCTAGGGGGCCAAAACTAACTACACAGTTTCTTTCCGGGGCGATGGGTCTCAATATTTCAAAAGGGAAAATTTTGGGGAAAAGCCTCGGGCCAAACTTAACCAAAATCGTTTTTTAAAATGTTTCTTAGTTTCGAATTTCAAACTTTCTCGTTCCCCCCAGTTTTGGGGCCTTGTTTAGTCTTGCAGCTGTTTTTTTTGATTGGGGATTCTTGGCTTAGGGGTTTAAAAACTTTCCGGGGTGCATTTGCTTAGGGTGATACCAACGTGTCCCATACAGCCGTAAATTTTACAGTACATTTCAGAATTTAGGGTCAGTTAACTTACCACATCTGGGCCCGGACAGTTTGGGTCCGGGTCAATCCCCGGTGGAGGCAAATTTTTTTAATTTTTTCTTTTTAATACTTAAAAATAAATTAAAAATAAAAAAATAAATAAAAAAAATAATAATAAAAATAATAATAATTTAAAATAAAATAATAAAAATAATTTAAAATAATAATAATAATAATAATAATGACCTCATCACCGCCCTTTAAATTGATTAATATTGAGAAAATGTTTTTTTAAAAAATTTTTTTAAATGCATTTTACTTTTTTAAACAAAAACAAAAAAATAGGTGACTTTTTACAGATAGTAGAAAAAATTTTTTCTTATAAACAAGGAAAAAAAAGGGAATAACAAAACGATGATTTTTTCTGTAATGGAATTTATTCAGGGCCCCCCAAAGCTGGAAAAAAGAGGGGGCAGCCTCAAATGGACAGAAGTATTTAACAAATTTGGGGTGATGGGGTACTATTTAAGGGGAACGTTATTTTGAGGACTGTTTTAAAAGGTTTTCGACAAAGAGCTCCATAGGGAGTTTTTTCGTGAATATCCAATTTTTTGAAGTAAGTGGGGAAGAGGGGAAAAAGCTGACCAAAGAAAATTTTTAGTTTAAAAATAAAAAGTTACCAGTAAACCCTTTTAAAATAAGGGAAAAAAACGCGAAAATGAAGAACGAACTACAAGGCGCAAACAAATGATTTAAAGGCAAAACATCAGGGAGGGACAGCAAGAAGAAAAACCACTTCATTTCCAGACTCTAAAAACTACCAGCAATACCGGGTTTTTTGGGCCATTCCCGCAAAAACTTTCAAATCTTTCCAGACCAAACCCAAAATTCCGGGGCTCAACCAGGGAAAGTCCGACCTAAACAAGAATCCAGGGCCAACCAGAACATCCAGATTTACCAAACGTCCAGGCCTTTCCAAACTCCAACCTACCAGAACGGGCCAGGCCTTTCCCCGAAACGTCCAAACCACTAAGAATTTCCCAAACCAACCAAGAAATCAAGATACCCAGAAAAAACTGACGATCAAAAACAAGAGGGTAGATTTTGCATAACGCAATAGAAAATACACCTGGGCAATGATCAATCAAAGAACCTCCCTTTTGGGGTTTTGCCCTTTTCCAAAAGCCATGTCAGAGTTTGCGCACATACAATCCCCCCCCAGAAAAACCAATTTCAAAACCTAAAAACCCAACATTTTAAAGGAAATGAAAAACACGGTTTTCCATAATGAACACCATATTTTTAAACCAAAAATTTTACACACAAGACAAATATCATTTGCAGACGTTTTATTAAGGGGGGGCCCAAATTTTTTGTGGGGTTTCTGTAGCAGTGGTTAAGGATATTTGGGCTTAAAAAAGGGAAAAAATCTGCAACATCTTTAAAGACAAAAAAAGGGGAAGAAAAGTTCGAAATGGGAAAGCGACTAGTTGGGAGAATCGTTAGCTTAGGAAAAGATATCGGTCGAAATGGTAACAAAACCGAAAGGGTTTTCGATCTAAAAATTGATAAGATCCCGCCAAAATATTTGAAAAATTCAAGGTTCCGCAAAAGGGGATGAAACACTTAACGAATTCATTCACGAATTTTGGATACACTTTAACAAAAAGTAAGTTGGGTCTAGGGTAAGGGGAAATTAAAAAAATTTTAAAAAATGTAGTATTAGAAAAGAACAAAAACCGGGAAATTTTTAAAAAAAAGGAAAAAAAGTTTTTCCAAAACTATCTAGTAACGGAAATAATAGGGAAAAGGAAAAACCAACTTTAAAACCCGAGAAAGAAGAGTTTTGGCAGGGAAAGGGGGAAACCCGGGAGGGAAAACAACCAGGGGTTCCCAATGGATTTTAAGATGAAATAGCTAGGGTTAGGGGAAATTAATGAGATGAGATTCAAGGGATAACTTTTTGATGAAATTTAAAAAAGACAATCAGGGGCTACCCTTTGCTGGAAAAGCACCAAAGGGAATGATAATATTCAAAATTTTTTTGGGGATAAAGAAATTCAATACTACTCACAATCAAAATTAAAAAAATGTCCCCAACCGAGTTTATAATGGAGTTAAAAAAATACCCCAATTCTTTACTGAAAGGGGTAACCTTTTTCAACCAAAAGGACAATGACCCCAAAAACCCAAGTAAATATCGGCCAATTACATGTCTACCCCAAAATATATATAAAATTATTGGGCTTCATTTCCTTAACAAAAAAAGTATTAAAACATTGCGAAGAACACAATATCATGGCCCCAGGGGAACAAAAAGGGTGCTGTAAGGGGAACCCCACAGGGGTGTAAAGAACAAATTTTTATTGACTCTACTGGGGGAAGAAACAGGGCAACAATAAAAAAAAGGAATATTCACGTAAACTACAATTTTACTACAAGAAAAACCCCCCCCCTTTTACTCACCCACAAAACATGGCTTTTCAAAATTTTTAAATATATTAATAAATCAACCCCATTTTATTGTAAACTTTTTGAAGAAAAACAAGGGAATGGAACATGGGGGAACAACCTAAAACTAAATATGAAAAAAAAGCAAATAACTACAGATCCAAAAACAAATTAAAAAGTTTGGCATTTTTCCCCAAAGGGGACTCATTGTGAAATTTTGGTTTTTGGGGCTGTCATTAAACCCACTGTCACCCAAAGCTTAAAGAATTGACATAAACGGATTTTAAAAATTTAAAGGGCAAAAATGTGGTATGTCACACAAATTTCCCAAATATTCTACAATGGATGACCTAAAGTTTTAGCATCAATTTTGGGTCAACTAAACAGTCCAGGGCAATACAACATTAGAATTTAGTCAAAATATCTGCATGGAGTTTGGAGTAAACAAATTGGGCCTTAAAAATATTTGGAAAAAGGGTAAAGGGTTACACAACCCAAAATTTTCCCCTTTTATTTTTCTTTTAAATTTTCCCCCCTTTCCCCCTTTTTTCCCCTTTTTGGTTTTCCCCCAAAAAGCTGCCAAAAATTTTAACATAAAGTTTAAAGAAAAGCAAAAATTATAGATACATACAAGAAAAAACTAAAGTCTATCCTTTAAGACGCACTAAACGGTAAAAAAAAGATCACAGCAATTAAAAACATATGCTGTCCAGAATGACATATTTTTTCGGAAAAATTAAATGGACGCAGACAGACACCACGCGTTGGAAAATTAACTCTACTACACTTACCAAAACAGAATTTCATCATCCTAAATCACAATTTTTGAGAGGGTTGAACTTCCAAAAAAAAAGGAAAAAGGGCGGGGCCTAATTGATCTTAACAAATTATATTTTTAAACAAATTTTCATTTTACAAAATACTTTTTTTCAAAAAAGCAACCAAACCACACTGCATAGGGGTGGGTGCTTTGCTGACAAAAACATTAACTCCACTCAATCTAGGGAAAAAGAAAATGTAAAACTACAAGGGGAAAATCATAACTGCCCCTTCAAAAGAGTTAACGTCTCTCAAAAAGACTCTACCAAACAAGAGACATTATGATGAACTACAAAAAAGGGACGTAGATTTTTAAAACATCAAAAAGGTGGGTTAAACAACGGGGAACTATTTTGGAGGGGAAACAAAGGTTTTATTTTTGGCCCATTCAAGACAGATTTATTGCGCGAACCCAATTTTTAAAAAATACATTTAAAACAAGATGCACGTAAAAGATCAATGTAAAAAATGTAGGGGGCAAAGGGTGAAACAATCGAACACATTTATATCCGGGTCAAGTCCTATGTTAAACAGATTACCTCTTTCAGACATAACCAAAATAGGGTAACCTTTTTTTCTCAAAAAATAGCAAACAAGTACAAACCCCATTGGAAAACACAACCAAACCCTTTCTACAAATACAAACCAAAGAAAGTAAAAGATTTGTAAAGGATTTCCAAAAATTTTATTTCACCGCACATTATAACAGACCAAACGAACATCACCCAAAAACCCCATTTAAAAAATTTAAATTTACAAGAAAAGGGGAAACAAGAAACTACCCTTTTATGGAAGGGTTTCTATCCCCCAAAGTGCCATAAAAAGTCGAGCCCCGTGGAAGAAAAAAAAATTTAAAAAGGGATAAGGGGAACTTGGGAATTGAGATCAAGAAGATGTTGGGGAAAAAGAAAAAGGTAAATACAAAACCCCTTCATTATTATCCCAACGGCATCATACCGAAAAGAGGGTACATGAAAAAGCATTAAACAAAATAGAAACCCTTTAAAACCCAAAGTTTTTACATTTGAGACCCCAAAAAAAGGGGTAATACTTTAACACGTGTAAAAATAGTTCGTAAATTTCTAAACTAAGAATTTATACTTCGAGATTTCGAGACAAACTTTCCCTCCTTTTTTTATGGTTTTCGTGGGGTTTTCCCCTAGTCCGAAGAGGCAAAAAAAAAAAAAGCTTTTGGGGTTGGGACGAGAAATTTGGGCCCCGACCGTTTTCACAGCAGGGAAAAAAAACATCATCTACAAAAAATATTACAATTTTTAAATGACTTATTTTAGTTTGAGTTAAGACAAAGTAAAAATGTATTAATATTAAAAACCCTGGAATTTTTTGACGTAAGTCCGGGAAAACATGTTTGCTCCGGTTTTTAACCCCAGTTTGTATGAAATACTTTCCAAAAAATAATTTAAAAATAATAAAAAAATAATATAAAAAATAATAACAATATAATAAATAATAATTTAAAAATTTAAAAAATAATAAAATAATTAAAATTTTAAAAATAATAATAAAAATAATTTAAAAATAATAATAATAATAAAAAAAAATAATTTTAAAAAATAAAGATTAAATTTTTAAGGGAATGTTTAACCCACCCAATGGGGTTTTTTTGTTACTAGAAAAGGGGGAATCCTTATTTACATTTTGTATTTGCAACCTACACTATTTGTTCTATAAAAAAATGTGGGATTTTTTTAAACAAAAAATATAATTTTACCACCATCAAAGAGTTGTGTCGGTATTTGTGCTCATGTTTTTGAAACGATCCCAATATTTGCTGTGCAAAAAAATACGGGGTATTTTCAAACCAACTGATGCTTTTTGCAAGTGAAAAATCCGCTTTACTACGCATGCGCGCGAGGGAAACTAAAAATTTTGGGTTGCATTTTTAAACCAATTGAAACCCTGGGTAATTCCCTCACACTCCCCCCTGCAAAGATTAACTCGCTTACTCAGTCCATGGGCCACCGCGTTTGTGCTTGGGGGGGTTTTAAAAAAAGTAATTAATTTAAAACGCTAGCCAAACAACCACTGTGCATCAATAAATTTTCTATTCTCCGGGTCAAAATAGACACGGGGACGTTGGGGCTTGCCCCCGTCGGGTTTACATAATATAGGGGTTTGGGTTTTTGTCCAAATATTTTGCATTAAATTTAACTCTACTTACTAAAGTGCTTTATTTTTACATGGGAATCATTTTTCCCCAAAGTAATCCTCAACTCCCAAATTTCTGTATTATCGCTTTTGAACAAAGGGGTTCAAATCCCCCCCTCATTTTTTGTATGGGGTCTGTCTTAGACCCTTCTGGTCCTTTCCCTCAAACCCAAAGGGAACATTATTAAAAGCATTTTGGGGTTAGAGGGGCCCGTTTTTCCCCCAACCAAAGCTTTAAAATATTATTTTTAAAAACCATTCTTAATACAATGTTTTAAAAAACTTGTTAGTTTAAACCAAACTTTAAAAAATGTATCAAAACAAAAATTCTTGGGGTCCCTGTTTTTGCGGTTTTTTCACAAATTAAAAATGTGTACGTTTTTTAAATGTCTCTATAATTTTTTTTTATTAAAATAGCGTAAAAACAAAAATTTTTTGGGGGGAATACATTGTCACTTTCAAATAATTTCACAATGTCAGAAACGGAAAAACAGGGTTTAAAAACTTTAGATTTTGGGGGATTTGTTAAAAAATTTTAAACTCTAAATTTAATTAAATTTAAATTTTTTAAAAAAATTAAAAATAAATGTGAAATTTTCAAAAAATTAAAGGGAAATTTTTTAAAAAAAATTTTTTGCTATAGTCAATTTCCAATTTAAAATGTACACATACTTGGTATTCTAAGCAATTGTCCCTCAAATATTTTTTAAGTATGGGTCATTAAAACAACCTCAACGTGAGGGCCCGTAGGCCTCTTCCCCAGGCACAAATAAAACATGTCCGATGGGTTTCCTACTTAGGACGACATTGCTTTACAGAGTTGGGAAATTAGACGAACCCAAAAATTTCCCCCAAAACCCCACTGAACCTAAGTCTCCCTTCCCCGGCACAAAAAAAACGTCCGATTCTTGACTCTACATTAGGGACGGACATTGCTTTAACGAGTTAGGAAATTAAAACGCCAAAAAAATATACCAACCTCCCCGTGAGCCTAGGCCTCCCTTTCCCAGGCCAATAAAACATGTCCGATCTTGACCCACTTTGGACTACAAAAGCCCTTAAAAGAGTTTGGGGAAATTAGACAGCCAAAAAAAACATACACAACCTCAAATTTAACCTAAATCTCTTCCCCCGGCACAATAAAAAAATTCCCAATGGGTTGACCTAAAATTAGGGCCCAATTGCTTTCCCGAGTTGGGACTTGTACAGCCAACAAAACATACACAAAACCCCACGTGAGCCCAGGGCCCCTTCCCCAGGCACAAAAAACTGTCCCATTTCTTTTACCTACATTTGGACGACATTGCTTTTCGGGGTTGGGACTTAGACAGGGCCAACAAAACATACACAACCTCACGTGAGCCTAATCTCTTTCCCCCAGGGGACAATAAAACATGTCCCAAAGCTTGACCTACATTTGGACGACCCTTGGGTTTACAGATTTTGGGAACTTAGACAGCCCAAAAAAAAAACATTAACATTACACAACCTCACGTGAGCCTTTGGGGGCCCTTTTCCCCAGGCCCCCCAAAACATGCCCGATGGGTTGACGCTACATTTGGACGACAAATTTCTTTACGGGGTTGGGGCTTAGACACCAACAAAACATCCCAACCTCCACGGGGTTTTTCCTAAGTCTCTTCCCCAGGCACAAAGAAAAATGTCCAGCTTGACCTACATTAGGGGCGCCATTGCTTACAAAAGTTGGGACTTTTTGACAGCCAACAAAACATACACAAAAAAAAAATCACGTGACTCAGGGCCCCTTCCCCCAGGCACAATAAACATGTCCGATGCTTGACCTACTTAGGAAACGGGCATTGCTTTTTAAAAGAGTTTTGGACTTAGAACCCGCCAAAAAAAACTACACCAAACCCAAAGTGGGCTAGGGCCCCTTCCCCCGGCACAATAAAAACATGTCCGGGGGTTTCTTGACCCACATTTGGGCACATTGGATTTACAGAGTTAGGGGCTTTGACGCCAAAAAAACATATACAAACCCCACCCTGAACCTTAATTTTCTTTCCCCCAAACACAATAAAAAATGCCTGATGCTTTACCTTTCATTAAGGAAAACATTGCTTTCAGATTTGGGGGCTTAGCCGCCAAAAAAACATACACAACCTCACGTGAGCCCAGGTCTCTTTTTCCCCCGGGACAAAAAAACATGTCCATGCTTGACCCCCACATTGGACGACATTGCTTTACAGGGGTTAAGGACTTAGACCCGCCAAAAACATACAAACCTTCAAAGTGACCTAAATCCTCCCTTCCCCGGCACTAAAACATGTCCAAAGCTTGACCTACATTTTGGGACACATTGGGTTTAACAGAGTTAGGACTTTTGACCGCCAAAAAAAACATACACCCAAAAACACGTGAGCCCAGGTCCCCTTCCCCAGGCCCCAATAAAAAAATGTCCGATGCTTGACCTACATTTAAAGGGCGACATTGCTTTACAGGGGTTTGGGGGGGCTTTGACGCCAACAAAAAACCCCAAAGGGAAACACAATTTAACTTTAGAAAACTTCTACTCATTTTTTTTGCCCAAAAAAAAACCCCTGTCAACTTCATAGGGACAAAATCCAAGTTTTTTCTACGAAAAATTTTTCCCGGCGTTGTATTGTTTTTTTGTATCTGAGGGGAAAAAAAAAGGTTTTTGTTAGTAAACTTAATAGAAGGTATTTTGTTTTCCGAGTTTGAGGACCACCACTGCCTTTAATTTTTGTAAGAAGTTTTACTAAAAAAATTAAAAAAATTTTTGTTCCATTTAATTTAATCAGTGATGGGGTCCAAAGTATAAAAGCGGTTTTTAAAAAATGAGTTCTATTATTCATCAAGGGATGTCGCTAAAAGATTACCTTGTATAAAATTTAAAACCCTTCCCCCAAGCTAGATCGGCTATTATGTGAGCTTTTCACCCTTTTTAGTTGGGGAAGGGGGCACAAAAGGTCTCATGCAGCGCAAAATTTTTTCTAGTTTATTGTACCTGAAAAGCAAGGGGGAGTACAAAAACCACAAAAAAACAAACCCCCAAATCTGATCAACATCGCAGCGTCGGGGGGCATAAAGGGGCCAACCTCACAAAAAAATTTGAAACCAGGCAAGTGGGGGGGGCAGAAAAATTACCCCCCAAACAAGATTTTTGATGGGGTACATATTGGATTTCGAAATGAGTTTTAATAAAAAAGAGTGAATGCTAATTTTTGTCGGGAAAAAAAAATCCATCAAAAAAATTTTTAAAAATTCTTTTACTCCACTTAATTTTGGGTTTTCCGTGGAGATAAGTACTTACAAGGAAAATTGCGGGTTTTTGAAAAAACTCTTGTCACGCTTTTTCTTAAAAAATTTTTAAAGCAATATTTTATTTTCCTTTTTGGGCAATCTGTTTTGTACCAAAGTTATAAATTTATTTTTTAAAAAACCCTTTTTTTTTTACAAAATACCCAAAGTGATCGTGTAAAGGTAGCTTTATATTTTGTGTCACAATCGCAAAAGGGGGGGGGGGGCCAAACCCTAAAGCAAAAAGTCGGGTCTTTTTTTTGAAAATAAAATTTTAAATTTTAAATTTTCATTTATTTTTTCATGATTTAATTTATTTAAAATTTTTTTTTCTAACCATGCTCTAAAATACAAAGGCCATTTTTTTAAAGTTATGTGACTGGGGGTACCTTGCTGGGTGTGAGTCTTGGGAAAAATAAAACACGTACTTTAATTAAAACGAGGGCCCTTTCAAAGGGGTCTGTTCTTGACCTTTCCCCTCGGGTCAACTTTTTAAATGCCGAGGGGGATATCATAGGGGATCAAAATAGGGGTCGAGACAGAGGGTAAACGCAACTGGCCCCAGTAGTCCTACGATTAAAATTTCGCTTTTCCGTCTCCCTTCATGCTCAGGGGAAACAATTCCGGTTTGGGGATTTATGGGAAGTTCACGAGTACAGATCCTAGAACCCTATTTAAAAGCAAAATTACCTTTTGCCTAAAACTCTCAACCAAAAGAATACTTACTGATGTCTTACCCAAGGGGGGGAAAATACAAAGCCCAAAGGGTAAAGGTTGTGCCAGGTCTTTGAAAATAAAACTGGGAACATCCGCCGGGACCCCTTGGGTTTTTTAAATAATTCATTTAAAACAGTTTGGGTTAGGTGTCATCCAAGGTTTTTAAAAAATTAACTGGTTTTTTTACTTATCCCACTTCTTCTTTTTTCTTTAGAAATGCTTAAAAAAATTTACTTATACTTAAAATAGAGCAGACGATTTTTTAATCAACATTTTTTTTGGGATAGTTGACAAAAAAGGGAATAGTATGGGGTTTCCCGCATTTAGTAATTAGATTTATTTAGAGTCCTTTATTTGTAAAACTTTTTTAAAATTAAAAAGGATAGACTTTAAATTAAAAAAATAAAATTGAAGGGTTTCTATTTTTAAATTTTAAATTTCTACTTATTAAAAAACAAGTCGTGGCATGTTTTTGGCTTTTGGGTCCCTTTTGACCAAAATGGTTTTTTTAAATTTTGGGGTTTGTATGAAAAATTATTTTTTTGGGGCAACTGGATATGTTTTTTTATGTTTAAAAAAAATGTTGAAACACAAAAAAAAGATTTTTGTTCATTAAAAAAATTAATTAATTTGGGAATCAGAAAAATTAAATTTCCTTTTTTCCACAACCCGAAAAATCGAGAAAGTCTTTCAAGAAATGTTTCTGATACTTTTCTTGAAATTTTTTTTTTTTTCGTGTTTAAAATTTGGGCCCAACCCTTTTTTTGGGAACGGCAGATAAGTTTTACTGCCCCCGATCAATCAACCCAAACAAAACAAATTTTTCGACGATCTATTTAAACAAAAGCCAATCAAAAACCCAAGGGGAGCGGTCCCGGTCAGTTCACGAATCCATCCCCAAACTCTTCACACGGCATTTTCTCGCTCTACCCTTTAGGGCTAATTTCGCAGAAACATCGGGGGGTTCCCCCAAACACCATCAGATCAAACCGACTTGAAGGGTATCAGCCCAAAAACATTGATGGGTTACGAAGGTTTGGGTTTTCCCCAAATGAAATGAAAACCATTCTCTTTAAAAGGTTTTTGTTAATTCATTTTGCGATTCACATGCATACAAGATTTATATTTAAATTTTAAAAAACTTCACAAATTTATTTATGTCTTTAAAAAATTTATATGTGATTTAAGGAAATTTAAAATAAATTGGGGTTTTTATGTGTTGAATTAAAATTTTTTGAAATTCATTGTGATGGGTTTTAGTTACTGTGTGGAAAAAATCAATTCTAAAACAAAGCACTATTTTTTAAAAAAAATGTTAATATAAATAAATTTTTAAAAAATAAAAATGGGGGAAAATTTACCACAGCCAAAAAATTTATTGCAATTGGGCCAAATTCGCTTTGTTTGGGGATTACAATCTGGAAAACTTCATACAAAGGGTTTAAATTTTTTGGGGGCAAAAATAAATTTTTTGTTTTTTACAAATATAAAAACCAAACTATTTAAAATTTTTATTTCGTGCATGCAAGAGGTAAAAGTTTTAATAATTTACGTAAAAGCTTGTGTTTTCAGTGGGTATAATATTATTTTTTATTAAAGTGGGGTGTTTGTATAATTTTTTTTTCAATTAAAAAATGTATTGAAACATTTTTATTGGGGAAAAAGGAAAAACTTTTTACCAACATTGCATTAGCCAAAAAAAGGGTTTCATGTTTTTTTCATAAACAGGATACCCATCTTTGTATGAAAATAGGGTTCGCAAAGGGAAAAATTTTGGGGCCCCAATTTGTCATTGTTTTTTTCCTTTTCCCTTAAAGTTTTGGTATATATTGAACGCCAAAGTTTCCAGTTCAGCTGTATTAATAACGTATTTTAATATTTACCGCCCTAAAATTTTTGTCCGTTGTTTTTCCCAAAAGCGAAAACAAGAATGCAATTTATTTCGGGTCAAAAAAACGGAAAGGGGCTGCACGCGTAGGGGGGCACAGGAAAAATGGGGAAAGCAGGAATGACAGTTCAAACCCAACTCCCCGCAGCATATTTTTACAGCGTTTATTTATATTATTTAAAGATTTTAAAATCAACACGGGTGTTTTTCCCAAATTTTTTTCGGTTGGGCGGTTATTACAAGCGTGTAAATTTTATGGTTGTAATTTTCCGTGGGGGGGAGGAAAGGGGGGCGTTTCCCTTTTTAAAACCGGGTTAAACTTTCCTTTAACCCAAAATTTACAAACCCAAAATTCAAATCATGACGAACGAATTATAGACCACCGACGAAATGGCGTTCAATTTTTAAATTTGGGTTCCCAAATTTACCAAAAGGGGAATTTTTCCCTTCCCCCTCGACAGCCCGATACATCAGGGCATTGTGTGCGTGAACTAATGGTTTAAAAAATACCGGATGCAATTAAATTTTGCCCAATCTAACTCTTTCAAGTCATCTTTTCAACAATGTTTAGATTCTTTTAGACGATACGTGGGTTCACGAGCAAACATACAAACCAACCAGAAAAAATAGGGTCATAAATTTATATCCCCTAAAAATAGTATTGAACCCTCTAAACACATCCCTAAAAGACGTGCCGGCTCTTCCCCCGGCCAATAAACATGCCGATGCTTGACCTACTTAGGACGACATTGCTTTACAGAGTTGGGACTTAGACAGCCAACAAAACCACAGGAAACACATTTTAACTTTAGAAACTTCTACTCATTTTGTTTCCCAACAACCAGTCACTTCATAGGGACAACATCCAAGTTTGCTACGAAACTTTCAGGCGTTGTATTGTTAGTGATATGAGGGTAAAAATAAGGTTTCGTTAGTAAACTTAATAGAAGGTATTAGTTACCAGAGTTTGAGGACACACAGCACTGCCTTAATTTAGTAGAATTTTTTACTAACAATTAAAAAATGTTTTGTTCCATGAAGTAAATGCAGTGATGTGTTCAATGTATAAAGCGAGTTTATAAAAAGTGAGTTCTCTATTATTCTCAAGTATTTTCGCTAAAAGATTACCTTGTATAAATAAAAACCCTTTCCCCGAAGCTCAGATCGAGCTATTATGTAGCTTTTCTACTTGTTAGTTGCAAGGGGCAAAAAGGTCTCATGCAGCGCAACATTCTTCTAGTTATAGTACACTGAGAGCAAGCAGAGTACAACACACAAAACAAACAACGCCACAATCTGATCAACTAGTCGCAGCGTCGAGTATAAAGTGCACAACATCACAAACAATCTTGTTTACACAGGAAAGTGAGGGGGCAAAATATTACTCCAATCAAGATTGTGATGGATAAACATATTGATTTTCGAAAAGAGTTTTTAATAACAAAAGAGTGAATGCTAATATTGTCGGAACATAAATCCATCACATTTCATATTCTTCACTCCAGTTCTTATTATGCTTACCGTGGAGATAAGTAACTACAAGGAACTGTTATAGAACACTCTTGTCACGCTATTCTTAAACATTTTAACGCAATATTATATTCCTTGTGGACAACCTGTAGTACCAATGTTATAAATCATTTTTAAAATACCTTTATTTTTATCAAAATACCCAATGTGATCGTGTATGGTAGCTTTTATTTTGTGTCACAATCGCAAAGGCAACCTCTAATGCAAATGTCGGATCTTTGTTTTGAAAATAAAATATAAAATTTAATATTCATTTATTTTTTCATGATAAGTTCATTTAATTTTTTAACTCTAACCTGCTCTAACAATACAAAGCCATTTTTATAATGTTATGTGACTGAAGCTACCTTGCTGGAGTGAGTCAGGTAACATACACACGTAGCTAATCAATCGAGCCTTGCAGGTGTCGTGTCCCTTTACCAATACACACTCGGCAGACTTTGAAATGACCGAAGGAGGATATCATAAAAAGGGGATCAAGTAGGCTCGAGACAGAGGGTAAACGCAACTGAGCTCCTAGTAGTCTCACGATTAAATTACCTCCTCGTCTCCCTTCATGCTCAGGGCAAACAATGTCCGGTTAGCATCATGGCAAGTTACACGAGACAGAGTCCTAGAACCCTATATAGAGCATATTACCTAATGCCTAAAACGTCTCACACAAATGAATACTTACTGATGTTCTATACAAGCTGAAGTACATGACAAAGATAAAGGTTGTGCCAGGTCTTTGAAAGTAAGACTGCAAACACTGCCGGCACACTTGGTTGCAGTAATCATTAACATCGGGTTTGATTAGGGTCATCAACAGGTAAACATTAAACTGTTTTACTACCCCCAAACTTCTTTCTTTTCTCTTAAAAACTGCTTAAAAAAATTTACTTATACTTAGATAGACAGACGTTTTTTTTAATCAACAGTTTTTTAGCGTATAGATTGACAAAATAGCAATAGTATGTGCCCTGCATTTATGTAATTAGATTTATTTAGTTGTCATTTGTAAAATCATTTTTTAACTTAATAGGATGGACGTTAAAAAAATAAATAAATTGAAGGTTGCTATTAAATTGAAATACTACTTATCTAAAATACAAGTCTGTGGGCATGTTCTGGCTTTATGGGTCTTATGATCATATGGTTGTTAAATTTTGTTTTGTAAAGTAATATTATTTTTTTTGGGCAACTGGATATGTTTTGTATGTAAAAAAAGTGTTGAAACACAAAATAAAGATCTTGTTCATTAAATAAATTAATTAATTACAGATATCACATTAATTCCCTTTTGTCCACAAACCCGAACTGATCGAGATGTCTTTCAAAAAATGTTTTTGATACTTTTTCTTGAATTTCTTTTCTTTTCGTGTTAAGTTTGGCAACTTTGTTTGGAACGCAGATAAGTTTTACTGCCCTCGATCAATCAACTAATCAATCAATTATTCGATCGATCTATCAATCAATAGCCAATCAAACAACCAAGTGATCGGTCAGTCAGTTCACGAATCCATCCCAAACTCTTCACACGCATCTTTCTCGCTCTACGCGAGGGCTAATGCGCAGAATCATCGCTTCACATCACCATCAGATCATCCGACTTGAAGCTATCAACAACAACATTGATGATGACGAGGTTTAGTTTTCCGAAATGAACTAAATCCATTCTCTTTAACGGTTATGTTAATTCATATGCGATTCACATGCATACAAGTTATATATTAATTTTAATAACTTTCACAATTTATTTATGTCTTTACAAAATATATATGTGATCAAGAAATACGATTCATGGGTTTGTATGTGTTGAATTAAATTATTGAGCTTCATTGTGATGTGTTGAGTTGCTGTGTGAAAATATCAATTGCTTAAACAAAGCACTAACTCTTATGTTTTATAAGAATGTTAATATAAATATTTTAAAAATAAATATGCAATATCACAACAACAATAAATCATTGCTATTGCCAAATTCGCTTTGTTGGTGAATACAAGCTGGACAGATCACATTAAAGACTACATACAAGCTAACTATTTGGAAGCAGAAATAAATTTGTGTTTTCACAAATATATAACCAAACTAGTCAAGTTTTCATTTCGTGCATGCAAGAGGTACAAGTATAATAATTTACGTAATGCTTGTGTTTTCAGTGATATAATAATATTTTTATTATGTGGATGTTTGTATAATTTTTATTCAATTAAAAAATGTATTGAAACATATTTATTTGAAAGGAAAAACTTATACCAACATTGCATTATCAAAATGGTTTCATGTTTTTTTCATAAAGCAGATACCTATCTTTGTATGAAAATAGCTCGCAGGCAAAAATATTGAGACCACAATTTGTCATTGTTTACCTTTCCCTTATGATGTGGTATATATTGAACGCCATATGTTCCAGTTCAGCTGTATTAATAACGTATTGAATATTGACCGCCCTGAGGTATTGTCCGTTGTTTGGCAATGCGAAAACAAGAATGCAGATCAGTTCGGATCAAATAACGTAAACGCTGCACGACGTAGGTCACAGGACAATGGTGACGCGAGCCTGACAGTTCAATCCCAACATCCCCGCAGCGATATTTTTCACAGCGTTATGTGATATTATTCAAAGATATTTAAAATCAACACGGTGTTCCAATTGTTTTCGGTTGACGGTTACATTACATAGCGTGTAATTGATATGGTTGTAATTTCACGTGGGAGGGAGGAATGGAGCGGCGTTTCATTTTTAAAACCGCTAATCTACATTTACGCGAAGTTGACACAATATTCAAATCATGACGAACGAATTATAGACCACCGACGAAGTGCGTTCAATCTTAATTGGATCAATTGACAATGCGTATTTTTTCTCCTCCAGTCGACAGCCCGATACATCAGACATTGTGTGCGTGGAGATCATGGTAAACAATACAGGATGCAATTAAAATTCGCTAATCTAACTCGTTTCAAGTCATCTTTACAACAATGTTTAGATTACTTTTAGACGATACGTGATATCGACGAGCAATAACATACAAACCAACCAGAAAAATAGATCATAATGATATCGCCTAAAAATAGTATTGAACCTCTAACCATCCCATATATTAATCCAAACAGTATAAACACTAGTTAAAAACGATTATAATTATTCTAATACTCTATTTCAGAGGAACTGTTTCAAAACGTAGAGAAAGTAAATAGTATAGTTCAACTGAAGAGACAAACAGCTGATACTATGCCGACTATGTCCACGTCGTCAGTACGTAGTGGTCTGTCTCCCCCCCCCACCCCCCTCCCATAATCCTAAGTCAGACGTCAAAATAAAATATCTAAACATGGCACCTCCACCAAAATGCATATTTTATAGAATACCGCAAGAGATATAGGTCTAGTGAATACAGATTACTTATCACGGACTCGGATATATACTATTAATAATAAACACGCAGTTCGTAACAATCTTCTAATCTAATCTTTTATTAAGAACAACTAATCTCTTTCTCTTCTATTCAACAGACATCAAAACACAACCAACTCTAAAACATCAACCAACTCTCAACAACAATACTATTTTGTCAACAAGGTATTTCTGCAACCACAATGTATCTAACATTGTACATGCGGTGTCACACTTGTGGTGATCTAAGAGATTACTGAAAACTTACAAAAAAATTATTCCAAGTATTTTTTAATCATGAAGTCCTCTTGTCTCTGTGGGTCTGCTTCCCGTCGTTTTGGCGGTGGGTCGACCCCTACAAACTCAAGTTTTTAGTGATCAAAGATACTGCTAAAAACTCTTTCCTTCTCCTTTTTAACCATCAACCACGTTAACCCCACGTTGGGCGCCAGTTATCACGGACTCGGATGTACACTAATACACCACAGTTCGTGATAATCTTCTAATCTAATCTTTAATTAAGAACAACAGCACTTACCGCCATAACGTATACCTAGGACATATTCCTGCTCGTAATATTTGGTCTAGAAGCTGCTCTTGTTTGTTTCTATTTGTAACATGTACTTTTGTCTACAAACTGACATACTTGGACTTTTGTTCTCGTTAATATCTTGCACGGTACGAATTTTTCCTCCCTCCGGTACAAAGTTAGTATTAACTTATCTCTTTCTCTTCTATCTAGGTCCCCGTTAGGGCGCCGCAGTCAAGCCGCGGTGCGCTACACACTCGGGCACCTTATACAGCAAGCAGAGTTGGGGTGATTTCGAGGTGTCACCCAGCCATCATGAAACGTGATGTGAACTTAAAACTATCAAAATCGAGGGGATTCAGGTACCGACAACACATGCCAAATTTGGTTGGGGTACGAGCATTCCTTCTTGGTGAAAATATGACTTGAAACATGCTCAAAATCACTTTAAGGACGTTAGTTACTACTGGCTACTACTACTATCTAATTCGTCAGTTTCAATTGCCCAGCGATTCTGACCAAACGGGTGGGGCTACAACGTTCATATTTTACATGGACATTAAGGTAATAGTGATGTAATTCCCTTTGAAAGAAAAAGTAAAAAAAAATGCTGGAAGGCTTCCAAATAAAGGTTTTAAAATAAGCCTTATACAGGCACACAATTAACAAGTAACTATAGTTACGTGACAATAATCGCCTACATTGTTTACAAAAAGCAAATCTTTGCACCACTATACTTTTCATTCTATTGTTAATTGGTAATACCATAGCAATTAAATCGACTTTGATAAATTTATTATATTTTAACAAATAATTTTGCAATGGAACTTGAAAAAAGTAATGAGATCCCACACATAACAAAAACTTGTAAAAATACAGCCAAACCTTACACACTCAAAAGAAATGAGATCTAAAAGAAAGGGTCAAGCTCATCTACCCTTCCACATTTGCGCATTCTTAATTCATAAACGTACAGTGTCCCGTAACAACACCCTTGAAAAGCTTGGCAAAATAGAATTTGCATGACCATTACGTTAAAATTAATTAGAAAAAAAGAATTTGGATGGAATATTACGTTTAAATTAATAGTTGCAAATTCTATTTGGCCAAGCTTTTCAAGGGTGTTGTTACGGGACACTGTACGTTTATGAATTAAGAATGCGCAAATGTGGAAGGGTAGATGAGCTTGGCCCTTTTTTTAAGATCTCATTTCTTTTGAGTTTGTAAGGTTTGGCTGTATTTTTACAAGTTTTTGTTATGTGTTTTAACAGACATCAAAATACAACCAACTCTAAAACATCAACCAACTCTCAACAACTATACTATTTTGTCAACAAGGTATTTCTGCACCACAATGTATCTAACATTGTACATGCGGTGTCACACTTACTGACATCGTAGTGCATTTTATCACACTCAAACTACAAATAAGCGTTCACATTGTATTTGTGAAAATTAACGAACGATTTATTAGACTTTTAACAAACTACAAATAAGCGTTAACATTGTATTTGTGCAAATTAACGAACGAGTTATTTTACTTTAAACAAACTACAAATATGATTTTCATTGTATTTGTGCAAATTAACGAAAGATTTATTTAACTTTAAACAAACTACAAAATAAGCGTTTACAAATTTTACTTGTGCAAAATTTAAAGAACGAGTTTATTTTTTTTAAACAAACTACCAAATAAGCGTTAAAATTGTATTTGTGCAAATTAACGAACGAGTTATTTACTTTAAACAAACTACAAATAAGCGTTTACCATTGTACTTGTGCAAATTAACGAACGATTTTACTTTAACAAACTAAAATAACTACAGTATGTGCAAATTAATTGTATAGTTAATTTAACAAATAACTACAAATAAAATAAAATGCTTTTGCAAATTAACAGGTATTTTACAAACAAACTAAAATTTTTATTACAAATTTACAAATAAATTTAATTGTACTTGTCAAATCAAAACACATTATTTTTTTAAATTAATTTCAAAATAATAATGTATTGTAAATAACTCGAAATATTTTTAAACAACTATAAAACTTACATTGTTTTAAATAAACACGATAATTTACTAAAAAATAAATAAAAACGAAATTTACTTTCAAAATAACGAAAACGTTTATTTACTTTAACAAAGAAATAAACGTGTTACTTTACTTTTAAATTAATAACGTTCATTTTATTTAAAATAAAAAATTACATTGTTTTGCAAATTAACGAAACGGTTATTTTATTTAACAAACAAAAGTATTTTGTATTTGAAATTAAAAGGTTTATTTTACTTTAAAACATAATTATTAACTTAAAAAATACATTATTTAAATTTTAATTAACAAATTATTTTTAATATTTTACAAATAACACATTATTGCTTCAAATTAACGAGTTATTTTACTTAACAAACTTAAAAATTTTACATTTACTTGGCAAACTTAAAAGGTTATTTTATTTAAAAAATTACAATTTTACTTTATTGGACAAAAATTAAAGGGATTTTATTTAAACAAATACAAATAAGCGTTTATATTGTATTTGCAAATAATGAGTTTATTTATTTAAAAACGAACTATTAATTGCTTTACAATAATGGAATTTAAGAAGTTTTTTTACTTTAAACAAAAAATAAGCGTTATTTTATTTTGCAAATTAACGAAAGTTAGTTTTTTAAAAACAAATTTTTCCTTTATTTGTCAAAACGAACGAGTTTTTTTTTAAAAACAAACAAGTTGTTTACTTTATTCAATATGTCAATTTAACGAACGATTATTTACTTTTATCAAACTAAAATAAGCGTTTACATTGTATTTGTGCAAATTAACGAAAGAGTTATTTTACTTTAAACAAAAATACAAAATAAGCGTTTTGCAAATAAACGAACGAGTTTTTTTCAAATAACAAAATTATTTTACTTTATTCCCAAAAAACAAGTTATTTATTTAAACCAAAATAACGTTACATTTATTTTTTAAACAACTAATTAATTTTTAAATATACAAATAACTAACATTATTTTGCATTAACAAACGATATTTACTTTAACAAATTAATTGCGTACATTGTATTGTGCAAATTAACGAATAGTTATTTTTAAATTTAAACAAACTACAAATAAGCGTTTACATTGTCATTTCAAATTAACGAACGAGTATTTAACTTAACAAACTACAAATAAGCGTTTATTTTACTTGTACAAATAAAACGAGTTATTGTATTTCAAATTAAACAAATAAGCGTTATTTACTTAAGCAAATAAACGAAGGTTTTTACTTATTTCAAATACAAATTAAATTTTTCTTTAAACAACAACAATAATTTACATTAATAATAAATTAACGAACGAGTTTATTTTACTTTTATCAAACTACAAATATTTCTTTACATGTATTAAATTTAAAAAATTTTAATTTAAAAACAATAAATAACGTTTTCATTGTACTTGCAAATTAACCGGGTTTTTTTTACACAATAATTACTAACAAATAAAGCGTTTACATTGTATTCAAATTAACAAATAATTTCTTTAACAATAAAAATTTACACTATAACTTACAAGTGTTTATAAAACAAACAAACAGTTTTTACTTTAAAACTACAAATAGCGACATTGTACTTGTGCAAATTAACGAAACATTTATATTTAAACAAACTACAAATATGTTTTTTATTGTGCAAATTAAGAACGATTTATTTACTAAACAAACTAAAATTAGCGTTTACATTTCTTGTGCAAATTAACGAACGAGTTATTTTACTTTAAAAAACTACAAATAAGGTTACCATTGTTTGTGCAAATTAAAGTTATTAACTTTAAAATTACAATAACTACAATGTATGGTTAATTAAGTAACTTGTATTAAAACTATTATTTACTTATAAAACTCAAATAAGCGTTTACATTGTACTTGTAAATTAACGAACGAGTTATTTTTACTTTAACCAACTATAAATAAGTGTTTACATTGTAATTTGTGCAAATTAAAAGAACGATTTAATTTTACTAAACAACTACAAATTAGCGTTTTCTTGTATTGGCCAAAATTTCGAACGAGTTATTTAAATTTAAACAAACTACAAATAACGTGTTTCTTATATTTGTGCAATTAACGAAAGAGTTATTTTACTTTTTTTAAACTACAAAAATCTTTTTCATTGAAATTGTCAAATTAAAGAAAATTTTTTTTTTAAAAAAAAATTTTTCTTTTTTCGAAAAAACTTTAAAAAAACAAAAGCGTTTACTTTTACTTTAGCAAATTAAAAAGGTTTATTTAACTTTAAACAAATAACGAAAAAGCGTTTATTTACTTGTAAGCAAATAAAAACAGTTATTTTCTAAATAACTCAAACTAGTTTTTTACATTTATTTAACAAATTAACAAGCGTTATTTACTTTTTAACAAAATTAATTATGCTTCTAAATTATATAGCAAATTAACGAACTTAAATTTACTTAAACAATAAATATGGTTTAATAATTGTGCAAATAATAGATTATTTTACTGAAAAACAACGAAATTATTTTACTTTAAAAACTTTTCAAATACGAAGTTTATTTTAATAAATTCAAATTAACGTAACAGTTATTTTAATTTAAAACAAATATCTTTAAAATAAAAATATGCGTTAACATTATTTTAACTTAACAAATATAAACTTCATAAACTAAATTGTTTACATTGATTTGTGCAAATTTACAAACGAAATATAATAAACTATACAAATACTTGTGACATTTATTATGCAAATTAACGTACATTTATTTTAAATTAAAAACTCAAATAGCGTTTAATTATTTGTGCAAATTAACGAACGAGTTATTTTACTTTAAAAAACTACAAATAAGCGTTTACATTGTATTGTGCAAATTAACGAACGAGTTATTTTACTTTAAACAAACTACAATAAGTATTTACAATATGATTTCAAATTAACAACGATATTTATACTTTACAATTTAACAAAATCACTAAATATGGTTTACATTTAACAAGATCAAATTTACTTAAATAACTTTAAAACGTTACAATTATATTTTGCAATTATATGAATATTTTACAAAATTAATAACAAATAAATTTTCATTGTATTTGTGCAAATTAAACGAACGATTATTTTAAAACTTTAAAATACTTTACAAATATTGTGCATTTACATGATTTATTTAAAAACAAAATGTATTTTAAACTTATTTAAAATTACAAATTTATTTAATTCAAATAAACTACAATAATTTTACTTTAACATTGCATTGAAAAAACGTTTAATTATTTTCAACTAAACAACTAAATTAAGGTTTACATTGTATATCAAATTAACGAAATGTATTTTCAATTAAACAAATTAAATAACGTTTACATTAATGAAGATTAACAATCGATTTTTACTTTAAACAAACTAAAAAGCGTTTACATTTATTTGTCAAATAACGACGATTTATTTTACTTTAAATAACACAATAAGTCTATTTAATTTAGCAAATTAAACAGACGTTTAATTTTACTTTAACAAACTAACAAAAAGGTTTTACTTTATATGTGCAAATTAAGACGATTATTTACTTTAAACAAATAAAATCATTTTAATTTAAACATTCAAATAACGCATTATTTTACTTTAAATAACAACAATATTACGTTAAACAAATAATTTGTTTACAAATTATAACTTAACGAACGATATTTTACTTTTAAACAAACTACAAATATGCGTTTACATTATTTGTGCAAATTAACGAACGAGTTATTTTACTTTAAAAAACTACAAATAAGTGTTTACATTGTACTTGTGCAAATTAACGAACGAGTTATTTACTTTAAACAAACTACAAATAAGTGTTTACATTGTATTTGTGCAAATTAACGAACGAGTTATTTAACTTTAAACAAACTACAAATAAGCGTTTACATTGATATTTGTGCAAATTAACGAACGAGTTATTTTACTATAAACAAACTACAAATAGCGTTTTTCATTGTATTTGTGCAAATTAACGAACGAGTTATTTTACTTTTAACAAACTACAAATAAGCGTTAACATTGTATTTGTGCAAATTAACGAACGAGTTATTTTACTTTAAACAAACTACAAATAAGCGTTTACATTGTATTGTGCAAATTACGAACGAGTATTTTTTTAAAAAATACAAATACGTTCATTGTACTTGTGCAAATACAACAATAATTTTATTGTATCCAAATTAACGAAAAAGGTTTTTCATTGTAAAATCAAATAACGATTTATTGTTTTGTAAACAAACTTAACAAAATTACATTGTACTTTCAAATCAAAATTACAAATAACTTTACATTTATTGTGCAAATTAAAAACGAGTTATTTTACTTTTTAAAAAAACTACAAATAAGCGTTTACATTGTACTTGTGCAAATTAAAGAACGAGTTATTTTATTTAAAACACACTAAAATAAGCGTTTCATTGTATTTGTGCAAATTAACGAAGAGTTATTTTAAAAACTTAAAAATTATATTAAAAACACAAAATGCGTTTAATTTAAAATTATTTGTAATTAAAAACGAAGTTATATTTACTTTAAACAAACTACAAAATGTTTATATTGATTTGCAAATTAACAGAGTTAATTTATTTAACAAATACAAATATTTAATTGTATTTGGCAAATTAATGAACGAGTTATTTACTTTAAACAAACTAAAAAACGTTTACATGTTTTTAATTCAAATAACGAAATTACTTTAAATTAAAAACATAATTAGTTTCAACATTGAATTGGAAATTAAACAACGATTAGTTTTTTAAACAAACTAAAAATGCTTTACATTTATTTGTAAATTAACAAACGATTATTATTAAAAAACTCATTAATTTAATATTTGTCAAATTAACAGATTTTTTAAATTTAAAAATAAATAAGCGTTTAAATTGTTTGAAATTAACGAACGAGTTATTTTACTTTAAACAATTACAAATAATGTTTACATATTTTTGCAAATTAACGAACGAGTTATTTTAATTTTTACAAATAAATATTAGACTAGTTTGTTTGTGAAATTAACGAAGTTAATTTTACTTTAAACAAACGAAATAGCGTTTAATTTATTTTGTGCAAATTAATGAACGAAATTATTTTTATAAAAAACTACAAATGATTTTCATTGTATTTGCAAATTAACGAAAGATTTATTTAATTAAACTACAAATAGCTTACATGTATTTGTGCAATTAAACAAACAAATTAACAATTAACATATTTTACAATGTATTTTGAAATAACGAACGATTTATTTAACTTTAAACAAACTAAAATAAGCGTTTAATGATTGTGCAAATTAACGAACAGTTATTTTATTAAACAAATACAAATAACTTACATTGTATTTTGCAAAAATAACGAACGATTTATTTTACTTTAACAAACTACAAAAATGTTACATTTATGCTTGCACAATTTACTGACGAATTACTACGTATTATTTTTTTAAATAACGAAATTATTGTACTAAATTAAAGAACGAGTTCTTTACTTTAAACAAACAAAAAACGATTAATTTATTTGCAAAAAATGAAACGAGTTATTTCATTTTAACAAATACAAAACGTTTAATTTACTTGCAAATAAACGAAGAGTTTATTTTCACTTTAAAGAAAAAAAATAAGCGTTCACATTATTTGGCCAAATTAAAGAACGAGTTAGTTTACTTTAAAAAAACTACAAATAACTACGTTTTTACTTGTGCAAATTAACGAAATATTTTATTTATACAACTAAAAGCGTTAATTTTTACAAATAAAACGAGTTTATTTTACTTTAAATCAAACTAAATAAGTTTATTTATTAAAAAATACAAAATTTATTTTACTAAACAAACTACAAATAGTTTACATTACTTGTGCAAATTAACGAACGAGTTATTTAACTTTAAACAAACTACAATAAGCGTTTACATTTACTTGTGAAAATTAACGAACGATTTATTTTTTTAACAAATACAAAAAGTGTAATTATATTTTAGCAAATTACAGAAACGAGTTATTTTACTTTTTACAAACTTAACAAATATGCGCAGCTTTTGTTTTGCAAATTAACAAGATTAATTTTACTTTAAAAAGAAATATTGCGTTTACATTATATTTGTGCAAATTAAGAACGAATTATTTTACTATAAACAAACTAAAAATAGTTTTTTCATTGTATTTGTGCAAATTAACGAACGAGTTATTTTACTTAAACAAAAATACAAAAATGCGTTTTCATTGTACTTGTGCAAATTAACGAACGAGTTATTTTACTTTAAACAAACTACAAATATGATTTTTCATTGTATTTGTGCAAATTAACGAAAGATTTATTTTACTTTAAACAAACTACAAATAAGCGTTTACATTGTATTTGTGCAAATTAACGAACGAGTTATTTTACTTTCAATAAACTTTAGTAGGAATGCGTTAGTTCTACGACATACTATCCTACGACAGTTGACCAATGTTATCTACGCGTGTTCTCATAGTGCGTAGGAGAGAGAGAGAGAGAGAGAGAACCAATCTAGTTGGATGAATGCGGTCCATGCTCTCAACACCATCATTAGTTATACGTTTCAATGATTAATTAAACTGTGGCACAGTGTCGTATGACACGATTGTAGTGCCGCCCAGAACGAGTTTTTCCTGTGACCCCAGTCATCCCCAGTCATAGACCCCAGTCATAGCGCCATATAGAAGCACAAGTCAGGAGTACTCAACAACAAGAAAATATTCCAGGCGTTCTCGACAACACCAACTTTGATATATAGAATAGAATAGTTGATTTGTAAAAGAGAATTAGATACAAAAGGCGAGATTCGAAAGTGTATAAAAATGATGACTAATCCTTCACAAAAAGAGAGGTGGGAATACTAGATAAGGGGCACCTAATACCAGTATATACCCCTAGAGTAATGTTATTGTATAAACTAGGCATTGTCTTCAATTAAACGCGTAGAACGGGTCACAATTCTGTCTCTCTCTCTCTCTCTCTCTCTCTCTCTCTCTCTCTCTCTCTCTCTAACTGTATTCGCATTAACTACTTGCTAGACACAACAAGCAAGTTAGAGCGAATATTGTGTGGAAGCTGATGAAACTAAAGTCAATGATCGATTAATGAAATTAAATTCAAAAGTGGTGTTTAATTCCTAATCGTGGTTTTCTCATCAACAGACAATCAAGGCATTTGTACATTTCCGATTAATCCACTTCATCCAGTCTGGTTCTGCAGTACATCTGCTTTGTTTCTATTGTATTGGTTTGGTACTGTTCTATTATTCATCTCTGGGTGTTTGAGCGACAGAGTACGAGTTTAATAAACTATCATCTCTTCCGTGATCCAAGTAAGACAACTCGAGTCCGTATATTTTACTAGGAAAACGCTTAAGTCCCGCCGCGTTGATGGATGAGCTTTATTTGTAAGTTTTTAGTTTGCGTAAGACCACTTTTCCTTTGCAAGTGCTTTTTGAATGCATTGTAGGTGATTGTCGTCAAGTTTCTATTGTAAACTTGTTAATTGTTATTATAAACCTAAAAAAACTCATATTAAAACCTTTATTCTACGGATTCTGGCTATTTTTTCAACTTTTTCTTTCAGAAAGCAATACATCACCATGACCTTAATGTCCATGTAAAATATGAACGTTGTAGCCCCACCCGTTTGGTCATAATTGGACCAAACATCACGAAAATATCGGGGAAAAAAATCGGAAAAAATCGTAAAAGTACGATTTCTATGAGAAATATTTCTTCAAATGTCCCTAAAATCATAACATATCTACTTTTAATGATTTCAAACGTTCCCATAAAGTTTCATCAAGATCGGAGTAGCCGTTTGCCCGGTCGCGAGCCAAATATCACGGAAATATCGCATTAAAAATCGAAAAAAATCGTAAAAGTACGATATTCATGAGAAATATTTCTTCGATTGCACCCAAAAACGTAGCAAGTCTAAAGTTCAGAGATTTCGAAGGTCCCCTCCAATTTTCATCAAGATCGCATATGCCGTTTGCCCGGTAGAGAGCGAACAAACAGACAAAATAAATAAATAAATAAATAAAAAAAAAACACTTGAGCTAAATTTTTCGGGGGGTCAGTGAAATTGAAGTCTTCGCTTCGCTCATCCAATCATTTCAACTTTTTGTTGGTTAATATGGCAAGTAGCCTAATATGAATATCATCAGATAAGGTTGTTTTTTATTATTATCGTGGGAAACCTGTTATAGGGTGCAACAATTAGCCCCTCTTCAGGTGAACTAGGTATGTGCGAATAGGAAATTGTGAAGGGATGTCCGAGGGCTGTTTTAAGAGGACTCAATCCCTTGCATTCGCCTTGACGACTGAGAAAAACCTCAGAAAAAACCTTCAGTCAGGATTGCCGGTCTCGATGGGATTCGAACCCGGGACCTCCCGAATCAGAGTCGAGCGCTTTAGCGCCCGAGCCAACTGTCGGTAGACAAGGTTCTATGATTTCTTTCACGTGGATGCCCGGTGTAGCGTACACGACACTATTCAGGTAACTAACAAGGTTGGATTCGAACCCGCAGCCTCCAGTATCAGAGTAACACTCCTTACGCTTGAACCACCTTTGTCGGCAACCGTCCATGGCGGAGTGTACTTAAACTAGGAAAACGCTAAAGTCCCGCCGCGTTGATGGATGAGCTTTTTAAAGTTTTTAGTTTGCGTGGGATATCTTTACTTTTGCAAGTGCTTTGTTTTGCTGCCTACGCATTGTAGGTGATTGTTGTCAAGTTTCTTTTGTTTCTTGTTAATTGGTATTATCACCGCCTGCTCGAATGGGATGAACCCAAATAGACTGCCTGTTTTGTGAGCCAACATTTCGGTCCTAATCACAGTCGATGAAAGAAGATTTTTGCGCCGTAACTAGCACGCTCTGTTGAGTATATGAATAAACATGACAGGTTTTGTTTACCGACACACAGTCACACACACACGAACAGTTACTACTAGAGATCTTAGATAAAGGTTTTTAGTTGGAGCTTCTTTGCAACTTCAAATTGTTTGACGCAAAAAGGCGCCGTAGCTGGCGCTTTCTTGCGGAATTCTTACAAAGCTCTGTCTTTTTGTTGGTCAATTATTTAACATGGGAAAATGACTCACAAAACAGGCAGTCTATTTGGGTCCATCCCATTCGAGCAGGCGGTGGGTATTATTTACCGTAAAAAACATATTAAAAGCTTTATTTCTATGAATTCTGGCTAGCTTTTTCAACTTTTTCTTTCAAAAGGTACTACATCACCATAACTTAATGTCCATGTGAAATATGAACGTTGTAGCCCCACCCGTTTGGTCAGAATCGGCCCAAATGTCACGAAAATATCGCACTAAAAATCGAAAAAAAAATCGTAAAAGTACGATATTCATGAGAAATATTTCTTCGATTGTACCCAAAAACGTAGCAAGTCTAAGTTCAGAGATTTCGAAGGTCCCCTCAAATTTTCATCAAGATCGGATATGCCGTTTGCCCGGTAGAGAGCGAACAAACAGACGTAAAAACAAACAAACAAACAAACAAACAAACAAAAAACAAACAAACAAACAAACAAAAAAAAAAAAAACAACCGATCTAAATTTTTTGGGGGGTCGGTGAAATTGAAGTCTTCGCTTCGCTCATCCAATAATACAACGACGTGCTTGACAAGTAGAAATTATTTCCATGTAATTTTTTATATTAAATAATTTGAATACGAATATTAATTAAATTGGTCATTATAAACTAAACAGTGCGAGCTACATTAATCAGTTTCACTTAGTTAACCCCACTGGGCCCCATATTCGCTTTAATTACACGGACCGATATAAAACAACAATTGAATTTAGCGAGGAATTGTAATTAGATTTTTTAACAATAATTGTCGCCACGTGAAATTGAGATGTCATTATTTTTAGACTAGTAATGTAACAGTAGGTGCAGACTGTAAGAGTAGAACGTAACTTTTACAATTATAAAGCTAGGTTAAAGTCCAATTCCCATTTAAAGTAAAATCAATTACTGTATAAAACCCTATATACATTGAACAGACGAGAATTACCCTTAGTCGTTTTTGTCACATTTCCTTCTCAAAAAGGAAGATAGTTAACAACGCAAGTTTCAAGAAAAACTACAGAACCAACTTCATAAAATAAACTGGTTTATCAAGCACCTACAAGAACAAGCGATCGATAAAATCTTTCCATGAACCGAAATAATTAACAATACTTAATTTTATAGAAATCAATCCAGAAATTAAAAAATCCATCCCAGCGGGGTATCGAACCCGGTCTTTTTTTTTGCCGGTCGAGTGCTTTACCCTTAAGCTACCAGGTCGGTTAACTTCATAACATCTGGATTGTTGGTGCATTGTAGATCTGAATAGATTTATGGATCCATGTATATCTATGGATTTTTTTAAATTTCTGGATTGATTTCTATAAAATGTATTGCACCTATGGAGGTGTTTCCCGATCAATTAAATTGAGAAATAACAGAACTAATGGTACATTTTTACGGAATGTCATTTTATGGATTATATTGAATTTTGATATCTTTCATATTAATTTAACGTTACTAAAAATACTTATAAAAAAAAAAAAAATGGTAGCTTTACGCTATTCAGGCAGTTATTGTAAACATTGCCAGCATCAATTTTACTTATTTAAGGGCAATCCCTAGACCCAAATATGATTTCTAAAGAATGCAGTAAAGACGTCTGAAAAGTAAGTTCAAGGGTAAGTAAGAGGGACTTAATAAAGGAGCGGATTATTTTGAAATTTTTTTGACGGGACATAACCTCAGAATCACAATTATATTCAAAGTACTGGAATCAGTTGCTCAAGTTCAAAATTGAATTTTGAGCAGCGGTTTTTTGTATATTGTTTCTACACTTCTTTATCTACAACCTAAATATAAGTATTATTGGTTTTATATGGTTTGTTGCGTTGCACAAATTTTTTCGCCTGCCGGTACAATTTCAAATTTTGTACCGTTTAACGGAAAAAATCGTGCAACGCCTCAAACCATATAACACCAATAATCCTTATATTTAGGTTATTGATAAGGGAGTGTAGAAACAATATACAAAAAACCTCTGCTCAAAATTCAATTTTGAACTTGAGCAACTGATTCCAGTAATTTGAATATAAAATTGTTGATTCTGAGGTTATGTCCCGTCAAAAAAATTTCAAAAAAATAATCCGCTCCTTTATTAAGTCCCTCTTACATTCTACTTACTTTTCAGACGTCTTTACTGCATTCTTTAGAAATCATATTTGGGTCTAGGGATTGCCCTTAATTGTTATTAATACAGGCGTTTTCTGGGGAGGGGTTGGGGGCAGGGGGGGGCAGGGGGCCATGCCCATTCCCCCATTAGGCCTACAAATGTTATCAAAATAACTAATCACGTTTCATATCTTATAAATAAGATGAAAATCCACTAAAAATAATTAATTAAAAATAAACATAATAAGAAAAATATCTACTTAGTTTTCCGAATCCTATATCTACCTTTTTCTCTCATCATCTTAGTTTTAAATAAGTTTTATATCAAAAATACCTTAAGATATTAAGTGTAAATAATAGCAATTCTTACTTTCAATTACTTTTTAAGCCTTCCCCCAAAAAAGTTAACTTAAAATTTCGCCTCCGCCGGCTGGGGCTGTTCCCCAGACCCCGTTCCTCCTCCGCCGCCATTCCCCCATCGGTATGGCAATCCTGTGGGTCCCCCCCACATTGTAAAATCTCTGCGCATGCTTAGGGTTATTAAAACAAACTGATTCACAAAGGAGGTCAAATAAATAAAACTAATCACAGGTTCAGACAAAATGAACTGTAGTTAACAAAATCACATTTCTTGCACACACGAACCGCTATGATGTGCATTTATTCTTTTCTGTAAAAAATTAAATAATAGGGGTAAATTATAAAATTAAATAATAATAATAATAATGAATACGGTTTTCAAGCATAAGCCCGCTTTAAAGACATTATTAGTAAATGATAGCAGTTGTAATAAAAGTATGCCCCAGTCGGGCAACTGCTATCATTTACTAACAATCATTTACTAATAATAATAATAATTATAATAATAACAAAATAATAATAATAATAATAATAATAATAATAATAATAATAATAATAATAATAATAATAATAATAATAATAATAATAATGAATATAATAATAAATTGATTCATGGCGAAAAGACCTATCCTTGTTTTATGAAATAAGAACTAAAATTAATCTTTCGTATAAAACTTACTGTAAAGAAACGGCAACTTTTTGAAAAGTATAGTATACACAAGTCCCAAGATGCGGTTCAAGTAGAAGAGCAATTGAAACAGAAGATTCAGGCCAAAGCTCAGAGAATAAGAAGATACACGAAAAGAACACTGCAGTTTAGACACAAAAACTTTTTTTCAGAAAATGGAAATAAATTCTACAGAGAGCTTGGAAAAACAAACATTGAAATAAAAAAATCACCAACAAAAGATCAAATAAGAAACTTTTGGAAAGCAATCAGGGAAGATAACAAAAAGCATAATTCAGAAGCTAAATGGATTCAACATCAAGAATTGGATTGTGTTAATTCTCCGGATATGAATTGGGAAGAAATTCAATGTGTGATTTGTCTAGTTCCCTTCGGAAAAGTGCTAGCTGGAAAGCACCAGGACCAGACAAATTATCCAACTTTTGGCTAAAACAACTGACATCCATTCATACTATTTTAGTAACTTTGCTCAATAATGCTGTGGCTCATCCTGAAGACGCACCAGTATGGTTGACCACAGGTGTTACGTATTTGTTACCGAAGTCAGCACAAACTGAACAACCAAAAAATTATAGACCTATCACATGTTTACCTACAATGTATATAAATCTTAACGTCAATAATAACTGAACGAATGCAAGTGTTTTTAGCTACAAATAATGTAATGCCATTAGAGCAAAAAGGTTGTTGTTAGAAATACGTATGGAAGTAAGGATCATCTTCTGTTGAGTAAAGCTATAATGGAAAATTGTAAACAGAGACAGAAGAATCTTAGTGTAGGTTGGATTGATTACAAGAAAGCATTTGATAGTGTGCCACACAGTTGGATTTTAAAAGTATTGGAAATGTATAAGGTCAATCCAATTATTGTCAACTTCTGCAAAAATATGATGCTAAATTGGAATACAAGTATGAAAATAAGAACGGAAACTGAAGAAATCGCATCAAGTAATGTTCACATACAACGAGGAATATTTCAGGGTGATTCGTTATCGCCACTTCTATTTTGCATGAGCTTGTTTCCTTTGACAAAGTGCCTCAATGACGCAGGTTTGGGGTATGCATTATTGCCGAATGAAGACAAAGTCTCGCACCTTCTGTACATGGACGATTTGAAGTTATTCGCGAAAAATGACGATGAACTTAGTATCTACTAAATATCGTCAAAACTTTCAGTGACGACATTTGTATGGAATTTGGAATCGAGAAGTGCAAGAAAGCGACATTCAAGAGAGGGAAGATTGTCGCAAGTGAAAACATCCAACTTGATGAGCATACCACTATTGAGGACATTGGTCAAGAATCAACTTATAAATATCTTGGAATAGAAGAAGGCAATGGTGTTCAGCATACAATGATGAAAGATAAATTGAGCAAAGAATACAAACGACGTCTAAGATTAATACTGAAAGTGAATTGAACGGACGAAATAAAACTATTGCAATTGGTCAATTTGCTGTGCCAGTAATATCTTATAGCTTTGGGATATTAGATTGGAGCATAGAAGAACTTAAGAGATTGGATCGAAAAACGAGAAAACTGTTGACAATGAACGGAATGCACCATCCACGAGCGGACGTCGAAAGACTGCATATCGCAAGGAAGAATGGAGGTCGAGGTATAACTCAACTAGAGGGGTCATACAAAACAGCAATGATTGGTTTGAGTTTATACATAGAAGGAAAGGGAGATGACAAATTTATTAGAATGGTTCAAGAACATGAGTCCAGCAAAGCTATGAGAAAATCTGTCATTAAGTTAGGCAACAAGTTTCAATCAGGTTTGGAATTAACCGATATTAATCAGATAAATGGGGCCATCACTAACAAGGTCAAGATAATCAAGAAGCAAATAAAGAACATTATCCAGAAAGATTTAATAAGTTGCTGGAAGTCTAAACCTTTGCATGGACAATATATTACACGCATGGAGCAACCACATATTGACCAAGATCAAACCAATAAGTGGCTGGGCAGAAGTAATCTCAAAGGTGAAACTGAAAGTCTTATTGTAGCTGCACAAGATCAAGCCTTAAGAACAAAAAGTTATGAAAAAAGAATTCTCAAACTCGACGTAGATGACAAGTGTCGTTTTGTGTAAGCTTTATTGAAGAAAGCGTAGAGCACATTATTTCTGGATGTCCGGTCTTAGCAAAAACGGAATACATTGATCGACATGATAAAGTTGGGGCATATTTGAATTGGAACATTTGTAGAAGTTACAACATCGAAACTTCTGACAAATGGTACATGCATATACCAGAACAAGTAGTTGACAATGGTAATGTGACCATATTGTGGAATGAGCTAATAATCACTGATAGAAAGGTTCTTCACAACAAACCAGACATTGTTGTTAAAACAAAGCGACTCAAAAATGTTTGATCATCGATGTAGCTATTCCATCAGACCGCAACATAGTCCAAAGGAAGCAGAAAAACGCACAAGATATCGAGACCTTCAAATAGAAATTCAACGAATGTGGAATGTCCGTTGTAAGATTGTTCCCATTATTATTGGAGCTTGTGGGACAATTGGAAGAAGTTTTGAAGAGAACCTCCAACATATCTCTGGCAATCACTGGACTCCAGAGCTTCAAAAGGCAGCATTATTAGGAACCGCCCACATACTACGCAAAGTTTTAGTGTAAAAAAAAATTGTTTCTGTTATTTCTTGTATGTATTGTATTTTGTTAATGCCATGTATATTTAATTTTTATGTAATAGGGGTTTCACCTTAGAGATGTGGTTCATCTCTGGTGAAAGTTCTTAAATACCCATTATGTAATGTTCATATTGGTGAATAAAAGAAATAATAATAATAATAATAATAATAATAATAATAATAATAATAATAATAATAGGTTCGAAGACAATGTGTTTCAGTTCATGATAAGATAATCTGATAAGGGGCAAGAATTATTAATACAAGGAATGATTTCCGTTTAGTAGCGGCTATATAGTAGTCAAGAGATCACGGAATCGTTGAATCATCTTATGTCGTGTGTCATAATACGCACTCTTATTAATATGCCCTATAGAGAAACATCATCGTGTACATATTGTGCGTGTGCGTGTATTGGTGTGTTTCTGTTTGTTTGAGTCCTTTCATGTCATGCTGTGTGTATAACGAGTGCAATTTAAATCTATTTGTGTTGTTGAATGAGTGCCTTTTAGTATTTGTTAGAGTTTTAGCAATTGAAAAGCCCTGACGATCCGTAAAACAATCAACTGTTATTTGAATATAACTATATATATATATTTTGTTTTTGATATTCCAATTTAATGAATATGAAACTGTAACACATCTGTTTTATAGTCATCAATAACTAATTTGCATGTCGGCTATGCCGCCAGCCACTAATACATAGATTTGAATAACGAAATAAGTTGATTGAAAATAGATCGCGAACTCATCAAAACAGGATCACTTTGAGCGAGCAATTCCATTCGATATTAAATTTGCTCATTCCAGTTTTGCTGTTTCTTTGTTTCCAATGTATGCATGTAATACTTAAGAGTGGATATCAATAAAGGAAATGGATTGAATTTCCTTGTGAAGGACTCGCAGAAAATGAGAAATATTTCATATTTGGTTTATCATTGTTCATGAGGACCACGGTCATCTCATTATTGTTATCATGTTTAAGCTTTTTCCTTCCTCACCACACTAATTCATTACTATTTCACAGTACAATCTCACACAAAATTATATTCATATTCACATTGACCAATTTGAGAAAATAGTCATTCCGAATAAAGTTTCGAATAAACTGATTTCTCTTGGTAAAATTAACATATTATTTAATATTTATAAAAAAAAAAAAAAATGAGTTTAACCGATACTTTAATACAGGCTGCAGCATTAGAATGCACGGTTGACAAGGCCTTTTGTTTTCGACTAGATTCACAATTACTATGACATGCCTTTAATCGATTAATGTATGCAGTTATTTCACGAAATCTGTTAGAAATAAAACAATTTCAACTTTATAAAGTTTTGTTTTCAAGATAAGAAACACTAGTTTCTTAGTTAAATCTTAAAAGTCAAAGTAATTAAATTTATTTCCGAACCTACCCGGCACCTCCACCATTTTCTAAGTGTGGGGATATCTTTCATTAGCAACCAAACTATTTAGTGCAAGTGAGATTGACACGATGCTTTGAAATAGCATTGAGCGACATTTTGAAACGTTTCAAAGCGGCCCCTGTGAGCCTAAAACCGACTGAGAGTTTCTGCTGTTCTTACAACATCGGGTTGGCGCATAAGAAAGTTTTGAAGGTTTCGCTTCTGGTTCACTACATTTTAGTTTTTATAATTACGGCAGCATTGAATAAGTTTCTTAAAATGTACAACACGGGTTCGAAACAAACTACTATTTTACAATAAGTTAAGAATAACCATTTAATTGTTTAGTGTTGATATTGTTTCCAAAAACATGAATTCTACTTGCACATGCTCTAAAATAAAAATAAACTGTTGTAAATAACTTATTTTAAAGAAATATAAGTTAATCGATTTTTTCCCAACATTTTATAGACATGGACCGAAATTCGTTTTGACTACGAGTCGAGTGATGTCAGTGAAGGTTTCTCCACGGAAAAGTTTGACGTAGGGTGGAGTATATTCCCCTAACGTTCGGACACAAGTTAGACATCACAGAGGTATTCGGTATCAGGTTATCATTTCCACCCCCTCTGATGAAAATGGAGATTTCCCCGAGTGCATAAGGGTTTTATATTCGTTCCAGGTATCTAGGGGTGGTTGCCAAGGTGTTCGGTAACACATCTGATCTAATCACCCCCCACAGCCACATCCTATCAGTCACGTGTGGCTCTCTAGCTAGCGGTGACGTCACGGTTTGAAACAGAGTAGATTATTCATCACAGGTAAATGTGAACAATTTATAATGTTTTTGTTTATAGAAATTGTCACAACATAATTTGAACGATTAAATACCCCATTGTGCATTAGGGCGCTTCGAAACGCTGTAACAATCCGAATCTTTACGATTAGTTGCGAATTCTCCCGAAGCAAGTGGGTGAGTGAGACCGAATCATTGTCCGTCTGATTCGTGCTCCGTGAGATTGGCATTTATCACTGGACAATTAGCATAACGAGTCCATTACAAGCAGCGGCCAATGACTAGGTGACAGTCATGCAGATCCAGTTATTACTAGCTGTTATTAGCACTTCAATGTGGCTGTTTGACCGGGGGGACTTATTGCGTCACGACTCTGTTAGTGCAATGATGCTGTTCGGTGATAGAAAAGGATGAGGAACTATTATTTGATAAAGTGCATTGATTACTCGTAATTTGAAATCATGAAGCTGGTTTATATGCTCCATACCGGAGCTACAACCGTATGCCACGTACGGCAACAGACTTTGATTAATGTGACAATACAAATATTTCTATAATACAAGGCAACAAATAGATACATACTGGCATCTATCTTATCTCGTTAAGTCATGAGAAACTCGTACGTTGATTGGCTGTCACTTGCCACGTGGGTGGGGTAACAGTTTTGTTAAGCACCAAAAGGTCGCAAGGAAACGGCGGCAACATATAGTTGCAAGCTTGTCTCAGATGGAGGCGTGCAGGAGTTCTCTGTAACTCAATATCTTTTCTAAGCTTTAATATATTTAAATATGAGATTAGTTTGCCTGTGCAGCATTCTATCTGTCGTTTACTTCCATAATTTGACGCTTCACACTCCTTTGTATTTCACACAATAGAACAACAACCTAGGTCGAAGTGGTTCCAAACAAAACGATTCAATTAAAGCGTTCTCCTTTCTTGAGGAGACGACAGGAGGGCGCTCTCATTGAGCACTCGTAGAGATAGACACGATCACCCTCACAGATATACAGCACTGGTAGATTGACACAGATCACCCTCACAGATATACAGCACTGGTAGATTGACACAGATCACCCTCACAGATATACAGCACTGGTAGATTGACACAGATCACCCTCACAGATATATAGCACTCTGAGAGATAGACGCAGATCAGCCTCACAGATAGTATTACACGAATGAAAAAAACAAAACTTGGCAGTGCACGTTTTGAAGTAAAACTTTCCGTGAGAATGTAATATAGGACAAGAGCTTGTGATCTGTTGTTTGTCTAGAGAAAACGTCACCTTTCAGTTTCACTGTATTATTGCACGGAATCATTTATCCCAACACTCTGTTATAAACGGAATTCCAGCCTCAAAGCGCTGACAGCAAAGACACTCGAATCTGAAGAGTAATGAAACAACTCGAGTTCCAAGTCTCAACCACCTCTCCATTAATGCGTCTCTTCGCACGATCCTTTATCTTCACCCAACAGATTTCTCCTCCCCCTAATACAATTACAACCAAAGCATCTCCATTCAGCGATATGACCCACATTTCTTCGCCTCTCTACAACAAAAGTGATTGCATGCCGGAAACATTTCTAATCTCCTTGAAGTAATTGCGTTCATACACGGCGCCTCCACCCCTAAATACCGCGATTGACGTCTCGGGCACGTTCCGCGTTCCACGGCGAGACGCCGGAGTTAGTTGCAAGCCCCAGGCAATGCATAAGATCTCCTTATCTCAGATTTACATAATTCTAACGGAGGAGAAAGCAAACAGAGCATTTCAGGAGGATAGCACTAACCTAAATCTGGAGAGATGCCTTCAGCTTGTAGTTAATTTACTAATTCTCGTCTCTTGGAGGCTGTGTTCAGAGGGTCGCCAGCTAAACATACACGCCATCTACGTCGCCGCCGTGAGCGAGCAAAGTGTTTTATTCAACTCGTTGATCGATATTCCAGTCCGTTTACTCTGCCCATTCCGTTGCTTTTAGAAGTATAAACAACATAATATTGTGTGTAGGTAAACTAATAAACTCTATTCTCAGGTTTCTCAGTGACAGGAACTGATCTTCACAAGTAGACATTGTTGTAAGGGTGTACTGTAGGGATACCATTTAGAATGAGATTATTTTGAAACTGCTCTAAAGTTAACGTTTGAATGAAGTTTAATAAACCATAGCCTAGCCTATCCTATCATATCATATCATAAAAAAATGTTAAATAAATACCAAAATATATCAAACATATTATGTATTGACTATTGAGTGTATTTTGTGTTAGTACTGTTCATATAGCCTACAAAAGCATATTATTGTTGGTAATTTTTTTTTTAAATTTGGACTTCATGAGAAGTGTAAGTCAAAAATCAATCCAGCGTAACTTGAAGTGGTCATCTTATACTAATCCCACATTAACATCTCTTCGTCTTCCGAGTACCAACCAAGCGGCACTTATATATCACCACTAATCACCACTCTACCAATCCGCTTGAAACGGGAAGGAAAAATACGAAATTCCTGACAATTTCACCAGTGACGTTTCATTTGGTTCGTTTTAGCGTCTTTGTCAGATTCCGTCTGTCGTAACTCCCGAGAATGTTTCAAGAGATCTGAATTAAATACGGCAAGGCGGCGACAGAGGTTAAGTCAAATTATACAAATGAGTCAAGTTGGGACGAGAGGTGCTAAAAGCTCGCTCGAATTGAAACTTTTAAAAAGATAACCACAAATGTATGCAAAATACATTCCACAGTGAGCTTGTCTATGAGAAACATTGAAAAGCCGGGAGGGGGAGGAGGAGGAAAAGAAGAAGAAGAAGCAAATGAAAAGCTTGTGGAAATGAGTTCAAAGCTTTTGAATCTTCTTACGTTCCATTTAGAAACGACAGTGTTTTTATGGATGTCTGGGGGTTGTATTCGGTAGTGGGGACTTAATTCTTTTGAGGTACACTCATCAGATTGATTGATTGATTGATTGACGGGATGATTGTCTCAACTACTGAGAGCATCCTCGCAACACCACGATCAACGCATCAAGGCAGAAAAACACTCATAACATAGACATTACCGTATATACTAGGAAAACGCTTAAGTCCCGCCGCGTTGTTGGATGAGCGTAATTGGTGCGTTGAGCTGCCATGTGTTATGCGGATTTTCTGTTGTTCTGTGAAAAAATTATTACTAAGTCGAAGAACTTTTTTAAATTAAATTAAATTAAATAAAAAATTAACTTTATTTTTCTTATTTTTTTTATTAATCGTAATTTTAAAAAAAATCGTAAAATTGCGATTTTCATAAGAAATAATTATTCGATTGCGCTCAAATTTTACACGAATATATTAATTCATAAAATTTAGGTTCTGTGAAAAAATCATTACAATAGAATAAAGCATGTAGGTGTTATAAGTCAAAGAATTGTTTTAAAAAAGAAAAAAAACTGTAAAATTTCGATTTTCATAAGAAATAATTTTTTGATTGCACTCAAATTTCACGCGAATATTTTAATTAATAAAATTAAGGTTCTGTGAAAAAATAATTAAAATCGGATTAAGCATGTAGGTGTTATAAGTCGAAGAATGTTTTTAAAAATCGAAAAAAATCGTAAAATTGCGATTTTCATAAGAAATAATTTTTCGATTGCGCTCAAAAACGTGGCAGTTCTAAGTTCAGAGATTTCAAAGGCCCTTATAAAATTTCATCACAATAAAATTGGAGTATCGGTTTAACCAGAATCGTGTTAACAAACACACAAAAATCCAAACAGAAAAAACAAGAAAATTGAAAAAAATCGTAAAATTGCGATTTTCATGAGAAATAATTTTTTGATCGATTTTTCGTACGGTGCAGTTCTAAGTTCAGAGATTTCGAAGGTCTCCATAAAATTTCATCGCAATCGGAGTATCGGATTAGCCGGAATCGTGTTCACAGACACACAAAAATACAAAAAGAAAGAAAAAAAAATTCCGGATTTTTTTCTCCAGTGTAGTAGAATGGAATCTTCGCTTCGCTCGCTACGCTCATCCAATAAAACTTATCAGTCTCGTTATTATATTACTACTTTTTTTTAATTATTATTATGATAACTATTATTTGTTTAACCCTTTGGTCTTAATCAAGGATTATAAAATGTAGAATTTCAATTAAACTCGAACGCAAGTACATTGCAAACATAACATTTAACACTGTTCAAACAGACGATGTAAAAAGATCCGTATGCTCTGATTCGTTAGATGCATTCATTCAAACAAACATCCGAACGTCTGTTGTACTTGGCATAAATCTCCGGTCGTGTTTGAGAATATTAATTTGTGGACGTTTCTTTCCGTGAGTACATTCGTCTAAAGTGAGTGCATGTATCCCTTGCCAGAAGCGCCACCATCGCATCGCTGCGCACACATCCTGATTTAAATATTTCAGTTATTACATTGGCGATTTAAAACGTGTGCTTGGGGCTAATTGAGAACTCAGCAGCATTATATAACGACGGTCTTGTTTTCTTTAGTGCAAGGATAATTAACTAGATTTGCGTTTGGTTAGAGGCGAGGGAATAATTTACAGACACGGTAGAAAAGTACGTATAATAATTTAGCTAGGTAGGAATAACGAAATAATCCCCCGTAGTTATTATGTTATGGTTTTCTTCTATTTGCGAGTTCATAGTCGTGTTTTGTAGCATAAAGGTTTGATGTATAGGTGGTTCTTGGTACGTGACAGTTGTAGGATGAGTGTACCGGCGGAATACGATTTCAAATCCTAAATACTTCCAAAAGAGTTCGACTGAAATGTAATTTCATAAAGTAAACAAACCAAAAGTTGAAACCTAGGGGGAAACGAACTTTCCCCTCTAACCACCCTCTCACGTCAATGTGCTTATGGTAGTGTAAGACTACACTCCACCCACAGTACAACGTAAGGACCTAACATGAATACGCGTTCATTACTTCTTTCGATGTCCCGAGTTTTTTTTAGCTATACTAATGTAAAATGATATATATTTTTGCTGTTATTGTTCATGTATGTTATACAGCCGAGGTGCTACTAAACAAGAAAAAGAATAAGTACAAAACACATATCTTATAGGCTGTGAGATTATTCCACAAAGGGATGCACATTGATTACTTGAAGACTGTTGTTTGAACTGAAGTTTTGCTTGGGGATTGGCAAACATCGATATTTCGATTCTACTCAGAATATTTTCGATGTAGATATTTGGACTCTATTGAAATTGTGATAAACTTTTTTTAAAATTAATGTGCGTAACTAAAATAAGGATATGAATTTCAGGAATGTTTATTGTGTGTTACTTCTTTATTGCCATGAATACCTAAGAACATTGACTGTATTCCTTCCAAGTTTGGTTTGAAGTGCATGGTTTTGGTGGAGGTGCCGGGTCCCCGGTAAAGTCTTCATGACTGATGCACGGTAAAGGTGCAGCATCGATAAACGAGAGAGTGAGAACGAAAACATAGCAATGCATTTTGATGATACTAATCAACCCTATAAGCCAATCATAACTTAGTTAGCCCACTACTCTTTGGCATTTTTTAATTTTACAATTAAAACGAAAACAAAATTGTTGGCACAAAAAATATTGAAATTTCTAAATCAAAAACGAAATTTTAGTGTGATGTTTATAAACAAATCAGATATCACAGCCCAGCACTTGTTTTGCTTCAACTTTTAAACATTTTCTCCTTAAAATAAATTGTATACAAACGAGGAAAATACATTATTCAAATTGAAAATTTGTGTGGACTTCCAGACCTAGGCTCTAAATAAACGTGTCCAACTATTTGTTTGATGAATTTGAAGAATGATATACCCTTATTTGACACATTTACCAAAAATGAAGTAATAACATTTAATTTGATGAAAAGAGTTCCTTGAGTTGAGAGACTTTAAATAATATGTAATACGTATCCTAACATTTTCAAACCTTCTCTACGTGGCGTTTTGAGGTTAATAAGGTTTTATTCTTTCAACAAATATTATGTAAAACACTAAGTAAAGAGTTACTTGAAATACTCTAACGAAACGAACATGTTCATAATTCTGCATTATTTTTCCAGTTGGGACAGACGTTTGGAATGAACACCAGATAAATTATTTCCTTCTGTTGCTATCATAAAGCCTAGAGCCTCGTGCCTAGAGCCTAGAGCCTAGAGCCTAGAGCCTAGAGCCTAGAGCCTAGAGCCTAGAGCCTAGAGCCTAGAGCCTAGAGCCTAGAGCCTAGAGCCTAGAGCCAGAGCCTAGAGCCTAGAGCCGCAGACTGCGATGTGCTTAAAGACATACGTGGCAGGCTAGTGCCCTCCTAACATTGTGAAATATTTACTTCCGGTATTGAGTGCGAAAGATTTCTAATTTACTGTGTTATTTATAAGCAAATTGTATAGGAATTTACATGATTACTAGGCAAAATAAAACATTCATATATGCAATTATTCGTAATTGATCGCATGGGAGCGATCGGCCCTGATTGCTCCTAACTGGGGGGTTACAGCAGACCACGCGCGTATAAGCAGGCATAACGACGAATATGTCCGGGATAGATACAAAACAATGTCTAGTTATTGTTGGCTGCCACTGATCGTAATTAATTTAGAGTTTTTTTGTTTTACAAATTCTGAAGCGAATCGTGGCTAATTATTGCATGATATTATACAAGTGTCATAGCTGTTGGTAAGTACATTACAACAAATCAATATTAATCTTGAATACGCGGAGGGGAATTCCGTAAAATACATTATTCAATGTTTAATACTATTCTGTATGGCTGTTTCTGATGATGGAGCAATAACTTTGACTCACCCTAGACTTGAGAGCAGTATAAGAGGAAATATTTTGTTATTCATGTAAGATCCTACGACATTTAGTTAGGTTAGCTGGGTGATCGGAGCGATAGAATATTGTCCGAAAGTTGCTCACACGTAAGTCATCATATTCCAGGGCTACAGTGTTTAATATACAGTAAGAACTCCTTGTTTGAAACATATGTCTGGTCAGGGGGTGGCTAGCCACTTGTTTTCTTAGACAAGAGTTTACTAACATGAATGACTAATATGAACATGATCGGCTTGTCAGGCCTCACAGTTCACAATTGACCAAAATGCTCCTAATATTCGACAATACCTTTTCAATAAAACAATCGATTATTTTAAAGTTTTCTTCGTTGCAACCACGTAAGACTTATCTACAGGCAAATCATGGTTATCTGCAATCTAATGTAATAACTTAAACCTAATCTTTGACATGACAAATCCACCGTCACCATCTTGTTAATACTATTTCCTCAGCCACTGCGCAAAGTTTGATCGCCATCGTAGAGTCAGACTCCGGACAAGAAGAGCGACAGTTTTATAATCAGTTAGTAAAAGTCATAATTACGCCTATATTTGACTTAATTTATAGCTTAGCTTAAATCTAGTTTGACATTAATGCCGAATAAAACAACTCGTCCCTACTACTAGAGTATTATAGAAAGAGAGGGGGTGGGAGGGAGAGAGAGAAAGAGAGTCTCTCTTCGTGTGCGCCACTGGCCAAGTTTTAAGTATTCCACACAGGCAGCTGCTGTTGATATCAGGGTCGTATGAAATACAGAGAATGTCTCCCTGATATCGGGCTTGATATTATCGTCCCGGGCGGGGGGGGGGGGGGGGTGGTTTCTAGCCATGCAGTCACGTGGTCTGCTCTGGGATGAATGAAAGAGCAAACTCAGCTAGTTTCAATCTCGTACGAGCCCCGCGATACCTCGGGCCTCGTGTGTTGGTTTAGTCAGGAAGTCTTTCAGATTAAATTGTCGCACTGCATTTGACGTCGTATCTTGTTTCCTGCAACGAGACTTTAAAGATGAGAGAGAAATGTTATTAAGACGTCTTGAAGAACAAACGCTCTGCTTGCCTTTTAAACTGGCCTTCATCTTGTTGAAAATTACGTTTACGGCCGAGCAACTTTTTAGAGACAGATTCATACCAGAATATACAAGGAAATTCGCAGTTTTATAGGTTGTTAGCGGTTTTTCATTGTGACATGAATAGGCCTTCAATAAGCGACATTTACTATTTGTAACTTTATTTCTTGAGGGGAATCTCTAGACCTAAATATGATTTCTAAAGAATGCATTAAAGACGTCTGAAAGGATAGTAGAATGAAAGAGGGACTTAATAAAAGAGCAGATTTTATTTTTTTGCGGGACATAACCTCAGAATCAACAATTTATATTCAAATTACCCGACTCAAACAAAATTGAATTTTGAGCAGTGGGTTTTCGTGTATTGTTTCTACTTTCTTTAATCTAAAACCTAAATAAAAGGATAAATGGTTTTCTATAGTTTCTTGCCTTGCACGATTTTTTTCGCCCGCCGGTACAATTTCAAATTTTGTACCGTTTAACAGAAAAAATCGTGCAACGCCAGAAACTACAGACAACCAGTTTCCTTTTTATTTAGGTTGTAGATAAAGGAATGTAGAAACAATACACAAAAACCCGCTGCTCAAAATTCAATTTTGAACTAACTGGTAATTTGAATATAATTGTTGATTCTGAGGTTACGTCCCACCAAAAAAAATTCAAGAAAATAATCTGCTCTTTTATTAAGTCCCTTTTTCATTCTACTAACGTTTCAGACGTCTTTAATGCATCCTTTATAAATCATATTTTGGTCTAGGAATTCCCCTTAAGTCAAAAGTTTGCGTGTATTGTTTAAAAAAAAAAATTATTGATACAAATATTAATGCTGTGTCGTTAAACATAGTACATGTTTTAAGGAATAAGTCAATTTGCGAAAATGAAAATTGTAATATATTGAATGCTAGATCAATAATTGATAGATAGATTGAATATTAATTGATCGCTATCGGTAATTAAAACCTGACGGTGAGTTATGGAATATGTTCGCTGGGTAGAGGGTTTATCACAGGGAAATAATTCCTTATAGTTTTAGCGAGGTTTCGAACCCAGGCGCGTTCAAACTTAAACCTACGATATTATAATAAAGGTTTACGTCGCCCCTATCGCTTTGTGAACGACTCATGCAACAAGGAGGCAACACATCTCATGCGTCGGTCTTCATTTAAAGATAGATGTTGAAATCAATTTTCATAAGGGAAAGTTGTTTGAAAGTTGGTAGTTGAGGTCGGCTTATTGCGCGAGGGAGTGAGCCCGGTCACCCCTCCGGGATCTTGCTAAACCGATCATTCGCTTCTGAAACTCCGTTTGAGGTTGCGCGGAGTCTAGTTCTACCCCCCAGGCGCAATGTTTACTATTGTGGTGGAACGAGCAGGATGCCTCGCATATCTACATCTCGGAAACTTCCCACGCTTCGTTTTAACATGTTAGTGAGAAGAAATTGTGCACCTTGTAAAGAAAAATAAAGGTATTTTCGTAACTCTATATAGCCATCAAGGTCCACCATTACAAATTCGTAGAAATGTTTCAAGCGATATAAAAATGTCAACATACACGTGCGAGAGAAAATGAACAACAACAACAAAAACGTCGGAATTGTTTGGCCAAATATATAAAGAATATTTTTGTCTTTTACATCATAGCCGTGAAACTCGACCGCGAATTTCACAAGAATATACTTTTATAAGATCTATTACACCAGCCTGGTATTGATAATCTATAATGTATTATTGGAAACGAAAACATGATTTTGTTTATGTGAATTTCCTTATGTTTCTTGTAGTTAACTTTTTTCTCGGAAATAATTGTTTATTGAATCTCTTTACACACATTTGTCGAATTAAAAATAATTAAGAATCAATCTGCTTTTAATGAGGTATCTAACAATCTAGACTATTTCTCAATTTCATTAATCGGGAAACAGTCCCGTTGGTGTTATTGATTTTATGGAAATCAATCCAGAAATTATCATTTTTCATAAATTTCTGGATTGATTTCCATAAAATCCTAGACTATACCATTGGCTCTCGAGTTGGTTAGTCGGGAATCACTATTGCCATTGAATAGGCTTAATCTAGATTTGCACAATGCTGATATTCATTGCTTTTGAACTAAATTAAAATAAATAAACTTTCAATCAACTTTAATAATGTATTCGATACAGACAATCACCCATACATATTTTCAGCTTTACACTCACTGACACAATCATACACTCAAACATAATTTCGTACAACGCCACGCACAGAATACATTCACATTTATATTAATATGTTTATTGAATATGTAATTATTTAATAATTTTATATTGTCATGTTGATTTATATAAAGGAAAAAAATGTGTGGTAAATTGCACTTGTGGGCACAAAATAATAAAGTAATAGGGGGTGAATAATGCGTAATAATGCGTGTACGTGTTATGGGTGTCTTATTTTATTTAGTTATCTATTTTGATATTTGTGAGTAATTATTATACTATATTAATAAATAGCTCCACTGCATTTCATGTTTGCAAATCCGTCCGTATCGTCTCATTCAACGTCTAGACATCTCTAACTAGGTAAACATATTTGAAAAACTGAATACATACAAATTTAACTTGATTTTAAGCCCTCCCAGTCAGACAACCCACTACGTATGAAGTTTGTTTGAACAAGTAACGAAAATCCAGGATGGAAATAAAAATAAAGATATTACATCCCTGGCAACATGAGAATATGAAAGATGTGTTTGATTCTATTTAGAATCATTCAAATCTCCGATCGCATAGTTGAAACCGTATTCCGAGTTCCTCCCCCGTAAATACAATCTTCATATTTTATAGAGAAGATGAAAAGATTCCATACTGTCTTGCACGGCTGTTGCTTTGAGACGGGGAGTTTGTGCCTTGGTGGGGGCGGGGGCGGGGGGGTTCACTGTAATAACAACCACGCAACGCGTACAAAACAAATATTCGTGAATATAATAATTCAATCTCCTCGATAACAGTCAATATGTTATCTATTCAGCGTTAAGCAAAGTGCAATTGCAATGCACTTTTTATTTCGTTCTTTTCATCGTTAATAGTTGAGTTAATTCGTTAAAATATTCGAAATTCCTACCTTTAATAATACATTATAAAACATATTGTATACTATAAATAGTAGCCTAAATTAAATTATAAATTAAATTATAAGTAAAAAAATTATAAATATTAAAAAATATATAAAATTATAAAAGTAAATTATGATAATAGTCAGTACGTGTTCATCACATGTATTCCAGTTTTCCTCTACACGTTGTTAACCTGCCAAGAGATGTATTCATCATTCGCCCCCTGAAACTCCTCTGCCGACAAACTCATTCATCTTTCTTTCATCTTTCCACATTAAAACATATTATCTCCACTTAATTGATAAACGTTCAAATTTCATACATTTGCAACATCCTCATTACACCTTAGCCGCAACTTTCCTAGAACAAATTGCGTGTGTCGACTTCCCTTAATAATATGAGAATCACATTTCTACGAACTATCTTCAGATTACAAGAATTTACTTGGGTTTCTTCGTTTTCATTTAAGATAGATCCTCCATAAAACATTTGAAAACACCTTAACCCTCAAGACAAAAAATGAACACGTGGGTGTACTTACTTCACTCAAAGCATTCTGAAGTTTATATTATGCAAAAGGTTTCATTCAAATGAGTCATTACATTAGTTTTATTGCCGCCCCTCCCCCCTAACGCCCCCACGTCTAGGAACACGAATAATCCTAATCTCAGTATTTATTCCGAGCAGTTGTTTTTCCACAATGGTAATAATCCCGGCTCCCGTTCCGTTCCCCCGCGGGCGTAGGGAAGAGCAGGGAGGACAAGGAGAGTTTGAAATGTGTGTTCCACGGAGATTATCAAGCGGTTCCGTGTAGCAAGGAGTAACACTAGGTTGCCCCCGGGTGACAGTTACCAGCCAGCCTGGCGTCGCACACTGTCTGAGTCCGTGTGTCCGTGTGTCCGTGTCCGTGTAGCAAGGAGTAACACTAGGTTGCCCCCGGGTGACAGTTACCAGCCAGCCTGGCGTCGCACACTGTCTGAGTCCGTGTGTCCGTGTGTCCGTGTAGCAAGGAGTAACACTAGGCTGCCCCCGGGTGACAGTTACCAGCCAGCCTGGCGTCGCACACTGTCTGAGGCCGTGTGTCCGTGTAGCAAGGATACCATGTGACCGTGCGTCCATGTGATCGTGTGTCCGTGTGAACGGTTTATTTATATTAATTCGTATTTATGTACATTACAAAATTATAATCATTTATTGAACTGGTGAACGTTGTAAAGTGTTTTGTCGTCCAACACACTCTCTCTAATAGCCACATAGATAGTTTCGTGTAGTGTTTGATAGGGAGATCTCGATGTCGGTGGTGTGTTCAATTAGTTCAACTGTTGTGCGTGAACTCTCGTGGGTCTGTTAGCCTAACTATGTAACCAGAAACCAGCCACGTGACGTACCGCCCACACCGATTAGCACGGCCGTCCACTAAAGCGGCTATTACCTCTACCTTGCAATTTTCTAGCTACCTTTACCTACAAGCGTGAGATAAGGCTCTCTCAAACGTGCTGTCTCAGCTTTCACATCTGTGTAGATTAATATCAGAAGAGTCTTCATCATAATATTTTTAGGACTGTGCTGGTATAGGTTTTGACAGTCGAGTCGGGTCGGGAAAAGACGGTTGTTATATTAGTGCATTCAAAAATGGATATTGAATTTTACTTTTGAAGATTTTTACATATTGCAAGCATTTTTGTGGAATGGTTTTTTGTATGCTATAAATTGTCTGGACCGGCACCTCCACCAACACACATTTTTTCTGTAAAGGCGATGATTAAATTTTACTTGTGAATACTTTTACATTATGATTTTCTACCAATTAATTTTCTTTTGAATGTATTTTTATTTGAAAGGTGTTTTGTATATTCTTTATAAATTAAAGATGCCGGGACCGGCACCTCCACCAAAACCCTAAAAATATTTTTTTCTTGTTACATGACAATCCGGTACCTTGTTTTAACTCTTGGATCAGCCTCCAAATAAGCCGACCCGACTAGAAATTTCCAGTACCCGCCTCTCACTATTCAAGTTGGAAATTCTATATAATATCTTCTTACCAATAAACAATACTATCATGAAATGATCCACTGCAAGTAAGGAACTCATTGTTATGCTTTTATATTTTAGAGAAGTTTTTTAAAATAAACGACGAAAGAAACTTGCATTAATTTTGTTTTTCAAAATAAAATATATTTGTTTTATTTTTAATAACTGATACGTGTTCAAGTATAATCTCAAAGCTATCAATATTTCCTCTAAATACAACACAACTTTGACAGTACTCCTCCTCGTTTATACAAAACTACAACAAAAACTGGCAAGAGTATTTATTTCATATCAGATTCTCATTATAACTTGGTCAGCATCTCGGCGGTGAGCTGTGGTGAGCCACCATTGTGCTGACTGACAACTCGTCTCGACCGAGAATCTAGGGCGGCCATGTTTGCTCCGAGCTTTAAGTCCAGCCATCGGAGCTTGCCTTTATAACACAATAAAGCCATCGAATAAGTTGTTATGTGTCTTCATCATCTCGCCGTAGCTCGCAGTAATAAACTTGTGAAGAAAATGAACGATATTTCGCTCAACTTGGCTTAACTAAGACATACAGACTTGCCAGAACGTTATAAAGCAACAGGCAAAAACCGCTAGTATAATGAATCCTTGGTCAAAATAGAAAGTTATCGAATGCATTAGACTGATTTAATGCATCGGAAGATAGTTGTTTAAAACCAAAGTATGTAATTAATAATCGGAAAAGAGTATTCTATTTAATTTATACTCAAATTAGGGGAAAACCTTTTATTGGATGAGCGTAGCGAGCGTAGCGAGCGGAAGCGAAGACTTCAATTTCACTGACCCCCCAAAAAATTTAGCTCGGGTGTTTTTTTTTTTTTTTTTTTTTTTGTTTTTTTTTTTTGTTTTTCCGTCTGTTTGTTCGCTCGACTTCCGGGCAAACGGCATATGCGATCTTGATGAAATTTGACAGGACCTTCGTTTTCTCTGAACTTAGAGGTGTATTGTTTTTGGGTACAATCGAAGAAATATTTCTCATGAATATCGTACTTTTACGATTTTTTTTCGATTTTTAGTGCGATATTTTCGTGACATTTGGGCCGATTCTGACCAAACGGGTGGGGCTAGAACGTTCATGTTTCACTGGACATTAAGATTATAGTGATGTAGTACCTTTTGAAAGAAAAAGTTGAAAAAGTTAGCTAGAATCTATAGAAATAAAGGTTTTAAATATTAGTTTTTCAATTTTTAGTGCGATATTTTCGTCACATTTGGGCCGATTCTGACCAAACGGGTAGGGCTACAACGTTCAGATTTCACATGGACATTAAGGTTATGGTGATGTAGTACCTTTTGAAAGAAAAATTTGAAAAAATTAGTCAGAATCTACAGAAATAAAGGTTTTAATATGAGTTTTTTGAAGTTTATAATACCAATTAACAAATAACAATAGAAACTTGACAACAATCACCTCCACAATGCATTCAAAAAGCACTTGCAAAGGAAAAGTGCAAACAAACGCACAAAACGCAGAAAAAAACTTACAAAAAAAACGCTCATCCATCAACGCGGCGGGACTTTAGCGTTTTCCTAGTTATTCAGAACACAACAAATCGGAAGTCGCCACCACTTCCATCATGAGGCTTAACTAGGAAAACGCTAAAGTCCCGCCGCGTTGATGGATGAGCGTTTTTGTAATTTTTTTGTTTGCGTTTTTTGCGTTTGTTTGCACTTTTCCTCTGCAAGTGCTTTTTGAATGCATTGTAGGTGATTGTTGTCAAGTTTCTATTGTTACGTGTTAATTGGTATTATAAACCTCAATAAACTCATATTAAAACCTTTATTTCTGTGGATTCTGGCTAACTTTTTCAACTTTTTCTTTCAAAAGGTACTACATCACCATAACCTTAATGTCCATGTGAAATCTGAACGTTGTAGCCCAACCCGTTTGGTCAGAATCGGACCAAATGTCACGAAAATATCGCACTAAAAATCGAAAAAAATCGTAAAAGTACGATATTCATGAGAAATATTTTTTCGATTGTACCCAAAAACAATACACCTCTAAGTTCAGAGAAAACGAAGGTCCCCTCCAATTTTCATCAAGATCGCATATGCCGTTTGCCCGGAATCGAGCGAACAAACAGACGGAAAAAAAAAAAAAAAAAAAAAAAAAAAAAAAAAAACACCCGAGCTAAATATTTTGGGGGGTCAGTGAAATTGAAGTCTTCGCTCCACTCGCTACGCTCATCCAATTAAATAGTAGCGTTGGCTCTTGGTTAGAAAGAGATAATTGCTTAGTAGTTAATGTATGCAGGTTTACAAACGCATTCAAATCGTTCATTGTTAATGTCATAATATTTTTATGATCTTATGATTAACACGGATAAATTTAAATGCCGAGTGTTAAATGGATTCTTCTGCATGCTACGGAAGCACGATTTAAATTCAGCGTGGGTAGATAAGTAAGTTTGTTCTACATATGTACATTAAGACACAACATGTGCATATATTAATAATCTGGTAGAAGCCTAATTAGTTGCAAGATTCTAACTTCGTTATAATAATGTCTGTACAATATAGTCATGTGCAAGACTGCGACAAACCTTATTGCAGCGAGACTTAAGCCCGGTCTAAGCTGCCAACGGGCTTATGTTTAAACAATCTTGCTTGCAAAATAATGACCTGGTTAGAAAATACGATTATGAAACGTTCTGCTTTAAGATTCTCAACTCAGGGCATTTGCCTTTAATTGTTAGCTATGTGCAAGAAAAACTATTTCGTATAATTTTATATAATAAGAAACGACATATCACTGTGAAGACAAACAAATACCAGCAGTAGTTACAGTTGAAATAAACTAGTCAATCAATAATAATAATATCAATTTTGAGTTATTTAAAAACATCACTAATATCATATTTTACAGTTTAAAAAAATAAAATAAAAGTGATTTGAAGACAAAAGAAGGACATAGAGTTTCAAAGTGATTGAAGTGAACGCATTAGGAATATATTATTTCCGTCACAACAGCATGTACACGCACTCTCGCACTCTCGCACTCTCTCCTTCACTCACAGACAGACGCTTGAAATTAATATGGCACATTTTTGTACAACAATAAAAGCGTTAATTTTATTAAACACAGGCCAACATAAAACCAGAAATGGAAACACGAGACTGACAGAAACGTGTTTTCGTTTTTAATTAATAAAATGGTTGCTTGAAAGATTGTGTTTTCAGCTGCCGAGAAACGGGAATTTTAATTGAAAAAATAAAGTTTTAACTCATCTCATCTGAAGACGAGACGGCAAACAGAAGGTAGAAATATTCCTCAGTTATGTGAGCACCTGCACAATGTTGGGTGGGTAAGTGAGAAGACGGAGAATCTGAAATAGACTTATTTATCCTGATTACACAGGTGATATCTCATGACTTACGATGACCATGGAGATCTGCTATCTGATAACTAAAACTTCATTACCTTTTCTTTGTTATTTTACGTTTAACACATTTCAACGAAAAGAGATAATAAAATAAAGAGTATTATAAAACCACTCAACTCAACTTTAACCTGGGTTACTTACAATTATTCGCGATATTCGGAGACTTCGTCGTTCGGACCTCAATTTTTGGATTGGATATTGCTTAACGTCTCATATTTATGCAACTTGGCTAATCGAGACGAAGGGGGCACGTAAGGGGCAACGGGGGAGACAAGGGATGGACAGGCCTGTGCTGGTCCGAACCAGCCACAAGCGTATGGGGAGGGCAGGGGTTCCCCCACGTCGTGGTCGTCTCCATCTGTGTCATCATCCGACCGTGTTGTCATTGTCGTCGCCGTCGGGGAGGTAGTCAAAGAGAAGGGGAAAGTTCCCCGACGACGACCCATGCTCGCCATTAGTTTCAGGGAGATAAACTCCCCTAATCACGGGCCAAACCACGAGAAGGTTGCGAGTTGGATTTTGATGGCCCTTCGGACCTCAAGCATCGTTCATGCCCGACTGACGAAGCTTGAAGAAGGAGACGGAGTCTCCGAAATATTGCAAATAAAAGTGTTGCGAGCACGCTTGAAGGGCGGTCGCGGTTGGTAAAAGAGTGGGGTCGGGATTTTGTTTTACCCCGTTAGCTATTAGGAACCTGAACTTTGCGCCTCGACGCCTTGTGACTATAGCGTCTAAGAAATGTCTAGGAGTCAAGGAATATGGCGTCTAGGGTCTCTCTAGGTACTGGGAAGCTTATAGCCTAAAAAGTTCTTGAGGTCTCGCGGTTCCGACGTCTAGAGGGTCTCGAGGTCTCGCTGTTCCGAAGTCTAGAGGGTCTCGAGGTCTCGCTGTTCCGATGTCTAGAGGGTCTCGAGGTCTAGGAGGTCAAGATGGGGCTCGAGGTCTCGCTTTTTCCGACGTCTAGATGGTCTAGAGGTCTCGGCGGTCTCGATGTTCAAGGGTTAGGATAGGCATAGCAAAAAAAATGAAAAAAGCAAGTGACGTAGGTATACTGGGTATGGTGTATTGACAATAATATTTACAAGAACTTTACAGAGGAGAGGATCGAACCTGGCTCAGTGGCAGCATAACCGAACCACTGAAGACCGAGGGTGTGCGAGTAGCAGACATAATCGAACTACTGATTTGCTGTGGCCGAGGGCCCGTCTTATATACCCCCCTCTGGCGAAGTCTCGCCCCAAAAAAACACATGTTTACCCGCGAAGGGGCAGGGCTAGCAGCTGGTGACGAGACTGCTACCACAGGGAGGGAAAACACATTTCCCGCGAGAGTTTAAAAATAAAAGGACAATCTGAAAACTACTACTCATACAATATAAATAAAAGTAAAATCAAACAAAATACAAATAGGTAAAATAGCTTATTATAATAAATTGTCTTTGTCTTGAAGTATAAGTAAGTATTATAATTGTATTGTTCATTGTTGCTCTTGGCACGTGAAAAATGTAAAGATTTAATTTAATTTATATACACGGACGCGGGAGGTGGGGTAGCAACAAAAAGTAAGTAGCCCAGGTTAAAGTTTAGTACAGTGGTTTTATAATATACGTTTTCGGGTTAACAAGTTGTTTAATTTTTTTAAATAAAGAGTATTGTAGAAAACCGTAATGAACGGTTGGGGTTTTGATAAACACCACGGCCCCTCCAGTTGTATTAAATAAAACTTAATGTAAGCAAATGGTGGAGGTGCCGGTTAGATATAGGTTATTTGCATTCTACGCAGTTTCGTTTCTTTATACTTGATTAATTCTTTGTCTGTTACTGTTAACGTGTGTTAAGTTTTTAAATGTAGTTTAGTAAAGATCATATAATGTATGTGTCTTATTCGTGTCCAATTAAAGCGATAATTTATCATTCAAAGAAAAAAGAAAAACCTCGGGGAAAAACTTTCAGCCAGGATTCCCGGGGGCGGGTATCGAGCCCAAGACCTGAAAGATTAGAGTCTCGCGCTTACCGCAAGAGCTCGGTCTGTGAGGCCCGCCATGCGACGATAGATGTCCCTACCCCCAGGGCACGATTGTTCTTGTCGTCCCAGTAACAAGCAGAGTCTCTGAAGAGCACGCTTCACGCTAGAGCTCGGTCTGTGAGGCCCGCCATGCGACGATAGATGTCCTCGTACCCCCAGAGTGCACGATTGTTCTTGTCGTCCCAGTAACAAGCAGCGTCTCTGAAGAGCACCAAGGGACTCATTTCTATAGCCAACTACATCCGCGTTATCTTCTTTCAAATACAACGTTGCATTATTTATCGGCATGACAAATAAGTTAATTCATCTAGCAGTATAACAGCACTTACGACTGTGGAAACGTGATCTATTCTGTCTAACAAGCCAAGTGAGCTCTTGGGAATACAACTTTTATTGCAGCAGACAACATATTTCATACTTGTTAGTCGTGCCATGTTAATAAAATAGTAGATAAGTATCCTTTCATATTTATGGGCTAGTATATTATTTGTAAAAAAGCTTAAGGTAAAAACGTATTGCCATTATTATAATAATAATTATAATTATGAGTCAATTTGCCATTCAAAATATATTTTTTCATAAAATACGTTGTTGTGTATACTATATAGAAACACATCGATGGCTTGCTAATTAGAGTGTGACTTTGTGTTGATTAAATACCGATTATATAATTGAAACATAGAACAACAAAGGTGTGGACGAAGAGTTCTCATTCTAAAGCTGATGGTGTAAAATGGCATTGAATGTTGAAGGATAGAAGGAACTATTTTCTAAATATAGAACGTGATAATAATTCTAATAAGTGTTTGTCTGCTCGAGTAGTCCACAAAACTGAAGTGATCTAATTTTAGCGTGTGTGTGTGCTAATCGTTTAGCCTGTGATATTGCTGAACGCTCTCTTCATAAGCAGGGTAAATAGAACCTCGTTGAAACTCAAATGACATTGAATACAGCAAGTGTTGACTGCCTACACCTGCCAGTTGCAATACCTAATTATAGGGGACGGGTTATATTAGAAAGAATTGTTATCGTGCAACCTAATATTGATGATGACGAGTAATGTATTTTCATTGTATTAATGCGTATTTTACATTGTATTAATGCACTCGTTGTATGCTGGTATTAACATGGCTCATAACAAACACTCATAACGAACACTCATAACAAACATTCATAACGAACACTCATAACGAACACTCATAACGAACACTCATGACGAACCTTTGTTAAGGTTTCTTTTTAGTTAAAAATATTTTACGAGATTCGCAGATAGGATTCAGTCTAATTGTAATGATAAAAATACATTTCTTATAAAATTTACAAAAAAATAATATAAGGAGGTCCATTACTTATTGGATGAGCGTAGCGAGCGTAGCAAGCGAAGCGAAGATTCCATTCTACTACACTGGAGAAAAAAATCCGGAATGTTTTTTTCATTTCATTTTTTTTTGTATTTTTGTCTGTTTGTTAGCACGATTCCGGCTAAACCGATACTCCAATTGCGACGCAATTTTATGGAGACCTTCGAAATCTCTGAACTTAGAATTGTCACGATTTTGAGTACAATCGAAAAATGATTTCTCATGAAAATCGCAATTTTACGATTTTTTTCGATTTTTTGGAAATTTCTTCGACTTATAACACCTACATGCTTTGTTCGATTGTAATGAGTTTTTCACAGAACCTTTATTTTATGAATTAATATATTCATGTTTAATTTGAGCGCAATCGAATAATTATGTCTTATGAAAATTGCAATTTTACGATTTTTTTCTTTTTAAAAATTACGATTAATTAAAAAAATTAAGTTAATTTTTTATTTAATTTAATTTAATTATAAAAATTCAGTTAATTTTTTATTTAATTTTATTTAATTTAAAAAAATCTTCGATTAAGTAATGATTTTTTCACAGAACAACAGAAAATCCGCGTAACACATGGCAGCTCAATGCACCATATACGCTCATCCAACAACGCGGCGGGACTTAAGCGTTTTCCTAGTTTAAACAAAAATGCTTTCATAATATTAGGCGTTACTTTGGAGTGGCCATTATGTCCACTTTGTTTTATTTTTATGTATTAGTGTTAATATGACTCGGTACATATTTCACCAATTTTGAATTATTAGTTGGTATTTGTATGAATTAAAATTAATTTTTCATCTTACATCGATTGACTAAAATCACTGTAGTTAAAGCCCAAAAGTACAGCAACCAAAATAATAAGATCGTTAATAGAATGTTTCCAGGTTAATTTAAGAAGCAATTTCATCGTATACATACTTGAGCATTGTGCTTGGAATGAGGAACCGTAATTTCACGTTAGGATAGATTCTAAAAATGTTTGTTCCGCGGAATGTTTATTTCTCGAGAACGACGCGGATAAATTAGAGACGACTCTTGAAGTTCTAGCTCGAGGAATCGGAAGCCGCAAAACCGATTTAGGATCGAGTTAAGTTATTTGGAAGATCAACAGAAAATCAAGTCGGAAGTTTAATGAGTGATTAAGTTTCCGATACGTTAAGCGATGAGTCTAAATCACCGAAGATGTGAATTCTGTTTAACCTGATAGACCATAGCGTACAGTTTAGGTTAAATCTTGTCACTAAATCCAAACACGGTGAGATACAACCTATCAAAATAAGAAAATAACTGTTCAATAAATCACGTTTACACGGACAGGTTTTGTGATCCCTACTGAAAATCAGTTTTGTATCCCATATTACACATTTCATACTGTACTATGCTTATTCATCAAATATGTTGTTGTTATTTTTTTTATCGTGGGATCCAATCACGTGACGTCTCGTTCCCCCCCCCCACCCACACACTAATGCTGTTAACAACTAGACAGTTAAATAAATTTGTAAATATTTTAATACAAAATTTATAACTAATTTTGGAAAGAATTAACTACATGTAGGCAGCTTGACCAAAATGAATCATAACAAATTTGCGAAATGCTAACCAAACTTATTTGAACATTATTATTACCGAAGTAAAAGAAAAGCAGCGAATGGCTAGTGCAACGCTGTCATTGGTATAAAGCTGTCTGTCTGTCTGATTGATGTTAGGGCTTTACACCCACCCCTAGGCTAATCGTGACGAGTAGGCAGAGCGGACCAGGACCTCCAAGAGAAATGTTAAACCCACGAAACTTGAAACTGTCAAGTCGCCGCGCAGCTCAGTGCTCACTTCGTAATAAATTGCTTTCGTTATTTCCGACCAAGAACGAATTGTTTTGCCAACAAAAAGAACGGCAAACTTCCTCCCAAACCAGGGTAACACTTTCTTCAATAGGGCTTTTGTGTTGCGTTGCGGTACTTCAAGTGAGATTTAACAAATATAGTTGGTGGCACCTAAATTAATCTTGGTAAGGCAGTGTTACACTAAACAGCCTCCTCGATGTACAAAGTCTTGCGACTTAACACTTGGCTCACTTAATCCTTCTGTGTCTGCTCATACAGGATGAAAAGTAATTTTTATTTTTAATACTTATTTATTTCTAAAAAAAATCACAAATTTCGTTGTGATTTTTATCATCGAGTAGATTACACTAAAACAGTTGGGATTTCAGCTCTATCCTCTTTTACGGATTATAAAAATAAATTCATTTTTAAAACCATAATTATAATGGTTGATGTTCGAAAGCTCAAGAATACATTTTCTATCCATCATCATCTGTCATCTTATATCATCAAAATATCTATCATGTTATCACCTATGAGTGGGAATTGATTCATGAGAACTATTCTTTTATTGTGCAAAAAAAACGTGGCATGTCAAAGTTTAGAGATTTCTTAGGTCCACTTAAAACTTCATCAAGATCGAGTCAGCAGTTTGCCCGGTAAAGAGCGAACAAACAGACAAAAAACTCCCGAGCTATTTTATCATGGCAGTCAAATTGAAGTCTTCGCAATACGTTTATTCGATTATTTAATATTTGTTCATTCCGTTTACCGTTATCCAATAACATATAACAAATAAAACAAAAAACGCAACAAAAATCTCTTGCAATGGAAGTATTCCGAGCCAAAACGCTTCGGAGTAAAATTGCGGCGGTGATTAAAAACACTTAACAAACACGCGAGAAAATGTAATTGTCACGGTAACAAAAAGCAAACTAATTTTCATTTTCTTGGATTAAAAGTGTTAAATAAAATCAATATACGTTCGATCAGCAATAGAGCTGTTTTATACACACGGCACAAACACATGTCCCTTTGTCATGTAACTTTAAGCCGGAGTAATCTAAAAACCGAGTAAAATAAGATAGATGAAACCGCACAACGTTATTTAACTTGGTTTAAAACATCTCAAACTTTGATCGTCACAAGTTTTTCTGGGTCATATACATGAAAGTTAACCACGCAGAAAAACATTGCTTTTGAAATGTGGAAAATGCGAGACTTTGTGAAGTATGGGGATTAAAAATAAAGAAGTTTCTTTGAAACTAACATATAAAATACTTAACCTGTTAACTACAGCTAAGAATCTACTTTAAACTTCCACCTCTTCATTTAGGACTATGTACATGCACCGACAAATAGAAAACATCAGTTGTGGGATATCCTATCTGCTTCGCTTAATTAACTCATACTATTTATGTAAGAATCTACCTGCATGATTCGCATTGCTTAGAGAAACAACGCCGGCTGTGATGAAACGAAGTTTATTCGCTATTTTGAAAATACTTTTATAATATTTCTAAAACATTTAGAATCCAACATATTCAACTTATAAATCCCCAGACAAACTGTAATAGTTGCCTCATTCCCATGTAATGTAGCTCACTAGATTTCATCCACAAGTAAAATATCCCAGTAGAGTGGCGGGAAGAACCTGCTACACAGTTGACCCTAGAGTCGTCTAGTGTAACTTGGTATTAACAACTAAATTAAATAATTCCTTTCAAAGAAACTAGAGAAACAAAAGAGGTATTTTGTGAATGTCGTCTTTTCAAATGAGCTTTTTAGCAATCAAACTCCCCTCTCGTATTTCTTTAGAATGCTGTAATTCATTAGACGTCTTACCAAAGTCTCTCAAATGAATAATTAAACTTTTCTCTATCTTGTCCATAAAACGAAAAAAACACGTTTTCACCATTACTACAACATCTTGAACAAATGATGGTGAGTAGATAACTTTTTTTCAAAAGAGTAAGTGAAATAATTCTTAGCTATTCGCTGTTTAAACATTCTGCGCAATTCGTTATTAATTATTATGTTCACTGAAAATAACTAGTATTAGAAGGAAATAAATTTAATTATTTTTTAAGACTGCCAATCTGTACACCTACAAGTAACACTATAAGGTGTTATCAATTAGAAGTAAACCTAAAATTTAATAAACAATCGCAAAATTACGCAACTCTTGTATTAGTTTGTACATAATACAACTATGTTGTGTATGTAATAAATCTTTGACTTGCTCGGGATTCGAACCCCAGAGGCCGGGGTTCGAACCCAGATGCTTCCTTCCAATGATAAAAACACACATCACCTGATAGCGTGCGGCAAGTGTAAACGATGTGATTTACAATCCATGAGGCTAGGGTCGTTCCCCGCAGCTGCGAGGCCCCCTGACCCCAGCCCCCTACGGGCACCCCCCCCCCCCCCCAAACTACTAACACCAAACGTGACTTGTGTTCCGCCTGCACCACGCGTCTCATCAGGGATCACATTAACAATTATTTTCAGAGCAGAAATGGAAATTTCCCCTTTGCATTTCCTTAGTTTTTTTTTATTAGCCAGTTACACGTGCTAACACTTTTTCATACAATTTTCCATTTTCATTCAAATGGGCTTTGTTGAATATTTAATTTCAAGCTTAACTTTATTGATCTGTATCGATAAATATTCTGGTTTCTCGGGTTTCATAGCAGTTGTTGTAATGGCTTCTTGGTCAAACCGCTAGAGCAAGTTCTCCTAGTCTGGCTGTGTTTACAGATAAAACGCTTTAGAGAAGGGGTCGTTTCACTTAGCGGACTTCCTAAGACTGAATCTCTGTAAATGCGGTTAGCTCAAAACTCTGAGAAGAGCAAAACAAACAACTGATAACACATTTTAGCTAAATACTTTCGAAAAAAAGTACAAAAATAACTGGTTACCTAATTTTTGTTTTGTTTATTTTCTTTAAAAATTAAGCGAAACCAAGAATGGAAAGTATAAGCTGTAATCTACTAATTCACTCAGGGTATAATGCAACATTTAGCGAACAATCTTTTATGGTACGCATATACAAACAACAATGACGAATACGAAGCTGAGTGTAAGAGTATCTGAACTCTTGGTATCTGATGCCCATGATACGACCTGCAACAATAATGGCCATATTTGAGATTTTTATTCTTATTTTTATTTTTGAGATTTGGAAGAAGGAAGCCAATACGTAGCGCGAACAGACTGTACAAAATAGTTAATATAGTTATTCGGAATCAAAAGAACGTGTTAAGTATGGTTGCACGATTGAGTTTGTTCTAATCTATTCAGATATATAATGCACCAACAAACCACGTGTTATTTCAAAGTTTGGTTAACAAAAAAAAAAGTTAACCGTCTCGGTAGCTCAGGGGTAAAGCACCCGACCGGCAATTGGAAAACCGGGGTTCGATACCCCGCTGAGATGGATTTTTTAACTTTCTTAATTGATTTCTATATGTATGTTCGCTATGCCAAGCGTTTGTAGAGTTGCTTTTGAAGTGTAAAATCTACAATTATTATCCAGATAAATTCATAATAGTGCTTTGCAGTACCTTCATTAGCACGTTTGTGTCCTACGTATTAAACTGTTCTCAAACCGAGCTTTCCAACAAAACGAACTGAAACAGAAGTAGGAAACCTTCTCTAAGCGCCTCTTGAAAGTTGACAAACACACACATGGTGCAATATGTTTACATTATTACATACTTGTATAGCGAGGCAGCCAAGGTATTTATTGAAACTACAACCGCGAGTGGCAACATTACTGCACGATCTTTGGCTTCGCTTCAACGGCTTGTGTTATTTCTTCGAGTTATCAACGCTCCATCAAACTCTTCCCTTTCTGCTTATTTCGCCGTTTTCACTCCAACTCTAAAGTCCTTGTGATTCTTCTCCCCTTCATTACTTATTGAACCGAAGGTAATTGACATAATACTTCATTAAAATGATTGTTGTCGCTGAAGGTAAAGTAAGGTTATCGTTATTTGACAGGAAATTTGGATGAGCGTAGCGAGCGTAGCGAGCGAAGCGAAGATTCCATTTCACTACACTGGAGAAAAAAATCCGGAATGTTTTTTTTTTTTTTTCTTTCTTTTTTTTTTGTATTTTTGTGTGTCTGTTAACACGATTCCGGCTAAACCGATACTCCGATTGCGATGAAATTTTATGGAGGTCTTCGAAATCTCTGAACTTAGAACTGCCACGTTTTTGAGCGCAATCGGGAAATTTTTTCTTATAAAAAACGCAATTTTACGATTTTTTTCGATTTTTAAAAAATTTCTTCGACCTCTAACACCTACCTACATGCTTTATCCGATTGTAATGATTTTTTCACAGAACCTTAATTTTATGAATTAATGTACTCGTGTTAAATTTGAGCGCAATCGAATAATTATTTCTTATGAAAATTGCAATTTTACGATTTTTTTTTTTTTTTTAATTACGATGAATTAAAAAAATTAAATTAATTTTTATTTAAATTTTATTTAATTTAAAAAAAATCTTCGACTAAGTAATGATTTTTGCACAGAACAACAGAAAATCCGCGTAACACATGGCAGCTCAATGCACCAATTACGCTCATCCAACAACGCGGCGGGACTTAAGCGTTTTCCTAGTTAATTCTACACTTCAGTTGGTAAGATGACAAAAATTATTTGTCTCTTTCTTCATTGGATGAGCGTAGCGAGAGTAGCGAGCGAAGCGAAGATTCCATTTCACTACACTGGAGAAAAAAATCCGGAATGTTTTTTTTTTCCTGTATTTTTGTGTGTTTGTTAACACGATTCCGGCTAAACCGATACTCCAATTGCCATGAAATTTTATGGAGACCTTCGAAATCTCTGAACTTAGAACTGCCACGTTTTTGAGCGCAATCGAAAAATTATTTCTCATGAAAATCGCAATTTTTACGATTTTTTTCGATTTTTAAAAGATTTCTTCGACTTATAACACCTACATGCTTTATCCGATTTCAGTTATTTTTTCACAGAACCTTAATTTTATGAATTAAGATATTCGTGTGAAATTTGAGCGCAATCGAAAAATTATTTTTCATGAAAATAGAAATTTTGCGGGTTTTTTATTTTTTTAAACAATTTTTTGACTTATAACACCTACACACTTTATCCTATTGTAATGATTTTTTCACAGAACCTTAATTTTATGAATTTATATATTCGTGTCAAATTTGAGCGCAATCGAATAATTATTTCTTATAAAAATCGCAATTTTTCGATTTTTTTCTTTTTTAAAAAATTATGATTAATTAAAGAAAATTAAATTTAAGTTTATTTTTTATTTAATTTAATTTAATTTTAAAAAAAAATTGAACTTAGTAATAATTTTTTACAGAACAACAAAAAATCCGCATAATACATGGCAGCTCAATGCACCAATTACGCTCATCCAACAACGCGGCGGGACTTAAGCGTTTTCCTAGTAATTAATTTGTCACCAGACTATTAAGTTTTTAATCATTTAGTAAGCAAAATGTAACAAATGAAAAATATATGAAAAATGAAAATAATTACCTCGGTATTGGAAGTGAAAACAATAGTTTTTTATTGTTTTTACCAACTTCACACTTTGTTCATAATACCAAACTGGCAGAAGTGTTGGAACTGAGATATGACGCGTTTCAATGATTATTGGATGAGCGAAGCGAAGATTCCATTTCACTACACTGGAGAAAAAAATCCTGAATGTTTTTTTTTTCTTTTTCTTTTTGTATTTTTGGCTGTTTGTTAACACGATTCCGGCTAAACCGATGTTCTAATTGCGATGAAATTTTCTGGAGACCTTCGAAATCTCTTAACTTAGAACTGCCACGTTTTTGAGCGCAATCGAAAAATTATTTCTCATGAAAATCGCAATTTTACGAATTTTTTCGATTTTCTAAAAATTTTTTCAACTTATAACACCTATTTGCTTTATCCGATTTTAATGATTTTTTTCACAGAACCATAATTTTATAAATTAAGATGTTCGTGTGAAATTTGAGCCCAATCGAAAAATTATTTTTCATGAAAATCGAAATTTTACGGGTTTTTTCTTTTTTAAAACAATTCTTTGACTTATAACACCTACATTCTTTATCCGATTGTAATGATTTTTTCACTTAACCTTTATTTTATGAATTAATATATTCGTGTGAAATTTGAGCGCAATCGAATAATTATTTCTTATGAAAATCGCAATTTTACGATTTTGTTCTTTTTTTAAATTACGATTAATTAAAAAATTTAAAATTTAAGTTTATTTTTTATTAAATTTAAATTAATTTAAAAAATCTTCAACTTAGTAATTAATGATTTTTTCACAGAACAACAGAAAATCCGCATAACACATGGCAGCTCAATGCACCAATTAAGCTCATCCAACAACGCGGCGGGACAAGCGTTTTCCTAGTTATGATTCTGATAATGATAGTGGTAGAGAGTTACAACACGAAGTAATATGATCGACCTCCCACTGAAAACATTACTAAGCTTGGTGGTGGTGCCGGGTCGAGGATACCAGTTGGTTAAAGCGCTTGATACACATTCATGTTTACACATGACGTCACGGATTGCGTTATCTTTCCAAGGGAACAAAATTAAAGCGCTCAGTAAACCATTATACTGATTTTATTGGATGAGCGTAGCGAGCGAAACGAAGATTCCATTAAACTACACTGGAGAAAAAAAATCCGTTTTTTTGTATTTTTGGCTGTTTGTTGACACGATTCCTGCTAAACCGATACTCCAATTGCAAAGAAATTTTCTGGAGGCCTTCAAAATCTCTAAACTTAGAACTGCCACGTTTTTGAGCGCAATCGAAAAATTAATCCTATGAAAATCACAATTTTACGATTTTTTTTCGATTTTTACAAAATTTCTTCGACTTATAACACCTACATGCTTTATCCGATTGTAATGATTTTTTCACAGAACATTAATTTTATGAATTAATATTTGTAAAATTTGAACGCATTCAAAAAATTATTTCTTATAAATATCGCAAGTTTACGATTTTTTACGATTTTTAAAATTTCTTCGTCTTATAACACCTATACATGGTTTATCCGATTGTAATGAATTTTTCAAAGAACCTAATTTTATAAATTAATATATTCGTGTGGAATTTGAGCGTTATCGAATTTTTTTCTGAAAATCGCAATTTTACGCTTTTTTCGTTTTTAAACAATTACGCTCATCCAACAACGCGCCTGAAAAAGCGTTTGCGAAGCTTCCTAGTATTATATTAACGTTACAATTGATTTTGAAGAATTTGGATTTGTTTAATTTGTTCAAACTCGTAAAATTTTGCATTTCCTCTAGCTTACTAACTAAAATTGTTTATTTGGATGAGCGTTGCGAGCGAAGCGAAGATTCTATTTCACTACACTGGAGGAAAAAAAACGAAATGTTTTTTCTTTTTTTTGTGTGTTTTTGGCTGTTTGTTAACACGATTCCGGGTAAACCAATACTCCAATTGCGATGACATTTTCTGGAGGCCTTCGAAATCTCTATACTTAGAACTACCACTTTATTTAGCGCAATCGAAAATTATTTCTTGTGAAAAACGCAATTTTACGATTTTATTTTATTTTTAAAAACTTTCTTCGGCTTATAACACCTATGCTTTATACGATTGTAATGATTTTTTTACAGAACCTTAATTTTATAAATTAATATGTTCGTGGGAAATTTGAGAGCAATCGAAAAATTATTTCTTATGAAAAATCGCAATTTTACGATTTGTTTTCGATTTTTACAAAATTTCTTCGACTTATAACACCTACATGCTTTATTCGATTAAAATGATTTTTTCACAGAACCTTAATCTTATTATTAATACATTGGTGTAAAATTTGAGCGAATCAAAAAAATAATTTCTCTTAAAGTGTAAAATTTGAGCGAATCAAAAAAATAATTTCTCTTAAAAATCACAATTTTACGTTAAAAAAATTGTTTTGATTTATAACATCTACATGCTTTATCCGATTGTATTGATTTTTTTATAGAACCTTATTTTATGAATTTACATATTGGTGTGAAATTTGAGCGCAATCGAAAAATAATTTCTCATAAAAATCGCAATTTTACGCTTTTTTCGTTAACAAAAATAACGCTTGTCCAACAACGAGCCTGAAAAGCGTTTGCGAAGCTTCCTAGTCATAATTGAATGAGCGAAGCGAAGACTTCAATTTCACCGACCCCCCAAAAAAATTTAGCTCGAGCGTTTCTTTTTGTTTTTTTTTCCCGTCTGTTTGTTCGCTCTCTACCAGGCAAACGGCATATGCGATTTTGATGAAATTTGACACGACCTTCGTTTTCTATGAACTTAGACTTGCCACGTTTTTGGGTACAATCGAAGAATTATTTCTCATGAATATTGTACTTTTACGATTTTTTTTCGATATTTAGTGCGATATTTTCGTGACATTTGGTCCGATTCGGACCAAACGGGTAAAGCTACATCGTTCATATTTCACATGGACATTAAGGTAATGGTGATGTATTGCTTTCTGAAAGAAAAAGTTGAAAAAGTTAGCTAGAATCTATAGAAATAAAGCTTTTAATATAAGTTTTTTGACTTTTTGTGCGATATTTTCGTGCCATTTGGGCCAATTCTGACCAAACGGGTGGGGCTACAACGTTCATATTATACATGGACATTAAAGTTATGGTGATGTAGTACCTTTTGAAAAAAAAGTTGAAAAAGTTAGCCAGAATCCATAGAAATATAGCTTTTAATGTAAGATTTTAACGTTAAATAATAACAAATTAACAAGAAACAATAGAAACTTGACAACAATCACCTACATTGCGTCGGCAGAAAAACAAAGCACTTGCAAAAGTAAAGATATCCCACGCAAACTAAAAACTTAAAAAAGCTCATCCATCAACGCGGCGGGACTTGAGCATTTTCCTAGTATTAAGAAGGAATAGGACATTGAAGCGACGCCAACTTCTCAGATGAGACCGCGAAAAATCTCGCATCCGGGGGGGGGGGGGGTGTGAAGTTTCCTCAGCTAGGCGGGGAAATGAGTCGAGTTGTGATAGTCTGGAGGTGGGGGACTAGCAATAACTCAACGCCTCGCTGCGACGCTGGTATGACCTTGTCGTTAGGCGGTACGCGGTAGTGCGAAGTGGTGAGACTGAGATCATATTTTTCGTCGTCACTGGAACTATTGACGAACGTTGCGTTCACAGGAGGTTTATTCAGAATATTGTGTTGTTTGTTGTTGGATCGACGTTGTTGATATAGTTAGTTTTTTATGGGCAATCAAAATTAAATATGACTACTTTTTTCAAAACAAAAGGTTATTAATTAATTTATTTATTTCACTTATTGTGGCACAATCTCCGTGAAGTAACTAGTTTGTCGAATACACAATTGCATAGTCATTTGTAGACTTACCTAACAATACCATAGAAAAAAGTGTTGATATCGTAAATCGGTGTTACGGGTGGTGGCGCCAGGTTTTCTAAATTCCGAGGGGTGCTGAAATATTTCACAAACCTTTTGAAGACTGCCCGTGCCCGTCAGGTATTTTCTAAAACGTTTTTGCTGCATTGTTTTGTGTGTACTGTATTATATCAGTAGTAATGAAATTAGCCTGTGTAATTAATTTTCAAGATTTCCATGACCATATAATTGTATCACGAAAACCATCTAGGACCTAGGTATCTAGGGGGAAGCGTGTTCGTTTAAAAAAAAACAGGGCATGCTTGAAAGCTATGGTTGTTACTGCCCCTTTTCGCCGAAAGCGAGAAAATTTGCTAATTTACAACTTTAGATGGCCTAACTAGTAAAAGAATCGAAAATGGCACAATAGGTAATGGTAATTATTGGCTGCGCAATCAAAACAGGAATCTTATGGGGGAGTGGAGGATGACAATCGCCACACCGCACTGCCCCCACTGTATCCGTTACTGATGTAGTTGAATCAATTTAGTTTCTCTACAATTGAAAAATATAATATATTAAAAATTTAAATTTCCGTTTCTGTTCAAGCATGCACAGGAAATGTCTACTAGTATATTTTATGGTTGTAGATTTGTTATTCTCAAAACAAGAAAATGCCACAGGAAAATTTCAACAACTGAGTCACAATCCGAATTATCCGATTTATCACCAGACTTGCAAGATTTACCAAAAATAACTCTAATCTCTAAACTAACTAGTCTGTGAACGTGTTTGTAAATGTAGATAGCTCAAAACTTTGTTATTGTATAGACCGATTTTTTTTTAAATTCAGAATATTTGGAGGGGTTCTTCAGCCCCTGAGCACCCACGAAGTCGGCTCCCCTGGACATCATGGGGAGAGGAGGATAAATAAAACGTTAACAAATTTTAAAGGTCGATGATTATTTAATTATTTATCAATCTCTTGATCACGCGCGTAGGAACGTTTTAAAGTTGGAGGGGGGGGGGGGGGGGGGGTTTATTAGAAGAATTTGGGGGCGGCAGCTGGGGTTCGGGGCAAAGCCACTAGAGTTATATCGTCATGTTTTAACTGCACTCGGACTCTGTAAACGATTTTTTACAGCAACTATCTGCGATCTAAAAACTAAAAAAAGAACGTGAAGTGGTCCATTTTAGTAAATTTCAACCTGATTTTGTATGTAACGACGAACCATTTCAGGCAAACATATTTGTTTAACCAAGGTGACTGTCGAATTTTATGTGTATGTGCATATTTACTTTGAAATTCTGGGATTAATATTTATCTCACGTTAGTTTTGCCCCTCCTCTCCCTAACTTGGGAGGGTGCATTAACCCCCCCTGCCCCATCCCCCGGTTCCTACGCCACTGCTGTTGATGATTCAAGTTGTATATTAAACATTTTAATGCATTGATACATGAAAATTAATGAAAATAATATTTCACATATTTGATTGATTATTAGTGTATATAGTACAAGCAAAAGAAGAGTATAACAGTATCCATGGTACACACTTACACACACAGTTGTTACTGTGCCATACAAAACAGTGTGTTGAAATTATAATCATACATAGGTGATGTTTAGAGGTACGTAAAAATAGCATTTTCAAGTGTCACTTTATAGCGTTTTGTAGCATCTATTTTTTGGCCACCTTCAAAAACTTGTGTATGAAGATTTTTATATTATTATATTTTGAAATTATGTCATCAAGGTTGATTTAATATCAATGCATAAAAATGTGTACAAACAAACTATCCCTACTATGGAAAATAAAATAAAATAGGACTGGAAAACCTAAGTTTTAAGTGAAAATATAGCGCTTTGTAGCATCTATTCACAAAACGCTATTTTCACGTACCTCTAGTGATGTTAAAACATTGGAGTGGAGGGAATAAAATACTGCCAAGTTGATCAGTTATTACATTAGCCTTCTGTTATTGCTTCAAAGTTTTATTTTAATGATACGTACGCGTACATTAGTTAAAGTACACTGTATTCTTAAAACTAGGAAAACGCTAAAGTCCCGCCGCGTTGTTGGATGAGCGTATATGGTGCATTGAGATGCCATGTGTTACGCGGATTTTCTGTTGTTCTGTGAAAAAATCATTACTAAGTCGAAGATTTTTTTTAATTAAATTAAATTATATAAAAAATTAACTTAATTTTTATAATTAAATAAAATAAAATAAAAAATTAACTTAATTTTTTTAATTAATCGTAATTTTTTAAAAAGAAAAAAATCGTAAAATTGCAATTTGCATAAGAAATAATTATTCGATTGCGCTCAAATTAACACAAATATATTAATTCATAAAATTAAGGTTCTGTAAAAAAATCATTACAATAGGATAAAGCATGTAGGTGTAGTCAAAGAATTGTTTTAAAAAATAAAAAAAACATAAAATTTTGATTTTCATGAGAAATAATTTTTTGATTACGCTCAAATTTCACACGAATATCTAAATTCATAAAATTAAGGTTCTGTGAAAAAATCATTACAATCGGATAAAGCATGTAGGTGTTATAAGCGAAAAATTTTTAAAAATCGAAAAAAATCGTAAAATTGCGTTTTTTATGTGAAAAAATTTCCCGATTGCGCTAAAAAACGTGGCAGTTCTAAGTTCAGAGATTTCGAAGGTCTCCATAAAATTTCATTGCAATCGGAGTATCGGTTTAGCCGGAATCGTGTTAACAAACACACAAAAATACAGAAAGAAAGAAAGAAAGAAAGAAAAAAAAAAAAAAAAAAAACATTCCGGATTTTTTTCTCCAGTGTAGTGAAATGGAATCTTCGCTTCGCTCGCTTCGCTCGCTTCGCTCGCTACGCTCGCTACGCTCATCCAATTAAGTAATAAACTGATTCGAATAACGATTATGCGTATATTATATCAGTATGAAACATGTTTACTACGAATAAAAATATATTATCCAAGCATTTTACAGAATCATCAGCCCCTATCCACTAATACAAAATGACTCGCGCTAGCGTCTAGAAGGAATGTAATGCGTACAACTACAAGTAAGTAGTAACATACTGTCGATAAGATACTGATATTATCTCCGAACCGAAATTACTAAACCTAATTAGTTGTAGTATGTTATATTTGATCCGTACGTAATGAGCGGTTTACGTTTCATATACCTTTTGTCTTCAAATCGCGCTTTCTTTGCTTCAGTTAGTGTAGGATACACACGGTAGACTTTATTTGAATGCGCGGTAGCATTGATATAGGCAATTGTAGTTCAAAATTTATTTATTAGCTTAGTCCAATACACTTGTTATATAAAATAATGGTTTGCTTTATTGACGACAAAGTTCCCTACTTAACTTTCATCGGTTACGCCAACCCATTCCAAATAAAAACAAACTTCAAGTGCATTGTGGCCCTCGTCAAGTGCACTCATATTTATTGATTGATTGATTAACTGATTAAGGTCTTTATTAAGGCGGGATTAAGGCTAGTGAAGCCTTATCTTCCATCCAACCTGATTTGTACAACTACATATATCATTTAATTTATTTGTTACATATAGATATTAAAGTAAACAAAGAATATTTCATAGATAAGTGCAAATACAATTATATAAACAAAATACAATTTAAGCTTACTTATATAGTAAACATATTGGGAGAGTACGAGATTAAAGTTGCTATGGAATGTGAGCAGGCATTGAAATACTCAACCCAAATCATTTGCAGAATGACCGAGTAAACCGTCGGGAATAGAAAAATCTGTTTTAGATGGCGGGAATCGAACCTGTGACCCGTCATGTGCGTGAAAGGGGACGACGGACTTGTCACAGACAATTGTATTTTCGGTTGTATTTGAGTCTAGGATTCAACTGCTTCCATGACATCTGAACAGTTGTGGGTGGCTGGATTTGTTTGGTGGTAATTTATTATATCGGTATAGCCATCTGACTGCGAACATGTCAAGTTGGGTAATTTGTATTCTATTATCGATCGAAATAAAAACATCAATAGGCCTAATTGGCCTAATACATAGAATTACCATGCAAATTAATTTTGTGCTAAAAATAAAACCCGAAGGCGATGTGTAACCAAAATGTTTATCATACAACAACTCCCAACTTCAACATAAGATTGCGACCCGATATAATTTAAATAAAGTCCTAAGACGTAGAAAAATAAATAGTTATCTCGAGGGTGCTGAGTGAAGTGGACACCACAAGTGAGTAACACGCGTCACATTTTGACGTTTAAAAAAAAATTATGTATTTATTTATTTATTTATTTATTAACGTCTATCCTATTCAGTTAAAAAACTGATTTACAAAGGAGGACAACAATTTACAAAGGAGAACAACTTTTTAACTAAATTAACATCCAGCCCTTCGTGCACACTCGTAGATGTAGAGTGGTTACCTGATTCATTAGTTTCAACTATATCGTGCGGTATTCACGCAGGCCGGTGATTCGGTGATTCAACGGTGATTCAATTAGTTTAGAACATTATGTTCTAAGCTCAATGGTGCAATAGTCCTAACTCCTGGTATTGATTGGGGAGGGGCCCAAATATACACCTATATTCCCAATCAGTTTTTAGAAGATCATCTATTTTTTGTTAAATTACCCGTCCATGGATTTTTTTTTGACCTGTAACATCTTCTAGCCACGCTTCTAGTTTATGAATCATTGAAATAGGCATCTCATTGTCCCTCCTTTTTGCATAGCTTTGTATTATCCCTCTTCCTTTGATCCATCTTGACGTAATTTGTAAATAGACGTAGATGGTAAAAAAACGCACATGCCTTTACGAAGTAATCACCGCCCCGCTTGATACAGCACGTGTTATCTGACAGCTGTATGATGTTAGCCAGACGCACAAGTTCGCTCGGGAGCCTCAAACCTCTTCCCGTTCCCCGTCCCCAAGACAACACAATAACACATTCACCAAACGATAATCACCGATAATATGGTTATGATTGTTGCCGCACTTACGATAGCTGACCCAGACCCTTCATTAATTTATTCGTATATACAAACGGCAAACCTTATTCGTCTCCGTTAGCGTAAGTGCATAAATATAATATGTAGAAACAATTCGTATCCGAAAGGCTGCAAGTTTTAAAACCGAAAAGGGGATCTTGATTTCTCTATTGTGTTATTTGTGTATTCGCCGCCAACATTGATGAATCCATCTGGTGAAACGAATCGTCGTTAGCACTAACTCTACATATGAATGTGTAATTTTAGAAACAACATAAGTCCAAAAAGTAAGTTCTGAGATAATCAAATAAAACCTTCTAGATTCTCTTAACATGCCATAAATGAATCTTTTCTTTTCCCTGATCATTAGTATGTATTAAACAATTATAAAAAAATAAAAAATAAATGGGGAAGAATTTATATTCACATGTATATTTTCATTTAAAAATTAAAAAATTATGTTGTTTCTAAAATTATATATATTTTTTTTTTTAAATGAAGGTGATTTGTCAGGTAGTTAATGAATAACACAATGGCTATTATCTAAAAACTTTTTTTTAATTATATGGTATGTTTGGCACAAGTAAGTAATGGTTTTAATTCAATTTTAATTTTTTTTTAATGGAAAAGTTAGGTTGTTTCTAAAATTATAACTAAATTTTTGGGAAATGAGGGTGATTTGTCAGGTATTTAATTAATAACAAAATGCTTATTACAAAAAAAAACTTTTTTATTTATAAGGCATATGTTGCACAAGTTGTTAATGGTTTGCCCTAGTTTTTTAGTAATAGGCCTAATATGCCGTTGATTCAATCAAGATCGTTGTCCCGTTCAATTAATTAAGTGCACAGCTGATGACACAAGTCAACACTGCCTTTGAAATTGGTAACACAATGCATACACCGCCTTTAAAAATGACTGACATGAAAATATTTGAAAAGTAATTTTAGAAACTACATAAGTCCATTGACTTATGTTGTTTCTAAAATTACTTTTCAAAAATGAACTATTTGAGACCCTATAGAAAAATGATGGTGAATGAAAATTATGTTGTTTCTATACAGAACTGTCCGTAAGGTCGATCTAAATATGAAAAAAAATAAAACCGGAAATCGAAAAAATGGACTTATGTTGTTTCTAAAATTACACATTCATATGTAAATAAATCATATATTTGAAAATAATTTAGTTGCACCTACATCACAACATTAATAGTTTATAAATAATTACGAATATGATAAATGAGGTCCGATCAAATTGATTATTCCCGCCAAAGATTCGTTTTTTTAAAGGTAAATGAACAACATGGTATCACCACTAGCACTAAACACAATGCATAGAACATTTAATAATAGTATGGACTACTTACAACAAACAAGAACAATAAACATGTTTTTATTTTTATAATACTTGGTGGGGAACAAAATAATATGATAAATGGTGTCCTTTATGCATATTTCCAATTCAACGCACCAAGGTCCTTGTCTCAAATTCCGGTTTCTTGGCCAGGCTTACAACGTGTAACACGATACTGTCAGTTTACCTCCCCTCAAATTCCACAAAACACTCGCTCGAACACGAAATCGTCTCACGACTTTTTCGCAGCGCTTACGCAATCTAGCGGACTACAGTCGTACGAAAAAACGCAAAACAATGCCTGGGAAAAAGCTGTTTTTTCCTAAACGGTTGGCGATAAAACAATTCTGTTGAATGGGTTGAAGAGAAAATTCATCAATTCAGGGCGATAGAGTAAAGTTTTCTGAAATAACAGTCGGGGTTTTTTTAAAGTTCCATGAAAATGCACAACAAGCCGGAGTGGTATTTTTTAAAGTTCCATAAAAGCGCGTGAAACAGTATTTTTGTAAAAATGATGCGATATTAAAAAATTCATGCTAGATAAATGTATCTATTTTCTTAAAATCCGGCACTTGAGGGCTCTAAAGAAAACCTTCACAATTATATTGCTGAAGATTTCATGGCGATCGGTTGATAAACGGCCGAGAAAACAGCTATTTGCTGGAAGTCGACGTTACTTTCAAAATACTGCCCATATTCACATGTCCTATATTCTCTTAAGTAATAAACGTGTATTGTAGCTTCATTAGATGAGCGAAGAGAAGATTTTAATTTCACTGACCCCTCAAAAAATTTAGCTTCAATGTTTTTTGTTCTTTTGTTTGCTTTTTTGTCAGTTTGTTCGCACTCTACCGGGCATTTGGCATATGCGATCTTGATGAAAATTGGAGGGGACCTTAGAAATCTTTGAATTTAGACCTGCCACGTTTTTGGGTACAATCGAAGAAATATTCTCATGAATATTGTGCTTTTACAATTTTTTACAATTTTAACTGCGATATTTTCGTGACATTTGGGCCGGTTCTAACCAAATGGGTGGGGCTATAACGTTCATATTTAACATGGACATTAAGGTAATGGTAATGTATTGCTTTTTGAAAGATAAAGTTGAAAAAGTTAGCCAGAATCCATAGAATAAGGTTGTATTGATGTTTTTTAGGTTTATTATAACAATTAACAAGAAACAATAGAAACTTGACAACAACCGCCTACAATGCATTCAAAAAGTGGTCCTACGCAAACTAAAAACTTTAAAGAAAAAAGCTCATTCATCAACGCGACTAACAAAAGCGTTCGCGAAGCGGCCAAGTAAATATGCAAACTTCATAACTTACGAGTGCTTACCGTCTTCAGTAATATAGCCATCATGATATCTCCATGTATGTAGACGATTATTACAATTCCTCCTTCAGTTAGTAAACAAATTCATTCTCGAAGTAAGCAAAGTTCAGTTGTATTTCCGTGATAATTCATTATATTTTAAATGAACATTGTTTTCGTTCTCGCCAATACTAGCTTAATTGAAAGCATTGCTACCTGCCTTTCAATAGTAGCGATCGTAGAGTTAATAAAATGCACTTTAATAATAAAAAGTATATTCTTAGCGAATAGACTGCCATCTTTATCTTAAATTACGTGAAGATATTTTTATTAAAACTGAGGCTGGATGTGTTGGTAAGGTTGCATTCATTGAATGAGCGTAGCGAGCGAAGCGAAGATTCTATTTCACTACATTGGAGAAAAAAATCCAGAATGTTTTTATTTTTGTGTGTTTTTGGCTGTTTGTTAACACGATTCCGGGTAAACCAATACTCCAATTGCGATGACATTTTCTGGAGGCCTTTAAAAACTCTGAACTAGAACTGCCACTTTTTTTAGCGCAATCGAAAAATTATTTCTAATGAAAATCGCAATTTTACGATTTTTTTCGATTTTTAAGAACTTTATTCGACTTAAAACACCTACATGCTTCATTCGATTGTGATGAATTTTTCACAGAACCCAAATTTAATAAATTAATATACTCTTCACGTGAAATTTGAGCGCAATCAAAAAATTATTTTTTTCGATTTTTTTTTTTTTTTCGATTAAAACATTTCTTCGACTTATAACACCTACATGCTTTATCCGATTGTAATGATTTTTTTACAGAACCTTAATGATGAACCTTATGAATTAATATATTGGTGTGAAATTTGAGCGTAACCGGAAAATAATTTCTTATGAGATCGCAATTATACGCTTATTTCGTTTTAAAAAAATTACGCTCTTCCAGCAACGCGCCTGAATAAGCGTTTGCGAAGCTTCCTTGTTTAATATAATATATGCCTACACACAACAACAAATGTATTGAATATAGTAATATCTTACAATCAACATTTCAGGCACCTTAGCCTTAGTTTATTATATCTGCGTAGGAAGACCGAGGATTGAACCCCTGTCTTAGCTGATAGACAAAATAATGAAATACGTGAAAACTTTGATATTCAGAATCGGTGCTTGCGTCAAGTTTAGAACAAAGAACCTCGCGCAGATTTGCAAGCTGTCCACACAACATGATAGTTTCACGCTGTCCACAGAGGACATATGCGCTGTGTGATTGAAAGCAAACTGTTCCCTTGGCTGAGTCTACCGATTCATAGATGTCAATGAAAGCTATAACTTACTCCAACAGACAGAAACATGGAAACTATTGGTCTCATAACAGCGCACGTCATTTCTCTCCGTCTGAACAATAGACAATACGAAACTAGGCAACCCTGTAGTCACCTACGAACGAGGACAGGTTTATATTGCAGATGGGGACGAAACATGTCTGTCTCTATTGCAATAGATGATTTAATTTAATTTGATTGATTTATCTGCAAATTAAGTACTTCTTTTAGATATGTGTATTTTTACGATAAGGTTGTACAATTTATAATGTATCCCTCTTTAGTTGTAATTATATATGCAATTAGACAGCTAAAGGGTCCAATTCCCCAGTTAAGTCAAAAAATGTATTTTAAATACACAACGACGCCATATACTAACATACACCAGATGACTCAAGTTTGTAGTGTGGGTTATATACATTTGGAAATAAATGAATTATTTAAAATTGTATAATATTACTATGATTGATTATATTCAAAATAAAAAGCATGAATACAGGGCTAATAAGACCTGACAAAAAAGACACATCCCACACCACACACACGCACACACAGTCGTCTCGGGGTCGTCTAATCAAGACGCAGCGTCCCTCGCTACAGACGCAGCATATTCCGCACGGGGCTTATCCCCCGCCGACCGAGTTAATTACCAAACAAAGGGTCCCCGACCACCTCACCTTGTGTATCCGCAGCACTTCTTCCCGCCCGAGTAGTGAATGTATTTACAAGGTGGCGCGCGTGCCTATCTTACAAACACCCGGCCAAGACTCTAACCTCTCCTCGTTACACCATCATGCGGTTATCACTGCTAGTGCCCGGGGTACCAGGGGTGGAATAACAACACCATCAATACTTAGGTGTTTACTGAGAATAATCGAGGGGTTTTCTTTATTAGAACCTAAAACTTTAAAAAAATCATCCAGCACCACAGTGTTTGAACCCGGCTCTTGCGTTTGCAGGTCTATTTAATGTTGGATGTATTATCTGGAGTGTGTTGAATGGTATCACAACCATCCACGGGAGTGTATCCCGACTAATTACATCGATAATGTCAAGGGATCAGCTTTGTTCAATCAGTGGTGACGAGTAGTGAAGTCACCCGTATCTTTCAGAACTGATGCTACTAAAGATGCGAGTGTTATGTAAATGTTGTCTACGTCCAGTCTTCTGACACTGAGGGTTCAAAGTTTGTTTGAATGAATCCAACACACCCAATGATTTGGCATACACTCTCTCATGCATTCTTCTTAACCATACAATAGCCTAGGTTGTATACCCCTTAGAATCGCTTCAACGTTTCAAATTAAAGGTGGTGTGACTGTGATATGAACACCAGTGGCCTGACAGGTTCGTGGGATATTGGTGGGGTGTGAATGAGAGTGGTGACAGAAGGCGACAGGGAATACAACTCCGTCACTTCACACTAGGGAAGAAACGATTTGACAGAACAATACCCATGGACTTGAAATCTTAAATTAGTATAACACAAGAAAGTCAGTAGACAGACTGACAGTCTTTGAGAATCTGTGCTGTTTCTCGAGGTGGCATTCGCAAGAAACATGCTCCATAGGAAGCAATGGTTTTATCCTTGCGTTGTGGGGATACGGTTGATGACCAACAAGCGTTAAGCGCGCTCCTAATTTTCGGGAGGTCCTGGATTCTAAGCCCATCGAGACCGGCAATCCTGACAGAAGTTTTTTCCTAGGTATTCCTCAGTCGTTAAAGCCAATGCAAGGGATTGAGTCCTCTTAAACAACTCTCGGACATCCCTTCACAATACTGTCCCGACTCCAACATATACCTAGTTAGAAATTTAAAGTGGGGCATACATTTCACTCAGGGTAGGCTTCCCACTAAAATAATATAAAATGTAATATGTCTTTGATGGTTCTGGACGAGTAGTCGCGGGTACACGGGTACGCCACCATGCACGCGCCCGGCCCAGGCCGACCCTGGCGCGCCCTGGGGTAAATGGAGGGGAACTACGTCCTCGGTTGGCTGCTCGGCGGAAGTCAACGGCTCGTGACGGGGACCCCTAACTCGACGCAACGATACGGCGCTTGTCATACATAAACCCAAGCCTTCTTACTCCGCGGCCACGGGCAAACAACTCCGACGGCAATTAACTATGCAGCTGAAAGGAGAGTACGACATGAATCACAGCTCGACGGCGAAGTATGTGACCAACTCCTCGTAAGATCGCGAGTACGTCGAGAGGGGCTCAATGCAACGTGGCTGCTTGTTGGGCGGAGTTGTTTGTGTCGCTTGTTGCAAGTTAGACGGCTTCTTAACGACTGACACTAAATACGTTGGTCTATTAAGCCAGATGGTTTGAATGTATTGTGTACAATTCAAAAAGTTCAAAGAGTGTTTCTTGATTAAATATATTATAAATGAACTGTTTTCTCATTGTTAGATTGCTGTTCATGGATGGTTAGTTTGATGGTACTAGGTTCGTTTCATTATGTTAGCTGTTCTACATGATGAAATACATCTTGATAAAGTGAAAACACTAGGTCGCATGGGCGCCGCCATCTTGGATTTAAACAAACCGTTGCCATGCAGTTGCTACAAGTCTTGAACACATTCAGAATTGTTAGGCTATATCTGTTATAATACGCTGTAAAGTCAGGATGGTCTAGTCCTAGGATAGATAAGTTATGATGCCTGCCTACAAAACTACAAATATGATGATTTAACATTAACTATGTAAGATGTTTTACAAGTGATTCCATCCATCAAATGTTGAAATAATAAGTATTAGATTTTTGCTCACAACAAGGCGGTGTATTTGACATTTCATTTACGAGTTATTAACTAAAGTAAAGAAGATACATTATCAAGTTTTTGCAACCTGTATCAGTTCGTTCAAGTTTAATTTCAATACAATCAAACCCATTGTTATAACACTCTATGGAAAGTTTAATATTCCAAGTTGAGGTTTTGCAATCGTGTTGCAGCAACTTCATTCCACTCTGGCATATTCAATTTGAGGCCTCAAGAGCAACATTTAGCAGCCTACTTGTTAATTTTCAAAATTGATTAAAACAATTCCGTGACATTAGGCTTGGAACGACGCTTCGTATTAGCTTGCTATATACACCAAGTCGCAGGCAATCTTGCCCCGGTTGATAAGCCCAGGGTAAGAGCTGATTTCTGTTTAGTTGTATGCATAGTAGTATCTACACATACAAAAACTTGTAGAAATACAGCCAAACCTTACACACTCAAAGAAATAAGATCTAAAAAAGGGCCAAGCTCATCTACACTCCCACATTTGCCCATTCTTAATTCATAAACGTACAGTGTCCCGTAATAGCATCCTTGAAAAGCTTGCAAAATAGAATTTGCAATTATTAATTTAAACGTAATAGTTCATCCAAGTTCTTTTTTTCTAATTAATTTAAACGTAATATCATGCATATTCTATTTTGCCAAGCTTTTCAAGAATGCTATTACGGGACACAGTACGTTTATGATTAAGAATGCACAAATGTGGAAGGGTAGATGAGCTTGGCCCTTATTTAGATCTTATTTCTTTTGAGTGTGTAAGGTTTGGCTGTATTTTTACAAGTTTTTGTTATTTGTGGGATCTCATTACTTTTTCAAGTTCCATTGCAAAATCATTCGTTAAAATATAATAATTTTATCAAGTTAATTTAATTTATATGTTATTACCAATTAACAATAGGATGTAAAATATCTAGTGGTCCAAAGACTTGCTTTTTGTAAACAATGTAGTCGATCATTGCCAAGTAACTATAGTTACTTGTTGATTATATTCTTGTATAAAGTTTATATTGAAACCTTTATTTGGAAGCCTTCCTTCAACTTTTTCTTACAAAAGACCCTATATCATTATTACCTTAATGTCAATGTAAAATATGATCGTTGTAAACCCCACCCGTTTGGTCATACTCGCGGGCCGATTGAAACTGACGAATTAGACCGTAACAGTTGCTAGCAGTAGCAGTAGCTAACATCCTAAAAGTTCATATTTCAAGCCATTTTTCACCAAGAAGGAATGCTCGTACCCAAACAAATTTGGCATGTGTTGTCAGGTACCTAAATCCCCTCGATTTTGATAGTTTTCAAGTTCACATCACGTTTCATGACGGCTGGGTGACACCTCGAAATCACCCCAACCCTGCTTGCTGTATAAGGTGCTTGAGTGTTTTAGCGCACCGCGGCTTGGCTGCGGCGCCCTAACGGGCACCTAGGTTGTTTGTCTTTTTAATCTTAATTTTGTACTTCATAATAAATTATAATATTTTCTTTGACTAATGTCACTGCCTTCCTAACCTCAAGGTTCGACCATATTGTGCACCGTGAGTTGTCCGATAGAGGTGGCTTATCTTTAACTTGTGAGACTCTTCCTAAGAAGTTTGCTAGCTCGTTCTCAACAACCGTAAAAAATAAACGAATCGAGAACCCATGTTTTCCCCAGTCACAGGCGAACGCTGGGATTGAGTCCTAAAAACAACCCTCAGTCACTCATCCAACCATCAAATTAGACTGACTGTTAACCGGAAGATTTAATCAATTTTAGTTGAGAAAGGTTTGGCTGTTTATTTACAAGTTTTTGTGTTTGTAAATTATATTACTACTACTAATGGTGTGCGGGTAACGGAAATTTTGAAGCAAGTCGGGAATTTGGGGCTGACTCGATAGTCAAAAGAAGGTAGCCGATTTTCGGATAATTTAGAAATATATTTTTTAGGGTTTTGGTGGAGGTGCCGGTCCAGCCAACTTTTAATTTATAGTGAATATACAAAATGCCATTCAATAAAAGTAGTTGAAATACAGTAGTTAGAAAATAAATTAGGAAACAATCAATATAAAAGATTCTTCAAAAACAAATTCAATATCCATTTTCCATTTCCAACGAAGCATTTGTTTACCCGACCCCGACCCGACTGTCAAAACCTCTACCCGCAGAGTCCTGCTCACTACTGTGCACAATGCACTCGCATTTTCACTGGCGTGTGTGCAAAGCCAGAGATATACTCGTATGAATAATCTCTAACGTGGAAATCCACAAAAGTGTTGTCTGTATCCACTCTCAAATCCCGTCCAATAAGCGGATAAACCGCTGCTTCTTGACGCGCACATAAGCCCACAGATACACTTTAAAAATGTAGATGTTACATTAAAGTATGGTCATTGAATTGTGCTATAATCGTTTAATTGCTAATTCAGGTGTGTCAATCAAACGGGATCCTATTATCGGATACAAAATGGAGCGAGCTAATCGGATTGGCTGCTTCACTCGTCGTCCGGGCCTCTGTCGCCATCATTTATGGTCTGATGCTGAGCGGCGTAGCAATGCTCAAATGATTTCTTACTAGGAAGCTTCGCAAACGCTTTTTCAGGTACGTTGTTGGATGAGCGTAAATTTTTTAAAACGAAAAAAGCGTAAAATTGCGATTTTCATTAGAAATTATTTTTCGATTGTGCTCAAATTTCACACCAATATAGTAATTTATAAATTAAGGTTCTGTAAAAAAATCGTTACAATCGAATAAAGCATGTAGGTGTTGTTAGTCAAAGAAATATATGAAAATAAAAATAAAAAAATAAACGTAAAATTGCGATTTGCATGAAAAATTTTTTTTTGATTGCGCTCAAATTCCACACAAATATAGTAATTCATAAAATTTAGGTTCTGCTGAAAAAATCATTACAATCGGATAAAGCATGTAGTTGTTATTTGCCAAAGAATGTTTAAAAAAATAAAAAATATCGTAAAATTGCAATTTTCATGAGAAATAATTTTTTATTGCGCTCGAATTTCACACGAATATATAAATTCATAAATTGAAGGTTTTCTGTGAAAAAATCATTTCATTCGGATAAAGCACGAAGGTGTAATAAGACGAAGAATTTTTTTAAAAATCGAAAAAAAAAACGTAAAATAACGATTTTCATGAGAAATAATTTTTCGATTGCGCTCAAAAACGAGGCAGTTCTTGGTTCAGAGATTTTGAAGGCCTACATAAACTTTTATCGCAATTGGAGTATCGGTTTAGCCGGAATCGTGCTAACAGACACACAATAATACAAACAGAAAGAAAGAAGAAAAAACAACAAAAACATTCCGGATTTTTTTCTCCAGTGAAGTGAAATGGAATCTTCGCTTCGATCGCTTCGATCGCTTCGCTCATCCAATCATATCTGTCTTTCAGTGTGGTCAGGACAAGGGAAACTCCAAAAAAAAAAACGAGCTTTGATAGGTATCGCGATAATTGAGATCTACTTACGTAACGTAACATTTTCTATTTCCCTTTGGGTAGAAATTGTAAAATTGGATGAGATTAGCGAGGCGGAAGCGAAGATTTCCATTTCACTACACTGAGAAAAAATCCGGAATGTTTTTTTTTCTGTATTATTATGTGTCTGTTAGCAACGATTCCGGCTAAACCGATACTCCAATTGCGATTGAAATGTTATGAAGGCCTTCGGAATCTGTGAACCAAGAACTGCCACGTTTTTGAGCGCAATCGAAAAATTATTTCTCATGACAAAGCAATTTTAACGATTTTTTACGATTTTTAAAAACATTTCTTCGACTTATAACACCTACATTTTCTTTATTTCCCAATGTAATGATTTTTTCACAGAACCTTAGTTTTATGAATTTATATATTCCTGTGAAATTCGAGCGCAATCGAAAAATTGTTTTTCATTAAAATTGCATTTTACGATTTTTTTCGATTTTTTAAAACTTTCTTTAACTTATAACCCTCCCCCTACATGCTTTTCCGATTGTTATGATTTTTTCACAGAACCATAGTTTTATAAATTAATATAAATTTGTGTGAAATTTGAGCGCAACAAAAATGATTTTTCATGAAAATCACAATTTTAAGATTTTTTTCGATTTTTTAAAACATTCTTTGAACTTATAAACACCTACATTTCTTTATCCGATTGTAATGATTTTTTCACAGAACTTAATTTTTGAATTAATATATTTTGTAAATTGAGCGCAACAAAAAATTTTTTATATAAATCATAATTTAAAGTTTTTTATTTTTTACTTTACATTTCTTCGACTTATAACCCTACATCTTTATTTCCCATTGTAAAATTTTTATACAGAACTTTATTTTATAAATAATATTTGTGGTGAAATTTGAGCGCAATCGAAAAAAATTTATGAAAATCGCAACTTTTACGCTCTTTTTGTTAAAAAAAAAATTACGCTCATCCAAAACGCGCCTGAAAAGCGTTTGCGAAGAATCCCAGTGTAGATAATACTCTTGTCTCTTGATTTTATAGGTTTTTTGTATGTCAAAGTAAAAAAAAGCATGAAATTAATTAATATTAAAAATTGATCACCTTAGAATCTTTTAAAAAGATAGTTTTTTATTATCTAAGGTTAAAAAATAATTGCATTTTTCCTCTAATTTTAAACGAGTTATGTACGGACTTGGTTTCGACTGTCCCTTGCATCGATTTTACCTTTCAATTAAAGTGTTCAGTCACATTTGATCATTTGATTTATTTTCTGCATATAATACAAAATTGTTCAATCAATGCATTGCATCATTGGATTTTATTCCCTGTAATATTGCACAAAAGTTTTTGGTCAATGCATTGCATCATTGATTTATCCCCCAAATATTTTATGTTTACATATTATCTTCTTTTACGACAAGAACATGGCACAGCCATCAGCGACACAGATAAACGAATAAAGACAACAAATTGAACGGTGAACGTGGAAAGTGTTTATTTGTTTTGTGTAGGAAGGAAGGAGCGTTTTGATACCAAATAGTCTGAAAAACACTTCACAGTCGTTGCAGAGTTTATTTAAAATTTTAAACGATGAAGTCAATTTGTTTGGTCATTGCTTATTCACTCTATCAGCTAGACGCCTCGCTCTGCGTCGCGTCGTCTTGTTTCTTTTGTTGCAGTACTCACCCAACCTCTAGCTACTAGCGACCGGCGATCCGTGGATAAAAGGATACATTTTCAAACTCGTCAGGCTACATCGTCTGCTGTTTGAAAGTAGATTTATAAATTATGTAGAGAAGAGTATCATTTAGTTTTCACTAGCTGTAAATTGAACGACCGATAAATGCATTTACTGACTTTAATCGCTGGCTTGTTGCCCTATCGATTACATTAAATAAATATGTACCTATTTTCTATACAGTCAGTTAGAACTGACTTTTAGTTTGGGATATCATTAGATCATGTATTATACATTTCGTTGTACGACTGCTCCAAATTCTCAGTTACTTTATCCTCAATAAAATATTGATGAAGAGAAGTCAATTTTCGAAGTTAAAAGCACTACCCTAATCGGGATCTAAACTCGAGACCTTCTTCGGTGGAAACACAATTAAACTCTCGACTCAGACAAGGATCACAAGGTGAGGTGTTATTTAGGTTACGGCTCATAGACAATGTTCCAATGACAATGTGGTATAGGTGACTATTGATGTATTAGGTGTGAGGAAACGATCAAGAGCTATTCCGCATTTTGAAGAGGAAAACCCCGGAAAACCTTTCTGTCATGATTGGGTCTGCGACCTCCCGACTTCGTGCAATAGATGAGCTACATCTATCGGTCGAGTACTGCGTGGCTTTAGCTATTTGATATACATAAAGTAACAAACTATCAGCCACCATTTTAACAATCCACACGATAAACTAGTAAGGTAACGTTAATTTAAGAGTTTTGTAAAATCGCATCCACTATAGTATCAGAGTTGACGCTCTCGTAGCGAACGCTCGTGTTCCCTGGCCACTCCTCTGTGCCGGCGGGCCCGATACTGCCACAAATCTCCCTGGGCCGGTGAAAGAAGTACGGCGCGTATCCGGCCTCGCTGGCTCAAGCACTACGGTCATAAATCGCGAGTGTTTCGTCTGCGAGAGAAGTTCCCGGCCCCTCTACGGGGACAAGTCACGGGATAGCACGTGCCTTGCGAGGCCGTCTGTAATCAGAACACGTGGGCTACATAATCACGTCACGGCTAGGCCGGTATGAGTTACAAGAAACAGACACGTTGAAACGCAGGTGGGAGTTTTCCACGCAGGAAACTTCTCTCTCTTTAGATGCCAATGTAGGTAGAAGGAATGTCCTAGGCCTATCTTTACGACTCGGTTTACTTGAAATAAACTTCCACAAGGCGGATACCGAACCCATGATCTCCCGTATTATTACGACATGAAACTCACAATCTTCATAATTTTCTTTATTTACATAATGTACATGATTACTCTGTAGTACTAGGATCAAGGTGCGCGGAAGCGTACCGGGCCAAGCCACGCGCGGCTCCGCTTCCACTAGCGCCTATTACCGCACGCCTACTTAAGCACTTAACACGGTGCCGCCGACGCGAAACCATGTGAGATAAAAACCTGCAACTTGCTTCAATCGATGGGCTTTTACTATGAGATGACCCATTTCAAGTTTCATCCCGATCTGATGATGCGTCTAGAAGTTATTGAGACGTGAAGATCGTTAAAAATGACTTTCTTCTTGGTGTTGGGTGGGTGGCTGGGTGGCTGGCTAGCTGACTAATTATGTATCTGTTTTTTGGGCCCTCAATGGGTAATGTTAGAGAAGCCAAAAATTGCACCGATGTCAGTTTATCTCAGTGGCCATGTGCTTGACAACGGTAATTGGATTAGATGACCGGAAACTTAGATAATGCAAAAATAACAAATTATTTAATTCTTGTTTTGCTAAGCAATGAATAATGTTAGAGAAACCAAAATTTGCACCGATGTCAGTCATCTCAGTGAACATGTGCTATACAAACGGTAATTGGAATAGACGACCGGAAGCTTAGATAACGCAAAAAAAATATTTTATTTATAACTGCGATGCTCAAACCTTTTAATTATCAATGCGTGAGATTTTATTTTGAATCATTGTAAATAAAGTAATTTTCTCTACTTGCATGCTAACATCCGTACCGTGTACGTTCTAAAAAAATATTGATATACCATACAAAAATGCAAAAACTTGCAAAACAAGAGGTCGCTGGCGCGACCTCTTGCAGTGCCTTCCCGCGCCGGGACTTTCCGCCGCATGTTCCTATCTGGGATAAAATACGTACTAATCCAAAGAAAGCGGAGTAATTAAATTTAATTTTTCTCAAATGAATTTGAACAAAATAAGAATTAAAGAAAACACTGTACCCCCTCAAAATATCAGTGCGGTAAAATATAAGAACTTTAATTGTCAGGGAACACTTATGAAACAAAAATATGATGCGAGCTGATACGATTACCCAAAAAACATAATGTGAATGTATTTCATAGCACGATTAATACATCATTGGGTTAAGATTTTTCTCTGTAAATGGCCTCCTGCCGTTTACTGTAGGGCGCGATCAATTACAAAGGCATACATATTATAATGTACTTGGAACTTCAACCGACAATAAACATTAACTTTTCAGTACGATAAAAAAACTTTGAGAAAATCAAAATAAAAACAAATAAAAGTTATCACATACAAAAAAACTGTAGAACTAACTCGAGTGTCTCTGCAGGCGTAGTCTCTTAGAAGCAATATGGATTGTTGATGCATAACACGTCTCTGGTTATCGCGTGATTATTTCGTATTGTTCTTATTATTTAGAAACGTGTTGAAAAGGCCACATCTAGCAAGTGCTTCAAAAATAAATTATAAGTTTTAGCTTTCTTTCTGGTGGTGAACGGTGCGAGCGTAGGATATTCTTATGGGGTAAACACTCCGCCGTCAGCAAGTATACTCCTTAGAGCGTTGCGAGAATCCGCTACCAGAGCTCATACAAAGAACTTGGAGCACACTTTCATAATGAACTTAGAAACTTATACCGACATTAAACATGTTGTAAACATGTGTATTCGGTACTAATGAAAAAATGACTGGTGAAAATAATTGATTTTTATACTCAAATAAGACAATGAAAGCAACAACAAAAATAACTAATTTGTATTGTGACTGCTAGATCACCAGGCTTAATATTATGTGAGTAGAAGTTATAAAACGTAATTTTTAGTAAATCTCCCCTGTAACTTTGAGAAAGATACATACATCTTATATACATTCGGTTTTAAAATCTATTTAAAAACGCTTTGAGTTTTGAAAACATTATGTATACGCTTCGAAACTAGATTTGAATCGGTTCAAGTCAAAAACATTCTTCGCGGGTTGACTTCAAAACTGTTTTCAAAACCGTCATGTATACACCCACTGTAACACTGCCACCCATTTAAAAGTAGGCCTAACAACTAAATCCAGTTTTGAAAACGTTTTGAGATCATTTTTAAACCATCTCTAGTGAAAATTACTTTGTCTTCGGTTTGCCCCATGGGTTTCTATTAGCGCACGAAACAGTAAAATAATAAAGTGTGCCTTCACAATTTTGCCAAATCTCAACTTTATATTAAATTTAGGGCCTATAGCTAATCATTTATTCAATTCCAATGGTGAACCTCGCACAACGCACTACCGGCGAAACCACCGGCGAATTATACTTCAAACTGAAAGGAGCCCGCAGCCTTGCAATCACTATATGAAACCGACTCCAAATTATATTTCTTCATAACTTGTGGCCGGTAACCCGTATATCGAACTCGCAACCTCCAGGTCCCCAGGAGGCTCTTTCGAGGACGTTAACGTATGTTTCAATCTTCTACATATAAAAAAATAAAAAAATCTCTACAAGATAAAAACGTGCTCCAAAACATAATTTGATTGGACACCCTTGATGAACTATTGAATGAAACTAACTGTTTTTTGGCACTATACACAACTGTTTGGACATGACTAATCGCATTCACCCTGCATTTTGGAATAATTTGGCAATATCATCGTAAAGTTTGGCAAATGTATATACCAAATATTTTGATTTCGTAATCTGAATATTTTCTGTAAAACGTGGATTCGCAATTAATACCGCCAGGAAAATTTATTGGTAGATTCTATTACCAACATCGAGGCGATGCGATTTGATTTTTTCGGTAACGATATTTCGTGAAAATTAACAAACCACTACATATAATTTTGTCCGAAGGTTTTTCTTGATCACCTCATGTGGCTGTTCAAACAACGTCTTGAACAATTCTCAGAAAATTACCTAAATCCGTCTGGGGATTAAAAACCCTGTCTCTATAAAGCTCTTCGTGCTTGTATTCTGGAGGGGAGAGGGAGATGGTAGGGTAGGGTCAAAACCTTGCTCGCAACCGTGACTTCACGGACCTACCGTTAACTTTTTGGAATTGAACCTCAAATTGGCAGTCTCGAGCGCGAATATCATACCCATACTTAAAGCAATGTTTGGTTAGCGGTTAAATTGATATTTGTGTATAATTCGGCAGTGCGTTTTAAACAGTAACATTAATTTTGTACATTTTTTCTTGATTATTATGTGCCTGGGCAACCCCAATCGTTGTTGAACAAGTTCGGAAAATACATAAACCTTTCTCGGGATATAAACAACACATGTCTCTATAAACTCTTGTGATTTATTACGGCAGCGGAGGAAGAGAGGCTAGGGTAGGTCAAAACCTTGCTCGTCAACCGTCGACTAGTTAGCTGACCTGTTAACGTTTTGAATTTGAACCTCTTTAAATGGTTTGTTTCGAGCGCGAGATATCATTACCGCATACTCAAAGCAATGTTAGATTATTCCGGTATGTATTCATATTTGTGTATAATTCGGCAGTGCGTTTTAAGTGAAACATTCTACCTATCTATTACATTCTAATTCTCCATTGATTATTGATTAGTATGTGTAATCCTGACGGCTATCAACACCCTGTGTGTTTTGTATCGCAAGACAAAGTATCGTAGAAATAACAGACTACAAACACTTCGTTTTTTGACACAACACAACGCCAAAAATGCACAGTCCTCAATAACACACTGACACTTTACAGTCAACGTACAGTCCTTCTGCGTAAGTACTGGGCAACAAACATTAAAATTTATAATACCGTCGATTTCTAGATTTATCTGAAACTCGTTAAAGTTTTAAATTTATGTTCATTTTTCCGAAATAAAGTGTATACATATTTTATTGGATCTTTAACAACAGATATTAACCCCAAGAGTCAGGTTACTGAAACTAAACATACAAATACACTAAACAAATAATTAAGTTCCTGAACAAGTACAATTAAATTTAATATTTAAAACACATACAATAAGAAAACTTGAATTTCAAAAGTATAATATTTTTTTAAAAAACTGCTAAAAAGACAAAATGATTGAAAAATGACATATTTGCATTCAAATTATATAGCAGGGCATGTATACATCGTCTTTAGTTTTATTACTAGCATTGAAAAATAGACTGAATAAAATATCGATTTTTAAAGTGATGTAATAGATTGTTGGACTCAAAAAATTGAAGTGAATTAAACATACTGACTATAGACCGCAAGTCACCAATTAGATTACAGCACTAGACATAAAGGTTATCTCACTTGCCAAAAAACATGTCGAATTGTGTTTTACTTTATAATTGTTGTTGTTGTTGCTGTTGTAGTATTGGTTTACAAATTTAAATAAAACAGAATTGTGCTATTCTAGAAGGAGAGTCGAGTCGCTCATGTGTGCGGACCGTGGAAAATAAAAAGTCTCCCTGACAGATACGGGATTTGACCTCACTCCCCGCGGTCGCCCCCCCCCCCCTAACAAACAAGAGCCCCCTGACTGACATATCATCCTAATCACATGCGACACGAAGCACGCACGGACGTTAACGTGGACGCAATGTGCAAGTGCGGAGACCCCGCTGCTTTATCACGGACATTATATTACAAGGGCAAGCGCACTAAGCCCGCCGTGTCAAGATACGACCAGGCGACACTAATTATTTCACTGCTATCGTTCTGACTTTTATAAAACGGAGGTGCATGTTGTTTCACATACAGAGCCAAACAGTGTGTTAACATTTTAGAAGGATTTTCATTTCGACGGTTAATAAAAAAAAATGTTTTTTTTATTTGACGTTCAAAAAATAATTCAACCCTGTGGTAGTGAGTTTCTTTGCTTCTAAACCGTTTTACTATTTCTCAGCACATAATTGCAAGTATTGAGAGTAATATGTGATTAACGAAAAGGTTCGCCCGATTACAGCTGGTTTGAATTCGGATTCACTTGTTTTCCTCTCTGTCCCCTCCCCCTTCCTCTGACATGGCACGTGAATAGGCAAACCGCTTTCAAATGTAAACTGTAAGCCCTTACACAAGCGTGTTCGGACAGATTATGATGCGTATAGCGGACTACGTTATAAAAAGGTAATGACAATGCAAATTTGATATCAAAAACCGCGAGTGCAAGAGAAGGTTTAAATATGTTTTTTAAAGCGTTCAAGAGCTAAAACAATGTTTTCAGGAAAACAGCGAGTCTAAAGGAAATGTAGAGGGTAATTATTAATCTCAACAAGTGGACGACGCGAGTTCATGTACCGCGCTAAGCAGGTTTAGCATATTGAAACATTGTCAACCAGATTGAAAAATAAGTTCGACGCAATTTATTGAAATCACTATTCTTGAATCCATTAGACTTGTTGGACTTGACTTGACTGCAAGTAAATATAGTAAAACATAAGTATGAGCCACAGCAGTCTGGATGTACATTCGTTCATTGACATCCAGACTGCTAGGCCGTGAACACAAATTATAAAAAATTACCCAAATATTCTTAATTGCAATAACTTTCAAAACAAAAGTCAATCATGTGGATATATCATGAATATTAATCACATAGTTTGTCTATGGCGAGCGTACCTAAAGGCATATCACTGCAGTGTTTTGAGTATGTAAACTAATAAATTTACCTTGCCGAACGGAGTATCCTTTGGGGGGGGGGGGAGGGAGAGCCAAGCCTAGTCATCTGAACTATCAAGGTGTAAGATATGAAATCAACGGATCCCACCCTCACAGGTTTCTCTGTATTACTAGACCCACTTCCGACTTAGTGCACTGTGTGATAAATCACTACGTAGAAAAGCGCGCCATATTTCACTTCATTGTTTTGATTGTAACAATCAGAAGCTAATCCCCATCCTCTACAATAGCAAAGCCTCCCTTTGGGCGCCATAACGCCCCCCCCCCCCGTGTTTTATGTGATCACTTTGATGGATCTGCAATACATGAATCAGCTCCCTGCATGCCACGTTCAATTCAAACGTTGCACATCTCCAAATCCAGAACTTTTAAAGTGAAGTAGATCAACCCTCTTCAGGGCTATACCTATCACAGTCACACCTAGTGGTGAGATTTCGATGTATAATCCGTAGTATTATAATCTGTGAGAAAGTATTGTTAGAAATTAAAATGTATTTGTGTATTAAGTATAATATGAGTGACATTTTAGTACAAACGTTAGTGTGTCCATGAATAAACTTGTAAACAAGAGCAAAACTTTAACTGAGAGTGTATACCAAATATATTTACAGTGATAGGTAACTACGTTTGCTTCACGTTTATCTTGACCTGCCGTAGTCTAGTCATACATGGTGACAGAAGCCCAATCTATATTCTACTACAACATAATGAAGAGCTACACTTCGTTCTTCTCTTCACTTCTTCTTCACTTAATAATTATGAATGATAGTATATTTGTGTAAAATGAATTTTGTTTGGACTACAATAATGTAAATTTAATATCTTCAAATATTTTTCTTGTAAATTGTGATTAATAATTGTATCCAGAAACAATTCTGTAAAAATATATTTAGTATAAGACTAGGTTGGATGTAAGAAATGGCCTAGCTGGCCTTAATCCCGCCTAGACAATCAAGACGATTATCTATCTACTTTACTCGCTAATCAAACGTGCTGATCGTGCAAACCCTGCCACACACACTGTGTCTCACAACGCTGCTAAGCGCAATCAGGCAGATAGTTTCTAATGTCTACCCTAGTTTCGCTGTGCTCGTCTGGCATCATTGCGCCTCAATAATCAACCTATTCATTGTATGATCTGTTCACAAGAAAGTGGAAATAAAAATATCTCTAGAAATTTATTTTAGATCTTACTCGAAAAGTAAAATATTCTATTATTATTGTATATTGTAAATTAATATGTTTTAACAACAAAGACGCTTTATTTTAAACTTTGAAAGCTATTTATGAGATGTAAAATTATGTAATGAAATAATACAAAATATCATGTGATAACTATTTATTAATATAAAACTGTTATTTAAAAAACAAAACAATATTCAATTTACAGAAACAATACGAATTTTTCGAATTTGTATTTTTATTCCCTTCTTCTTATTATGCCCACTTGAATTTCTCGTTTAACCCCCTACTACGTTTTTTAAGTCTTTTTTCTAATATCTGAAGAGTTTATAAACGTCTAGTTTGTGGTTGTTCGGGAAACTGCCCCGCAGGTGGAAATTGTTAATAACACAATCGAGAAATTAAAAAGTTAGTGGTGTGCGGGTACCCAAAACGTCGGGTCGTGTGTGGGGGCCAGCTCGATTGTCAAAAATGGTACCCAATTTTCGGGTAACAATAAGTAAATTTTGTGAAGTAAACTGGAGATGCCGGGCTATGGTTTACTTTTTTGGTGGAGGTGCCGGTCCAGACAATTTTAAAACAATTGTGGATGCTTTTCAAGGATGTAGTAACGGGAAAGTATATACGTTTATGAATTAAGAATGCTCTAATGTAGAAGGGTACATGAGCTGACCCTTCGTTTAGATCTCATTACTTTTGAATGTGTTGTGTTTGGCTGTATTTTTACAAGTTTTTTGTATGCGTGTTATATAAAATGTACGTTTTGAAGTCAGAAGTAAAGGTCAACATAAACTTCGGGGGAGTTATGAGATGGTGAGTGGCCCCAACGCATGGTTTGTACACCAGGCTCAAGGGGGGGGGGGGGCATCTGACTAGCTAGAGCTTCCGGCTTCGGAAATACAACCTTGTTACAGATCTTATGTTCCAAATCGTATGCAACGTCAAAGGCTACGATGTTTTATACTGAAACGCTATTTTTATGAACCAATGATCTTTACCATATTTCTTAATAATTGTAGCAATGAATTTAATGTCATGAAAACGTTTTCGTTCTCACAAATGTTGCGTTGAGGGATTAAATTATCTTTCTAAACTGCGAACATGAATCACAAAATAGCTAATGAAGAAACAAAAACAAAAAAGCTCCCGGTTCGAGTCCGGATTCCTGAAGCATTAAAAAAGAAACATAATGATTTTTTTAATTCTAAATTGAGTGTATTTTGTTTTTTTAATTGTTGCTGATGCTTTAGCAATGACGTTCTTGTAGCTAGATGGTAGACTATGAGTAAACAAGCACATACATGTTTGTATTATATTTTGATCAACCACAATCTAAAACGATAATTGGATGAGCGAAGCGAAGACTTCAATTTCACTGACCCCCCAAAAAATTTAGCTCGGTTGTTTTTTTGTTTTGTTTTTGTTTTTTTTTTGTCTGTTTGTTCGCACGATTCCGGGCAAACGGCATATGCGATCTTGATGAAAATTGAAGGGGACCTTCGAAATCTCTGAACTTAGACGTGCCACGTTTTTGGGTACAATCAAAGAAATATTTCTCATGAATATCGCACTTTTACGATTTTTTTCGATTTTTAGTGCGATATTTTCGAGACATTTGGGCCGATTCTGACCAAACGGGTAGGGCTACAACGTTAATATTTCACATGGACATTAAGGTAATGGTGATGTATTGCTTTCTGAAAGAAAAAGTTAAAAAAGTTAGCCAGAATCTATAGAAATAAAGCTTTTAATATAAGTTTTTTGACTTTTAGTGCGATATTTTCGTGCCATTTGGGCCAATTCTGACCAAACGGGTGGGCCTTCAACGTTCATATTATACATGGACATTAAGGTTATGGTGATATAGTACCTTTTTAAAGAAAAAAGTTGCAAAAATAGCCAGAATCCATAGAAATAATGCTTTTAATATACGTTTTTACGGTAAATAATACCAATTGACAGGTAACAAAAGAAATTTGACAACAATCACTTACAATGCGTAGGTAGCAAAACAAAGCACTTGCAAAAGTAAAGATATCCCACGCAAACTAAAAACTTTAAAAAGCTCATCCATCAACGCGGCGGGACTTTAGCGTTATCCTAGTTTTATGAAATCATTTTGTTTCAAATCAGAATGATTTATTTAAAGTAAAAAGATAGTTCTGTTGCTTTACGTTCTGCGTTCCGAATTGTGTGTGAACATGTTCAACGTATTTTGTGTAAAGTAATTATATAATGCCGTATCACGGGAGTTCAATATGAAGGAAATAAATATTATTGAATATTGTGTGGCTCGTTGGTCTTGTGGTTAGCGTATCTGCTTCCAATGCAGAAGGTCCAGGGTTCGATTCCCGCTAAAGTCAGAAGTTTTTCAACTTCTGATTTGTACTTAAGTCCATCAGTTCGTGTCTTAGGAGTTGTAAACGGTGACTTTGGAGCCGTCCTAGCAACGAAGCACATAATAAATTTCAGAGTTGTTCTGAATCGGCCTTGTTGATTCTGGCGTTGATTCGCGTGTGTCCGCACTGTCCATACTGATTGCTATATTTCCTATTAAAAATATCGATCTTTGGTTGGTTATCGCTCACTTGTCGATTGTGTCGGGGCCTGCAGGGTTGGCTTGGTCGCTTTGATTTAAAGTCCCCCACTGAAAATCAGTTATATAACTGATTGGGTAGACTCTACATAAAATTTATTTATTTATTTATTATTATTATTCAAATGCTGTCTTTTGTAAATCAGTTTATTAGCTGAATAGGAAGGACGTTAAATACAATAAAGAAATAAAAGCAAATGTGAGACTTGATACAAACAGCAACAAAAATTACAACCTCGTGTCGAGCTTTTCCAATTACTTTTCAATCGGCAAGATGCCAAATAAGAATTCCAAAGCTCCACCACTTCCTTAGATTAAAAGCCAAATAGTTTGTCCAAGTTTTCGTAAAAAATAAAATAATCGCCGCCATCATCCAATTTCTCACAATTGAAGTTTCGAATTAGGCAAGCGTAGCTCGACAATCAGAAATGACTGTGAGTTATCGGATGATTTAAGCCGGAATAATGTGGCACTTAATCACGGCCTGGTGCGAACACTGTGTCTACTGGAGGAGGCCCCACTCAATCTTTCTTATGAAACTAAGCCCGACATACAAGAAATACGAATTCCAGGCACGGTCTCATGGAAAATCTCACGCACATGTCATTTTTTATCTGCTCTACAAGAAAATAGTTCATTTTTCTTCACTTTGCTTATTTTGCAAAGCACCATCTGTAGAGTAACTTCCTAGCGCCAGTAAAACAATACAATCACACCGTGTGGCGAAGAATGCAAGTCGGGGACACCCAGCGCACTATATCGGTACGGCTGTCGGTAAACTAATTGTAAACTGTAAACTGTAAACTGTAGTTCATTGTTGTGTCTGCATCTATGTAATTAGATTTATTTAGTTGTCCTCCTCTGTAAATAAGTTTTTTAACTGAATAGGATAGACGTTAAATAAATAAATAATTAGTTAAATGAATAAACGAATAAAATATTGTCGTCTAGCACAGGCAATAAACATTTTAAAGATATTCATCGTAAGTTATCTGTAATTGAATTTAATTAACTTTCAAAATGTTTAATTGAGAAATATTAAATGCTTATTTGTCGATGTGAGCGTATTTATTATATTATCTCCGTAAATGGCTGTACTATTGTTAAAAAAAAATCATAATACATATAGGCTATGAGCAAGAGAGAAAGTTAAATAAATTTTAAAAAATTGAAAAAATTGAAATTTTTTGCGATTTATAAACGTGAATGGTTGGTACTAGTGACCAAGTGTGAGGCTGGTACCACTGCCTCGTCCGACAGTGACCGTGACCGTGACGTGCGCACGACGCCTGCGTAGTGCGTGGACGACAGATAGAGACTACAAGGGGAGTCCCGGACGCTGATGATCCCATTAATTAGTATTAAACACAGCTATGTGAAGACTGCTGCTCTTACATAAAAGTTACGATATTAATAATGTTCTTCCGCCTCAACATCCGGAGAGTGACGACAGTGGTCGCCGCCGCCCGCTCCTTGTGCCGATATCTCAACTAATAAAACGGCGTAATGACTCCAGGAGCCCATTAGGGACAATTAGCTTTGACAGTAATTAAGCTTGAAAAGAATTATGCAAACTCCCCCTTTCGCCCCCAACAAAACGGACGGATGGCGAATAACGAAAAGAAAGAGGGGGACGAAGAAGAAGAAGAGATGGAGAAATAGCTGCAAGAAAGTCGAGGGTGGCTCCGAGCCAGATGTCAGACGGGGAGGCTACGGGATCGATGCGGAATAAGATGAAAACTGGAAGGGACCAAAGTTTTTTCTTACTTTATTTTTTAACTGGAGTCGTGGTAAGAGATGGCCACCAAGAATGGGTTCCCCCTTCCAAGAATCCTGTGCTCTTTTCCAAGAACAACCCCAATGCATAATTCACGACGTGCGCGATGTGTGAGTGGGGGGGGGTGGAGATAAAGAGGAATGAAATTAGAGCACGCGGACGAGCAAGAAGGAGAAGCATCATGTACAATAGTTAGAACAATGTTCAGAGTAATCCATTTGCAATCCGGTGTCAGCCGCGCCGAGAAGGAGCCAATAAAGGGCGGCCGGCATCTCGATAGCGCTGGACGCAATATATTTCAAGTTCGTACTTGAACTTAAGAATTCTGCAGGCAATTTGTGGTGACTTATCTACTGGAAAACGCACATCTATAGTAACGCTATGTCTAGCGGTGATGAAATTTATTGGATTAGCACAGGAGAGACCAACCAAACAAGCGATTTATCATGAGAAGGTTAATCTCGGATAGTGAAGTCAAGTCACTGACTTTTTCTTGGGAAGATGGCGGATAACAGAGGTTATGTAGGCCTACTCGAGAGTTTACTGTGTGTAAGTGAAGTCGAACCTTCATGAGCGTACTTGATGAAACTGTCAGTGACACACTACGATCGTCACAATCCACAAGGATTCAAAGGGTTAATGCATTGTTGTAGTTGTTGATAAAACAAGCGATAATACTTCTTGTGATTTTACTCTTGATAAGTTTCTGTATTTTAATTACTTAAATAATACATCATACCTGATATTATCAACGTTGAGTGTTGTTTAATAATGATTTGTATTTAGTGAAGTTTCACCTTTATACACTAATGTGCATTTATTATCTATAAGTCTTGAGGCTAAGTTAGATTTTCAGACACCTTATTAATAATTCTATCTAGTCTATTAGTTAAATGTAGCAAGTATACCGCTGCCCAGGGCTCGAATTTAACACTCGTCCGGTCGCCCGAGGCGAGTGTATTGTTGCGCGGGCGAGTTACTTTTGGAAATCACTCGCCCGGCGGGCGAGTGATTTTTTTGGTGAGTTGTAACATAAACTGCCTACATTACGTTTCAAACTACGCGGTCAACAAATATGTGGCGGTATTTACAAGGAGTTGATAACCCAAACAAGAAACAGAAACCTAATCCTACTGCAGACAATGCAAAATATGAGAAGAATTGTGTGCGCCTTTTTCAAGAACGCTGGCTAACAGAACACACGCACGTGGCTACGTTTTGATTTGACCAACAACTAAATTCGATGTTTTGTTCTGTTTGTGAGATATCTAACGCAGGAGATAAACACGGTACATTTGTAAAGGGTAGCCAAATATTTCGTAATTAATTATTATTACGAAATTACGTATTTAAGTTATAGTAGTACTAGTAGTGGTTTGGAGTAGGAATACGGACTAGTGTTTTTAATTTCGGACTAGTAAATTTGCAAGAACACTCGCCCGGAGGGCGAGTGCTAAATATTTTAAAATTCGAGCCCTGCGCTGCCACCATATTACCAACGTCCGGCTAGAAAACGTGTTTACTTTACATATAAACATATTATTTTACTGTCCGAATCCATTCTAGAGTCAACAGGCAAACTACGTACTTGTGAAACAACTATCAGATCAACAATTTTCCACACAGTTTATATTGTGTTAAAAAATTACCCACTCAACAAAATTCAGTTTGGCTACGAGTTGTTTTTCACAGACTGATTTACAATAATTCTGTCCACTATTCGTATGTTAAAATATTATACAACATGTAAATTAGGTCTCTGGATATTAAAACATGAGAAAGAATAAGAAACAAATAGTTTTGCTTGTTGCGAAGGAAGTTTGTATAAAACACATTTATTTTGATGGTATATCGTTAATATATAATCTCTGTAATTATCACGTTTGAAACAAAAAACGATGAAGTTTATTTCGCTCTAGTTACTTTCACAGAGAATTAGTGAAACGCCAGTAAGTTAATTATCCTTGCATCAATGGCAAACATTTTAATATGAAAGCAAATTGCTTTTATGTTGAATGACCTGAAGTACAAATTTCATAAACATTAATTAAACCTTTTAACAATGCACGCATGTAGGTTATAGTGCTACCGGTAATAACTCCCCAAGCGGAAGCGAGACAGATCCCTCGTTAGCCGTATCACTCCATTGAAGTGTAGTGCTGTGTGCGCAATAGACCTGCCCAGAGCCAACACGGGTGAAGGTGTGTTGTGACCACTAGACGTCTGGCAGAGATGTTGACGTGTACGTAAGGTGTAACAAACGCAGTTATCTTCAGAACTTCTGTAAGAAGAATGGACGGGAGAAAAAAGTCACGAGTTTAGTTGTGTTGTTTGGCTTTTATCTAACGATAGTGCACGTGTTTTATGTGGTGGAGAAATATAAGAAGCGTCTGTTTTGAGCACTGCGGTGTCCGGTGCACACGACAAACAACCAGAAGGAAAACATTTGAGCACTGCAGTGACCGGTGCACAGACGAGGGCAGCGGAGTTAAAACACGCTGCGTCTTACACCTTCCTCCAGTACTTTCTTTTACCTTGCTTCCAATACCATGTGCTGAACTATGTGTTGGGCAATCTTGTTGACTGGCAAAGCATAGGCCGGTCTCGGTTGCATTGTATGTTCATATCTTCATCTTTCATCCTAAGTTAATCTTAATCGAATATCATCTACATTATTACGAATCACTTGTAGGCCTACTTATGAAACAACATCAAAACAAAATAAACTCTTGGTTGCCCATCTAGAATAACAATACGTGAATAGCTATTACTAAAATGTATTTATCGCCATTCATTCAGAATATGTATGCAAGACTCAAACAATTCGATATAAACATAAACAAGAAACGCCAACAAATAACATAACTTATTTAGTGTAAGTCTACATGATAAAAAATAAAATCTTAAGTCGTAGATTTAATAAGGGAATTGGAAAACTGGATATGATGTTTCCTTTAAAAAAAAAACGCGCTTATCGATCGTAACAGTGTCGTTAGTATTGTTGACTACCATAATCTTATACGACCATATCAAAGCATTAGTACCGACCATCACGTTTCTTGAAAGCTCATCAGATCTGTCACCACGAGAATTATTCCCTTCATTTTGTATTTTTATACTTACTCTTTACGTAACGAGTGGTTTAATGTGCACATAGAGTTTGTGAGATAAGCTTCTGTCTCTAATGCTCTGTTGCAACATTTAAATCTGAGCATTTGTTTGAGCAGGATATAAATCCACGCGAGTACGCTATACAAGCATCGTATGACGCCGGCTCTAGTCTACGGGGAGGGGTAAAGGGCCCCGCACTCTAGCCATCCATCTTATGCGACCCACCTCCATTTTATTGTCGCTCGTACACACGACATTTTACACCAATTTCACGAAAACCATTAAATTGAGTCGAGCTGGATGTAGGGCTTCCTCAATCACAATAGACCTACATCGACTCAAGGAGGGCCATGATTAATGGTCTTATCGGTGATAAATTTCCTGAATCGGTCAATCTAGTCGAAAAGTTGCTCCAAACACAACAACAACAACTTTACTTAATCCCGCAAGGGAAGGGGTTCATACGAGGTGCCCAACTAATCCGCGCACTTCAAGAGTGTTTAGGGAGTTCTACCGGCTCGATTCATCTTTAAAATGGCGGCCGATGGTTACCGGACGCAAATGGCCGGACAGGGGGATTATTGTTAGGCCCCTCTGTCGGACTACTGATGAGCCTAAACCACAGCGGTTTCTGTTTAGCTACCATAGCCTGGTAATATACGGATACCATCGTTAACTGTTAGGCGGGAACTTTAAAACTCGTTAAATACGTTGGAAAATAATAATGCTAAATACCATTGGCCATTCAAAAGTATCTGGGGTTCAAATAGGAAATATAATTATAATCCAAGACATGCATTTATGATGAAGAAAAATGTTAACAAGAATTTTCAACACCAAATCAAGTTAATGAACGTTTTTACTCAAAAAGAATACAAAACTACCATTTAGGTTCCTGCCCGTGTTTTTATCGTAAACAACAAGCCAATTGGAAGATCCATGCATTTACGAAATTTCAGTAAATAAACCTTCCGATACAGGAGATCACAAGCGTTGCACTAATGACAACTGATGACTATTTTTATTTTCTCCATACATTTTGCAGTCACTCATTTACCCTGTTCTTTAACACACACCCTGCAGTATTTCTAGTGACTCGTTTATATCTCAGACGAGCTTTTGTCCAGATAACTAATGCCAGACTAAATTGCCTGGAACCTTTGTACACAACCAGCCCCTACTATTATGAAAAGACATCCTTCTAACTTGATTAACCAAAAGCCACAACACCACGGCGGCTATTGTACCCCCCCCCCCCCCCCCCCCCCCGCGCACGCAATCTACAGACTCGCGGCCAAGTCAAGAGCCCCGCGAGAAGAAACACGTCTTTACTACGCTGCTTCTATTTTAAGAAAACACACTTTTTGTTGACCCTGACAAGGATATATTGCTCTTGAGAAATGTTATTCAACCCCCGACCTTGTAAAACAAGCAAACTCCAAGTTTGTGTTTTGATTTGTTGCTAGGGGAGGGGGGGGGGAGAGTGGCTGGACCGAGGGGGGGGATAACGACTTGCATCATGGTGACGTACGTCAGCTAATAGTCCCCCCCCTCCACGTGAAGTAAAACTAAAGGAACGTGTACTACTCCTTCCTACCCGATGTGTGTTCTAGCGGGCCAACTGTTACAAGCTGTGGGGGTCACAGTGTAGGGCTTGGAAACACTCCGACACAAACATCGCCGTCAAATGAGGCGTTATAATCCTGCTGAATTGAAAGCCGATTATTGATTTGAAACTAATAGCCAAGCAGGAGACGGGTGGGTCCATGGGGATTGGTGATGTATGAAGGTCTCGGGCAGACGGGCTGAAAGCTGCAAGGATACGTCGGAGAGCGAGCGTGTGAGGAGGTAACATCAAGCACGGCCACTACGATAGGGAGCGAAGCTACTCACACAGCAGATCGTAGAAGAATTCAAAAATAAAATAATATTGATTTTTTGGTGGCGGTGCCGGGTTGGCAACGTTTATCATTAACACATTCTCATCGCTTGTTATGAGTGAAATTCATTATTTCGATTGTGGAGGGTAGACTTATTGAACGAGGTTTTAATGATTCAACAAATAAAAGACAATACTATTTTTTAATTTCACAGACTGACGGAGTCCGGCAAGCCAGCTCGGGAATGAGACGATCACTCCTTCTTCGATTCCCAAAGACGTTGAAAGGAAATACCCACGCTCCCTTCGAGATGTTCACGGTCTCTTCTTACACCTCGATGTTCTGACAGCGTCATAGATGTTGAAATGTTACACCTATTATTGGCTTCTTTGCTGCCAAGACAATGGGAAAATAACGTTCCTTGGACTCCAGTGAAACGATGAAGGCATGAAGCTATTGGAATAGAAACCTTGCCCTTTTTCAACACCTGAGCGTGTTTATAACATGAAATCCTACTACAGTACGAAGTTCAACAACGTACACTTCAAGTTTATTAAACAGTGGACCTTGAAAGATGCAATCCAGAAGTTTTAAATTCAAGACTCGACCGGGGTAATTAGCAAGCACGAGAACTGAAGTCCCCAATAGAGGGAGCGAAGCTACTTACACAACAGCTCGCCGTAAAATAAATAAATTACATAATTCGCAGTTCGTTAATTATTTTGGTGGCGGTGCTGGGTTGACAACGGTTACCGCTAAAACATGTTCGATGGTACTGACATTAGGACGTGGTAGACATTTACGCTATTCTCTCAGTGTATTGTAGAGTTAAAAGTTATTTAAATAAATCTGGTCAGCTGGGTTTGAATAAAATAAGTGCAGGCTATGATCGATGACTCATGAAACCGAATGGCATCTTGAAAGAAAGCACACGTCAACCTCGGGCGTGGTCAGGGGGAGAGTGGGTTGACTGCTCTGTCCTGAGACTCACGTGTACCGCTGGTTAGAGCAGACGAGGGTTCGAGAACTAGTGTAACGGCTTCGTTCTCCTCGACGTCTGCTCGGCAGTCCGGGTTAGTGCAGTTACCTTTATGACTGTCAAGGTTACACTGTCCTTCAACGCCAAAGTGCAACGTTGAATGCCAACCAGCTAAGACCCCCCATGGTGGGCGTCACGTGTGTTCAATAGCTGATCCAGCTGCACCGCTAACGACCCAGTAACGAACACAGGATTTTATCACACGCCCTAGGTAGCGAGGGGTGGGTGATAAGCTCGTGTTGTCCTCTTGACATCCCTTTGATTTAAAACCCGACAAGAGCAGTGACCATTATCATAATTACGCGAAACCACTTAGGCTTTTTGTTAATGTAATTGGATGACTGTAATTTGGGAAAATACAATTTGTGGTGTTGTTTTGTTATAATATAATCTGGCATGTTGATAGCTCATATTGTGGCAGAGTGTAACGTCACAATGGATGTTCATACTTTTTTAAGGTAATAAACAACGTTTTGTTTAAAACTGTATTGTAAATAAAGGTTTCCAGATTACGTCGATGAAACGAGTTTATCTCAAGTGGGAATAACAAGGTTGATACATTGTGCAATATCAACTACAAGTGATTGTGGGTTGTACATGCCCTCTCGCGAAAGCTTACAAGAATAAAAGCTTAGAAGTCTGGATACTGCAGAAGACATGGATGCTGTGAGTGTATTTATAACCCTAACACATTGCAGGAGGTGACCTGTTGACTTTGAATGTGTTAACGCAAACTTTTAAAAGAAGACAACTTGTTATATTTTAATAATTATATATTAAGTCTAATGAATGATTGGCTTATAATAATTTAATAAATATCAGACTGTGCATATGAACAATATAAATGACTATTAATTTATCACTGAGAAGTGTGGAGGGGTAATATTTGACTCGTGAACGAGATAACTTTTTAACATCTCCCGTCTTCACATAAAATTATAACATTCTTGATAAAGAGTCCTTGTAAATTAAACTTCATTGTTATTTACTCACGTATTAAGAAGTTGTTTATGCATATTGAAAATTGCATATTGGAATAGAAAAGGCAATCACTGTGGACATGTTTTCTGTCACAAGATATTCCGATCTTTGCCAAGATAATTGAAATCAACACCTATTCATGTCCTACAGCTTGGCGTTCGCCTTTCATCGTGCGCGAGTGAGTGAGTAAGTGAGCGAGTGAGCGAGTGAGTAAGGCAGAGAGCCCTCATTTGATTTGATCACATTTGACGTCAGACTAGTAATTAATGACTTGCTATACATGGGCCAGGCTTAGCATGGTACATAAATTACCATTAATTAGATTTCCAGTGCCACTGATATTTTATAATACAACGTACCTAACATTAGCGAGCATGGCACTTTGTTGTATTAAACAAAACACATTATCCTCAATTAACTAATAAATATCACACATTCTTCTGCGCGGAATAGAAGGATTGAGCTATAAAAGAAATTTGTTTATCTCAATAATTTTTTTTTAGCGCATATGATTTTGGTTGTTATTAGGAATGTGCGTGTAGAGATTTTGACAGTCGGGCCTATAGTCGGGTCAGGTAGAGAAAAGACGGCCGTTATCATAGTGTATATTAACAAATCGAATGATAATTGTGACAAATCTTACTTTTTGTGTTTTTCTTAACACATTTTCTCTGGAATATTCACTTTAAAAGAAAAATTTCTGGACCGGCACCTCCACCAAAACAGTACGTAAATTCTTAACCACTTAAATATTATTAGATTACATCGATGTGGATTAGAATAATATCATAGGCTGCCCAACATGACCTACCCGGTTGTCGCGCCCGAGTTTCTCGTGTCATCTGGTCTCATCTGGCTTGCATAGGAGGCGCTCAATCAGTTACATTCTCAGTTAAAATCAACGTAGAATGCTTTTATTCAGTAATCAATTAATAAATAATTCAAGATACTTTAGAGGAACCGGATTGATTAACTTATGGTAGATGTACCATTCACAAACGTTAAAATCTTCACTCGGACAGGGATTGAACCCGGGACTTCGACTAGACAAGCAGGCTAACCACCTGAGTCTGGACCGTCGGGGCCGATAATAAGCTACACTTAAATCCAAAAGTGATGTAATGACCAGTCCCAGTCGATCACCCGTGTTCAGGGGGCCTGGGTTCGAACCTAGTCGATGAAATAGTTTGTAATTTTGATACATCATAATAATTATAATCAACAAGGTACTAATAATGTTTTAAATGCACCTAAACAAAATGCTGATGCTAAACTCTGGCACAAAACGAAGGGAGTATGAATTAGAAGACGACATACTGCGCTTGTCCGATGTGGTGGGTGTGGTGAGTCACTATTTAAGTGGAGAAAAGCGTCACTCGATCGTGTACGTAAATAGTTTAATTATTACTTCATCCATCGCGCCTACAGCTAAATCTGTAACAAAGCCACCACCTGCACTGTCTCTGTTTGTTATTGTTTGTCGGGCGAGAAGGTTGGGTCGAACCCTGGGTGTATAGAAAGAAGCCAAACCTCGTATATTTCCACGAGAAATCTGTCAACTCACCAATAAAAAAGCATTTTCTTTGTTTGGGATCGTTCCACTGACCCGATGGCTTCACGAATGCTGACGGCTAGTTTTGTCAAACGTTACATAAGAAGACGAAGTTATTTTGGTGTGTGTGTGTGTGTGGTGTTTGTGTGTGAGGGGGGGGGAAGGAGGGGGATTTCGATACTCTGCTCTTCAGTTTTAAATGTAAACAGTGCATACATTTATAAAATGTGAACAGTAAAAATAAGATAAACAATGTTAAGTTGTGTTGAACATAAACCAATAATTTTGTTTGGTATTGTATCAGCAATAGTAGGCCTACTGAATTAACAATCATATAATGAGTACCAAAAATACCCATGATAAATTAACTAGGAAAACGCCAAAGGTTTTGTTGGACGAGTGAGCGAGCCATGTGTTGAGTACCCGGGAGCATTCCCTTTCTTCCCCCTACCTAAGGCTGGGCTACATCTAGAGAGCGTGGGATTTTCCTCCTAGTCCTGTCTATTTGGCTTGGGATGCAAATGTTCCTGGATACTCAGCACATGACTCGCTCACTCGTCTACATTCCTAGTTTAGAAGGCGCCTTTATACCCTCATTGTAAGAAGCCGGGTTCAAACAACGGTCGGGATAGTTTTTTTAGATTGTCCCCAAGACAAATATCTCAACTTGAAGTCCGCGCCTTGCAGACGGCAATGTACTGTGGAAAGACAGACAGACAGACAGACAGACAGACAGACAGACAGACAGACAGACTAGACAGACAGACAGACAGCGACAGACAAAGACGACAGACAGACAGACAGACAAAGTAACTCGAGACACTGACAGCACAGGCAACAGACAGACAGACAGACGATAGACAGCCAGTTGACAACAATCTGCGATCATAGACTTATGAGTACTGACACTAAAGTAAATCTCGTTTTTATGCTCTGCGCTTCACTGGGCATTAATTGACGCTGACACGATACGCGCCGAGTTGTAATTTTCACTTTAGAGGTTATTTCAACCTGGTAGCACTTTTCTCGGTAATGTTTGTTAGAGCAAGCATATACAAATCGCGGTGTTTATATGGTTAGGGAATGAGGGGATTGTTTTTTAACACGAATGGCAACGTGTCTTTAACTAATGGCTGAAGCGTGTAACAAACATGACAATAATGAAAATGAATAAATAAATAAATAAATAAATAAATAATATAAATAAATAAATAAATAAATAAATAAATAAATAAAATAAAATAGCTAGAATTGTTGGTTATTTATTATTTTATTTAAGTTATTAAATGAAAGGTGTCTCTGATATCGTTGTGTCATTATGGTAACGTTTTAAATGTGACAATGTTTATAATAGTTTTTCAATATGTCAATATTTAGATTTTAAATTTTAATAATTGCTTGAAGTAGAAGAGATAATCGTTGTGAATATCTACAAGCAGGAAAACTGTGGGAGGACAGAAGAAAATGACGCGAGGTGTTATCAAGAAGCAAGAGAGAAGAAGAAATGGAAGAAGAAGAGAACATGGCAGGTATTATCAAGCCGATGTTTTGTGTGCAATAGAAACTGGTGGTTCAGGCTAGCCCTCTCTCTTACAAGACTTATGATGTTGGAAACAGGAGCTTACATAATCATCACGAAATAAACATAAATAATTTAATGCAGAACATGCAAATGTAATCGGGTAGGTTTGTATTTTTACCCTCACGTAAGAAAGTATAACGTAAAACATGTTTTCCAATAAGCGAATATAAACATAAATAAGTGAATAAAATAAAAAAAAAATTGTAAACTCAACTGCACGGCTGATTTAAATCGTGATTTATCCTTTCACCGAAACAGATTGTACATTCAAAATTAAATATAATAGGTTACATTTTAATTTTAATCTTTCCAACAAATTATAAAATCAACTAACTTTTTTTAAGAATATTAGTAAAAAGGCCTAGCACGAATTGGCCTAAAATATTATTCCATTTCCAGTAACACAAAACTTGAACATACCCAAGTTGTAAATATTAATTTTCCCTATTGTTAAAACCAAATACTTTAATGGAAAACAACTTATTAACTTATGCCAATTTCAAATAAACTTGGGCTAAACGAATTACTTGTGAAAGTTTTAAAAGCTTTATTGAAAAAGTTGCCGGGCAGTTTTTGAAATACGATTCTGGATATAACAAAAGTTTATTCCTTTTCCACCAACTGCAGATGTAAAACAATATTTCCTCTTATTTTAAAGTTAATACGATGTTCAGATTGCACAGAGACATTACGCTCGTCCGGAGACGCGCTCAGGGTATGAATATTATGTGTGTGAGTATGACTGAAGTACGTCAGTCTGGGAAGTTCGCCTTGCTCGCATCATTCTGGTTTTTTCCAAGTCATTACAGTGTAGATTCATAGTTAGAAACACCATGTTTCACCAGGCAGCGAAAACTTCTCTCGTAGGTAAACAACTTTTCACATTCAAATCTTGTTAACATTTATTTGTACAATTCGTACATATACCTCTATTTTACTGACAGTCGTCGGCGCCGAAATACCTTGTTAGACACCTGAAGAGGGGTATGCTTTGCACTCTGGACAGATTTCTCACGATATGTCATTTTTACCCTCTATTTTGCAAGATGTAACTCAATCATAATCCTAGAAAGCACTATTCATATATGTATACTTGAGATCATGTATACACATGACAAGACTTGTAACTTCAGTGGTGTTGTGCTGCTATGTTTTATTTACTTCATACCTCATTTTATATTTGTTTTCATTATTTATTCAATATACTATGTTTGTGTATTTTATTTTATTTTATCGTTAATGTATAACAAAAGCAAGGATGTAAAACGGATGTATGCATACACATATTATAACTACAGTGTAAGTCTTCGTTTTACCGTGTGATAATAGCCACGCTAACCTGTGATCTTATGCTTCTTATTGTGCATAGGCTACTGACATGAATTGTGCGCTACCGATGACAAAATCGAGGTAAACCATCCTATCCATATTTCCAATATGGTTGATGATTGTTGTTTCTCATTTACGAATGTTATATTAAATTATGTATTGGATTTAGACCAGACGTTTAATGTCCTACTTCTGATTTACTCGTGTCCGCTGGTGTACAACAACAATCACAAAATAATCACCGACTGTTGTATAACTGTAAGACAGACTCGCATCAAGGCTGAAGTCTTTTAGTCGGCTCACCCCTGTGTAACATACTTTGCGCTTGTGGCATAGCCTACGATTGTTAATAGGGGGTAGACAGGTCTCGTGTATTTCATCACCTAAGCTTATGCGTGCGGCGTTGCAGGCTTAATTTCTCCATCTAAGCTTTCAGCTTCCCAATTACACCGTTGACTTATTCCAGCCTTTTAATACGGATTATTATTAATAAAACATCTTCAATTAACATTTCTCTCGTATACCGCGCTCGTCAAGTCTGCATAAGATGTATGAAGTGCGAGAGAGAGAGAGAGAGAGAGAGAGAGAGAGAGAGGGGGGGGGGAATAACACGCAGTGTGGAGAAGCATAGGGTTGCTTTTATTGCTATTAGATAGTTGGAAAGTCATTGGTTCAATCCCAGCTTCTAAAACTCTGAATGCAAGATTTTTACATGGCAATAAATATATACATATATGATATCAATATAAACGGGGGGTGGGGGGTAGGAGAGACTGAGGAAAAAAGTAGTAGTACGAATTATGAGGGTGGAAATTTTACTCTGTCTTATCATATTTCTTTTCATAAATTTATTCAACAAAATAAACAAAATATATAAAATTTTCCAGTACTCATGATCCGTAAAAAATTTACAAAATCGCCAATGTGTTTGCATTTTCCGGTCGATTTAGGAAAATGTTGAAAATCTCCTTTAGAAGGGATGTACATTTATCCAGAATGAGCAAATACACAGTATTATTCACAAGTGATGATTTGTGGCTTTAGGAACAGGGCCTAGCAACGCGCCGAACAGCAGATCAGGTCCGCTCCCTCGTAAGTGTACGACCACACAGTGTAGGCTTGAGCTCTCAGCGCGCGGCTAAGATTCGGGAGGTCTCGGGTTCGAATCCCGTCGAGACCGACAACCTGACAGAAGGTGTTTCCGAGGTTTTTCTCAGTCGTTAATGCGAATGCAAGGGATTGGGTCCTCTTAAACAGCCCTCGGACATCCCTTCATAATTGTCCTATCAGCAACATACCTAGTTAGGCTCATTTTCCACGAAAAAAAAATCATTAAATTAAAACATGCCAAACGGAGGATCTGAATGATAACCTCCGTCCTATGATAAGAAACTTGTCCATTTTCTAATTGTGCAAATTACGGTTGGAATTCCGAGGAAAAGTTGTAAACAATTTTCAAACTAATTACTCTAAAATCGAGTTAAAATAAAACACCAAACGTATAATTCAATTATAGAGTTCTAACAGCGAAGTTTAAATTGGCGGTTGCTTCAAATTTTGTTTGTGGAGTACTGCGTCCAATTCTCCAACCCTGTACGCTTCGCTTGACAGATACTTGTGCACGATTTTACATTAGGCAAATTAAGCCGATGTTTTCGTAAAATAAATTAAGAATAACCTTATCTTTGCTAGCTTTACGTAAAATAATTCATGTTTTTAAATGTTTTGAAGAGTAAAATAAGAAACTTGTGAGGAACGAGGCACGAGGCACGAGGCACGAGGCACGAGGCGAATAATTTGTTGTGACCATTACCTAACGGGTACAACACAACACAGGCTACCGATGCAAACTAAGACCAAAATATAACTCAAACGTAAAAAAACAAAATATATCAATGCTTTAGCATCACACAGGGATATGAATAACCGACATTAACAAAACAAAACTAGGATGCTTTGTCTGTTTCCTGCCAGTGTGGATGCGTGTGTACGGGGTAATTATTGCATTGACGCGTCTCTGCACGCCTGCCAACGTTGCCCAACACACAGAAATCAGTTTGTTTTAGCTCTCGTGTTTGGGTTGTTTCGATTGTGTGTATTGTACGTTTGCGAGCAGATATACAGTTCTGTTAACCTATATAATATGTTGGCTCAGTTGTAAAGGACGCGAAGGTCCAGGCCACCTGTAACCTGGGGGAAGTGGGTTCGAATCCCGCAGAAGGCAGGGATGTTACTAAGTGTATTTTACATCAAAATAAGAAGACTGATGATTAAAATGATGATTTTTGTTGCTTAACGTCTCTTAAAATACACAAGGGCTATTCGAGACGATGAGTGGTGATAGATGATGATGATGATAAAGGACTATTACAAAAAAGCCCATGCCTTGTGTGGGATTCGAATCCACGTCCTAGTAGAGCCATACGCTTCGGATCAGAGTTCTAATCGTACGTGCCACCGCGGACGGCATGAAGACTGATAATAATGAAAACTTAATTTAGTAGCTTTTCTTCAACTAAATATACAATATTGAAACGCAAATAAATAAACCAAATTAACCACTTTATCGTTATTTTAATTTTAAAGAATAAGCTCGACCCCTCTCCCCACACCCCCTTTTGGACAGATAATTACAAAACATAATTTAACATACTCCAGATACCTGTGTGTACGCCTAGCCGTCTCGTCAGCTGCCGGTAATCCTTGCACTAAACACTTACCCGAGAACGCACTCGTCACAGTGAAATCACACCCGCGACTTGAGCACTGAGGTCCCAGCTCGGACTGACGCCTGGGCATGGTCAGCATAGTAGAATACAGCTCTGCTTGTGTAGAGGTGCGTCACTCTGTAGCTGGTGCACCTCTGCACCGGCCGCCCGGCAGACTCGGCGACTCGAGATGCACTCCATTCCAACCAACCAATCAAAGATAACACAGGGAACCAGTGGGTGCGTGTTTGAATCTCTCATATGACATAGCGTTTCGTAAGGAGCTTTGTCCTCATATCCCTTACTAATCGTCTCCAAAATGATTGTTGCATTACTAGATATGGTGTGCGGTTAGGAAATGAAACTATTACCCAGCTCCAGCCTCGAACTCAAGTCTCACACCTCCCGTGTTGTGTCGTACCTGCTGGACTAGACCAACCAGCCTACTAATGTCATCTATTTATATTGGTGCATTACAAGAGAAAAGAGACCATATTTCTTTAGTGGGAGAACCAGGTTCAATAGCTAGGCAGTTTGGGAACTATTTTGAAATGCAGAAGCTACTTTTCAGCATAGAACCACTACTTAGATACCAGTGTATACTTTACCCAAATTTGTGAATTATAGTTCAAGCCGATCATGACCAAGATGGTTCGAAATGATGATTTTGTGATGCTTAAGGTTAAAAGAAAATTTATTCCAAAATTGTACACCCGGGAGTCGAACTCTCGTTCATCTGATACAAGTGGTTTAGTTCTGTCAAAAAAGCCACTCACAGTTCATAATAAGTTGTTCAAGACGAGACGAGGGTGTAGTGGAACATACAAAACCAAAAATCAGCGGCTTCTATGTAATTCTAAACCACATTTTATCTCGATCTTCCAGTTTTGGCCATGACACCTCCAGTGTTTGTGTGGACCGAGGTGCGAGGGTCCTGGTCATCGTCTCGCTGGCCCTGGTTGCACAGGGCGCAAAGCTGCTCTGACGCGAAGCTGTCTAGAACACGAGGGAGTAATTGATTAAGTCGTATCTTCCTCCTGAATATTCAATCTAAACGTCGTCTCACAAATCAGACTCGGCGAGCATGTGGTAGGAAGTTGTCAATGTCTATGGTAATGCGAGCTACCGGGCTGGGCATGTGGCGCTTCAACACACCGTCTTACGTCCATTAGCATGACAACATCTTTCAGCTCCTGGGGTCCACGTCTTAGACGTCTTGGCGTGACATTCCGTGATTGGAAGAGGATCCCGATCATGAAAGAGGATATCTACAACATCTTTCTCTTACGGGGCTCGAAACCAAGGTTAAGGTTTGGACTCGGGAAAACCAGATGAGATGAAATATGAAATAATAAACTTGGATCAATTTGAAGCTCTGACGATTTTTTTTTACGGAGTTGCAGTTAACACACATAAGTAATAAATGGCTAGTTGCAAATGTCTATATCAGAGGAGTTTTTCGAAATGTTGCACAATTGTTCTTAGTAACTGTTAGGAAATATGCCACAATCTAACATATGTAGGAGATATTCAATCGAAATATCGATATGAAACAATCTCCCGAAGTTGATAAAAATGTGAGTGGAATTGAGAATGAATGTGAAATTCTCATGATCTGAGGATCAAGGGATTGATCATTAACAGTGTAAAACAAGGCAAGGCAAGCTGTCCCAGGTGCGGTAAATGAGTACCGGGGCACATCCAGCCTACGACCCCAGGATGCGTGTGGAGGGTGCGAATTGTAAGGTTACGAAGTAACACGTATTGTTTGCCTCGCATGCAGTGGCGGACGTGATATTTGCACGTGAGTTGACGTGGAGGAGTCACTGATTGGAGGTAGGGGGACCCCTCTTTGCACTGCCGCCTGCTAGCTGTAGCATCTAGGAGGCAGTGGTGCTTTCTAGCGCATGTGTTAAAATGAATGAAATATCGTACTGCACCTCAACTTTGAAGTATCCCCTTACTAGAAACAAAACCAAATTAATTCATTACAAACGTAAGCTCAGACCAATGGCTCGGGGAATCAAATTTCAAATTGACAAGTTAACATTGTTTTGACAGCGTTTTGCGCACCAAATTTTGATTTTAGATTGTTCTGGTTAATGTGATAGATTAAGAAAGAGTTGAAGATCACAATTCTATGACAGAGGAAATTTTAAAATCTCTGGATAAAGGCGAGAAAGTCCTCGGGCTTTTCTTTGACCTTTCGAGAGCTTTTGATACTATCAATCATGTGACACTTCTTCTAAAAATGGACTTTTATGGTATACGTGGTGTTACACAGAAATGGTTCCAGTCTTATTTGGCTGACAGACAACAGTGTGTCGATATTAGCTACCATAATAAGGAGGCGAATGTGGAAGAAACAGTGAGGTCAGATTGGTGCACAATAAAGACAGGAGTTCCTCATGGGTCCATTTTAGGACCAATCATGTTTAATTTGCATACAAACGATTTACCATTAAATGTGTCTTCGGGGCTTTTAGTCCAATTCGCGGATGACAGAGTCGTGTCTTAGCTCATGCAGAGAGGGAAGTACTGGAACGATCAGCCAACAGTTCTACTAAAGAAAATGACGAGTGGTTTAAGGTTAATGAGCTTTCTCTCAATAACGCGAAAACGGTACTGGTTAACTTTCATACGAACAAAAGCGAATTTTTAGTAGATATTAACATTTTTAATGATGGAACGGACGCCTCGGACAAAATTCCAGTATCAAAAGATGCAAATTTTCTAGGATGCTTTTAGATAGTAACATAAGCTGGAAATTGCATATTAAAAAACTTACACCAAAACTAGCAACTGCATGTTTTATACTAAAAAAATCAACCGAATGGTAAACGAAACCTCTTTAAAAGATCGATGAATTTTTCGAACTTTCACGCAGTAATGACTTACGGAATTGCTCTTTGGGGGGATTCAACTGACAGCAACAAAATATTTATTTTACAGAAGAAAGCCATAAGATCAATAACTAAGTCTGGCTACCGGACTAGCTGCAGACCTCTGTTCAAACGACTATGCATTTTACCCATGCCCTGTGTATACATTTATGAAATAGTAATTTTTGTTCACAAAAATCTTCACCTATTTACTAGTAATTCAGATTTTCATAATTTAAATACTAGGAATAAGGATAAACTAAGGGCACCAAAGTGTAAGCTATCAATGAGACAAAAAGGGCTTGCAGTGTCGGGCACAAACCTTTACAATTCTGTACCGTTACAAATCAGGAATATCAAAGATTGTACTCGTTTTAAGAAAGAACTCAAAGCCATGCTTTTAGAAAAATGTTATTATTCTGTAGAGCAATTTAGATCGACTCTCCCAAAGCACGCAGTTTTATAAAGGTTTTTTGCCGATTCTGCATGAACACTCTCTTAGTTATTTTTTTAATTATAGTTTAAGTGTTTTGAAAACTTTTATAAATTAATGACAACTCAAATGTCCAGTATTTTATATATTTTATATATTAATGTATATGAACTAAACGAGGCTAATAAATACAATACAATACAATGCAATACAGTGAGTTGGCGATTGGAGTCTGCAACAGGCAATCTCAATGTGACGGCCTATACTGTACATTCAGGCGATCAGGAGTGTAGGAGTCAACAGTGATTATGTGTGAACCACGCATTGAGAACTTGAATAGTGATATTTGTTTCCTCTTCTGACACTCCCAGACACAAACCACGGTCTAGCAAGTAGTAAAGTGTCGAACGAGTGAGTAATCAGATTGTGTTTCTAGTGACAGACTTCAAGACAGTTGAGAATATTCCTAAACTTTTACTGCACATTTCGGTTTATTTGAACGAGTAGGTAAATGCTCAAACATATCTTTAGTGTTCTTTTACTTTCAGTTTACAGGCTTTAAAGTTTAAACCCTAGGGGAAATGTATGTTACTCTTTTCAGAGATTTTTTTTACAGGTTGGTACTCCGAAAACGACTTGCTGCTAAGAATATTCCCGGGAACGGAATGTACTGGGTATGTGAAGAGCATGAATATGTGATGCACAGGAAAACATTAAGGGCTCGTCAAGGTAATCCTACACGAACTAGGAGTGCTAATCCAAAGTGGCTCAATGCATTATTTGGGTACTTAAACACGGGTTTTCTTGGTTCATTTCTGCAAGAAGCTGAAACATACTTAGAGGCTCACCTTGCCTCCAACTCCAGTCTGCCTTCAAATTAGTCATGTATACCACGGAATTAAACTATGATCGTTCATTTGGGTTACAATAAGTTCTGGTGAATTGTAGATAAGTAAAAATACTTTCATCACATTTTTTAACCCTTCAATTTTATTGTTTTAAAATTAATGATCTTACAAAAACAACTGTTCATTGTCAACGATCACGCTTCTGGTGACTTAAGAGGTTTATATTGTGACTTGTGCCTATGGTTAGATGGGAATGTCCCGAGGTACCTAATATTCAAACAGGTATTTTACATATTCTGAGGAAAACATGTTGATTGAGGGAGGATTGGCGGTGACTGGTATCAATCCCCCCCCCCCCAATAGGTAAAGACGTGTCCTCGCGTGCAGCGCATGAGCCACCTCTACCGGCTTTGTCACCAACGCTAGTTCCAAACCACGATAGCAGCGCATATCTGCTAGAGAGGAGGCGAGTAGCAAATACCGTGTCAGTCGTGGAACCCATTACGTTAATTTGCTTAATTTAATGACATCATGGAGTAGCTCTTAACCTTGCCAGTTCCACTAGCGAAAGTGTCAACTACTTCACTATGTAACCGCTAAGAAACAGAACCAGTGAATCGTGACGTACGAGGCAAACACATCATGCACAGAGCAAAGTTCAGGAATATGCTCTTTTAAATGCAACCACTGCATATTTTAGTGCACGCCACAATCGGTTTGATGCTTTCAATAATATAACAGGGATATTGTGAAGCCAAAGTGAGTGAGATGGATGGATATAAAACCGATTCATTGATAACAAAAATAAAGGTGTAGTTCGTAATTACAATCGTTGAATTTGCTAAATACCAATACATTATCTATTCATTGATAGGAATGAGTATTAAATATTTACTGAAAGTAGTTTTCGTAATAATGTGGATCATAATTAAAGTTTCTCCAAACAAAGTGAAGTTTATGCTTGATTATAATTCACAACACAAACCGTCTACATTCATGTTTTCTAATGCTTTCCTCAGGGCATGGTGGGCATGGTAGGGATTCAGACTTATTATTACACAGCCATCAACAGACAATAACAGACGAAGGAAAAACTTGAACTAGACATTCTTAATTAAACGAAACTAAATAAATGTTACATAAGTCTTAACATTAAAATATTATAAACTTCATGTTTAAGTCGGTTTTATTTTAGATGTCGTTGAGATGAAACTGTAGTCAACACTCCACCCATCTGTTCTAGCACTGAACGCATGTTATTGTGTTAAGATGCACGGGAGCGTCATAGACATAGATTAATGCTAGTCGAGGTTTCGTGTTGACATTGTCGAGGACTGCGACGAACGAAGGAACGACTCCGTCGTCGGTAAATACGTGGAGGTGCTGGCGCGCACGCGCACGCGCACCATACCCACCCCATACCCATACCCATCCCCGGACTTGATTTCGTATGAAAATACTCCCCGAGTGTTCGTTGAAATTCAAATTAGGTGTGGAAGGCGAGAAAACTAGACGAGTTGGATTGGCACGAAATGTAAGGGATGGGGGTGGGGTGGGGTGGGGGTGACGTGAGGATGCAAACACAAGATCTTGCTAAGAGGGTTGGGGGTGGTGGGGGTGGGGGTGGGGGCGCAGAATCAACAATCCCGAAACTTTCTCGTGATGGTGACACTTTGGGGTTATAAGGAACGCCAATAGAATTCGTGAATATCGTCGATTTGTTCGGAGTAGATAGCTGTTCGTCGGGTAGTCGGCGCAATAAACCAACGTGTGCGCTCTGATGGGCCGCGTATCTTCGCTTATCTACACAGTCAGGGCTAATTGAGATGGTATCATCAAGCTGAATGAGCTTAATCACTCGTTAGGAACACGGAGGGTAATCAAGACGAAGATATGAAGGCAAAGAAAGCCTCCAAATTACATTTTATTGCCCAAAATGTTTTAAAAATTGTCGTATCTATTTAGTCATTTGAACTAACATCACTAATAAAATGTGTTAGTTGATTTTTAAACTTGCAAATGATCCCTTTTTAATCAATTTTAAATCATGCTGAATGAGTGAAAAACTCCTTAAGAAATACTGTGACTTTAAGAGGGGTCGCTGAGAGTAGCGCGGAGACGAGTTTAGACGCTCTGCTTTCAGGTATCTCCGGGGAAACGGTCAACATAATATTGATATTTCACAACAATTTTAATAAAGGATCAATCTTTGAGATTCAGTACACTTATTTTTAGATTAATTCATGATTTTGAATAGAAAAAACGTGAAACCTACATAATTTACTCATTTTTTGTGAAATTCGGGAATTTATTCCAAGTGTACAGATTTCTGAACGCAAATTTTCATACTGGATTACAACGTTTAAATCAATGTGAACGCGTACATTTATTTGGTATGATCGTAAGATAAACGGTTTGGTGGGAATTTCCAGAATTGAAATCCATGTTTTCGATTTTCGATTTTTTTCACGTTTTGGACTTGTCTCTCGCATTGATTTTTAAGGCTAAATCTTGGCAACCAAGTGGTAATATCAATATAAAGTAACTAAAATAACATTCATGCAAAATTTCAATCGGCGCTCGCATTTGAGTTGGGCCAAGCTCTGCGACCCCTCTTAATATTATTATGCTTTCAATAGACAATTTTATAATGATAATAAATCATAAAGCACAATAGTTAGTGGTGTGCGGGTACAAGAAGTTTATAGTCGACACGGAATATTATTATTAATATATTATTATATTATATTATTATTCATATTTAAAATGATTAAAGGAAATATGCCCACTTATCTAAATTGCATGATAGAATACTCCTCTAGCAACCACAATCATAATACAAGAGGAAATAATACTAACATTATTGTGGACAGAGTAAACAAATCAGCAACTCAAAAACATGTTTTTTATTCTGGGTACAGACTATAATAAATTAGATTTAGTGATTAAACAGGAACAACGTTTAGCAGTTTTTAATAAAAACTCTATTTTATCTATTTAAAACTCTATTTTATCTATGAGGAACAAAAAAATTGTAATATGACTTGTATATATTTTGTAACTGTATTGAATTATCTTGTATGTATTTTGAAAATTTGTTTCAATTAGTTAGGCCTATTTAAAAAAAAAAAAATGAAATTGTATTGAATTGTACTATTACTATTGAAATTGCATGCAAAATAGCTTTAAGCTAAATAAAATACTGAATTGAATTGAATTGAAATTGACAATTCGATAGTTAACACAAGGTACCCGATTGTCAGGTAATAAACAAATATTTTGGGTGTTGGTGGAGGTGCTGGTCCAGGCAAATTTGTAATTTATAGCAAACATACAATAAGTCATCCAATAAAAATACCGTCATAAGAAAATGAATGCTAAGAAAATCAAAATGTTAATATCTTCCCAAGTAAATTTAATACCCATTTATACACATGAAAAATATTTTTTGGGTGTTGGTGGAGGTGCCGGTCCAGGCAATTTATAATTTTATTAGTGAATATACAAAACCGCGTACGTAAGCATTCATATTAAATTAAATAAACTTTATGTTTTTTTAAAGGCGGGTTGAATAATACTCATCTGGGCCTGAACCTCAATTGTTGTACACCAGCGAGCAGAAGTAAAGTAAGTACTGGTTAGACTAAAACCATATTTACTCGAAAAACTCTAGCTCATTGTCTTGCTGAACAATATGGCTGGTCAATGTTGTACAAGCGTAAACTACATTGATAAGTTAAATAATACCATTGATCTATTGAGTGTATCAAGACTAGAGAATTTAAAACCTCAACACCAATAATCAGCGGTCAGGTCAGGCCAACTTGTGATCGTTCGAAGAGAAACATGACATGTAAGCCAGCAGGTTCAATGATGAAGAACGCTGTGAGGTGGAAATACCTCACGTTTAGTTTTAGTAGCGTTTGTGCTTCACCGTTTTCATTACGAAATGAATGCAAATTCCGGGTACCGAGCATTTAACTTATTCATGCTAACCAAGGTAATATTTACTTCGAATAAAGAACTTCTTTGAAAACAAATTTAAGTTTGAATATGAATATGGAGAGAGAAGCCTGCGCCTGGAGGCCTGATAATCCAACCGGCGTACCAGTTTATATAGTCACGCCTACGCCCTATTTATCTCACCACCCGGCAAATAGCTGGTTGATTAAATGTGAAAACTACTTGGAATAAAAGTTATTATGTTCGTTGTTTTTGAACAATTATTTTAAATGCCTTCTGTTTGTCTATGATTACCAAAGGACAAAGGACGACGGAATAAGACGAAAAAATGGAAAGGGCTTTTGACACTCCTTCTTACGCTTTATTTGCAATTCCATATATCCAAATGTGTTTTTTTTAAATTTTAAACCAAGTATTTTAGGTATGAATTCGATACTTTGAATAAGAAATATTCGTGTTTTATTTTCCAAGTAACAAACAACCTTCGTAAACAATAACTGAACGCTCTTGCCGTTCAATTAATAGTGCTTGAATAAGGATAAAATACATAATGAATACCTGAATGGAATAACGTTGTAACCAACATTTTTTCGAAATGGAGTAAGAGTGGAAAAACGTTGTACACCGACCCCATCCCCTTGGCTTTCAATTTCAATCATCAGTGTCAGAATAAAATATAATCTTTGTGTTTTTTGTGTTTTCCCACCCCTAAATACTAAACACTTCCGGCGACAAAGACCAGCTCCATAACTAAACCCCTATCTAATCAACCAGCCTATAACAATAGGCAATACGAGTGTTCCCCAAAATGTATGCCTTCAAAAGTCACCCTTTATGAACTAAAGCTCTGTATGGGTATAACCTCGCATGGGAAATGTTAACCAATGCGACGAAGACTATTACTTCTACTTGTACAATGTATGTACAACGTTTTTCCACTCTTAACTCCATATCGAAAAAATGTTGGTTACAACAATCCTCCTAGGTTACAACGTAATTCCGTTCAGACTTTTTGAACTACAGAAACGTGCACACGTGTAACGACATAACATGCTTCAAGTCCAAACTGCATTTTTAATACCAATGTTGATCAACAGTCAATCGAGCATCACATTAACAGGAATAAAATATTAATAAAAAAAATTATTCCTGTTGATATTATTTTATAATTAAAGGTAGTTGTAATGGCCGGTAGCCGTGAGTTGAGAAAAGGGACTGATAACAATATAATAATTGATGGAATATCAAAGGTGGTAAAGTTGTTGAGGGAGACATATGGAAGAGATACCATAGTAGTAGTGCATGGGATTCTAGGAAAAGGGAGCTGTATAGTTAATAATCAACTGGAAAAGTGGGCAAATGTGAATGGAGTGAATTTTGTAAATAGTAGGTTTTCACCTCGATGGGGATCAGGCAGGTATGCAGATGAGATGAAGATGGGTAGCGAGCTACGATTGGCACTACAGAAGATTGGAGTGAACGAAACAGAAATCAAGCATGAGGTTTTTCGTACAAGGTGGGTGTGGAGAAATCCATGCTAAAACAAGCGAAAGATTACCAACCGAACTGTAAAAGGATGAGAAACCTGAAAAGATTGCAAACTAAAGGGAACAGGAAAGCGAAGATTAGTAAAATAGGTACATTGAACATTGTCTCGCTCAATGGAAAGATGGAAGAGTTAATCGATACAATGATTGAACGTAAAATTGAACTTCTAGGACTAAGTGAGACAAAGTGGATGGGGAAAGGGGAAAAGGATTTACGAGGTGGGTACAAGTTGATGTGGTCAGGAGGCACAGAAGGAAGAAATGGGGTAGGATTCATTGCCAGCCCAAAATATAAAGAAAATATTGTAGGCATAGCATATACAAGTGACAGAATTATACAAGTGGAAATGGTAATAGATCAAGAACATGTGAATGTCATACAAGTGTATGCACCCCAAACCGGAAGACCTACTGAGGAGAAGGACAAGTTCAGGGAAGAATTAGAAGGTTGCATTGAAGGAAATGGCGTTATCGTTATGGGTGATTTCAATGCCATGGTTGGAGATGATAGAAAGGGTTATGAAGAGTATTGGGTCCACATGGCTGGGGAAAGAGGAATGCAGATGGAATAAAAAATGTTAGAATTGTGTGCACGAAACTCTTTGAAAGTAGGAAATAGCTGGTTTGAAAAGAAGAGGTGCAAGCATAAGATAACAAGATATGGATATGGAGACGAGGATACAAGGCACGAAACCATTATAGATTATATTTGTGTGGGGAAAGGAATAGAAAAGAGGTTAGAAGATGTGTGGGTTGTACCATCAGTAGCATTGGATAGCGACCACAGATTGCTGGTAGCTAAAATCTATGAAGGTAAAAATGTAATGAATAATAGAAGATCAAAGAAGACGCGAATTAAGGTGTGGAAGATACAAAGAAAAGAAGAAAGAGAAAAGTTTAGGCAAAAGATACGAGAAATGTTGCCATGTGGAGACATTCAGGGAATCGAAGAAGAATGGCAAGGATTTAAGGCTGCCTTTGTAACTAGTGCAGAGGAAGTATGCGGAAGAGCAACGGGGAGAAGAAAAGAGAAGGAAACACCGTGGTGGAATGAAACAGTCAAAGAAGCTGTGCGCGATAAGAGACTGGCGTGGAAAGAGAAGATCAAGAATTATACAGAGGAAAATGTCATAAAATATGGGAGGGCGAACAAACGGTAAAGCAAATAGTGACTAGAGAAAAAGAAAAGAGTATGGTGGAGTTCGGAGAGAAATTGGAGGAAGATTTTCAAGGAAATAAAAAATTGTTGTACAACATTATCAAGGAGAAAAGGGGGAGAGTTTTAGAATCACATTTCCTACGAAAAGGAAACGGAACCGTCACAAACGACTCGCAGGAGAAGAAAGAGTTATGGAAAAAATATTTTCAGAGTTTGTTAAATGTAGAGGATTTAGGAATGGAAGACCAGCGCACAAAAGTATTACCGAAGATAGCCCTAGTGAAGCAGGAGAAGACGAAGTAGAAGATGAGGAAGAAGAGCTCTCAGAAGCGGAAGTTAAATTGGCACTGAAGGAAATGAAAAACGGGAAGGCACCCGGGGTAGATGAAGTAGTTGTAGACATGATTAAAGCAGCAGGAAAAGACGGGGAGTACTGATTTTCAGAGTGTTGACTGCAGCTTGGAGAGATAAAAAGATTCCAAAGGATTGGGAAAAGGGTATTATAGTACCAATATTTAAAAAAGGTGACAACAAACAGTGTAGTAATTATAGAGGTGTCACTCTACTTTGCCAATGTGCCAAGTTGTATGAAAAAGTGCTAGAAAAGAGAATGAAAGAAAAGGTGGAAAGAGGCTTGAGGGAGGAGCTACATGGTTTCAGAAGTGGACGGTCAACCGTGGACTTGATTTTCTCAATAAGACAGCTCATGGAAAGAGAAAGGGAAAAGGGGGAGGAGGTATGGATGGTTTTTCTGGATCTTACAAAGGCCTATGACAGGATGCCCAGAGAGAGAGTTTGGGAATGCCTCCGAAAAAAGAAGATTGATAACAGATTGGTGGAAAGAGTACAGAGTATGTATGTGAAGAATGTGAGTTGCGTGGAAACTAAGGATGGCAGAACGGATTGGTTTGAAGTCAAGACAGGTCTTAGACAAGGGAGTGTACTGTCACCGATGCTCTTCAATATAGTACTCGACGAGATATTGAGGAAAGTGGAGAGGGGTGGGCCAGAGTCGTCTAGAACCTTAATATATGCTGACGATATACTCATATGGGGGAAGTCATGGGAAGAGGTACAGAAGAAAGTGGAGAAATGGAATGAACGAACAGAAGAATTTGGACTAGAGATAAGCATTGACAAGAGTGAAGTGATGTTTATGGGGAAAAGTAAGAAATCTAGGAATAGGAAAAAGATTGTACTTCGAGGGAAGAACTAGTAGAGACACATATGTTTAAATACCTGGGCAGCATAATCTCCGACGATGGAAAAATAGACGCGGAGATTGCAAGGCGTACGGGTATCGCTGAGAGTTTCTTCCAGTTAGCGAGGAAACTGCGTTGGAAAAAAGAAGGGCCAAGGAGATGCAAACTTTTAATATACAAAGCATAGGTCGGACCGGTACTCACATATGGTGCAGTGACATATGGCCAGTTGGGGTAAAGAAGAAAGACAAATTCAAGCTGCAGAAATGAAATTTTTAAGGAGTGTAATGGGAGTTACGAAGATTGATAAGATGAGGAGCACGAAGATAAGGAAAGAGCTAGGAGTAGAGAGTTTAAACTTTAAGCTAGGGAAAGAAAGGCTGAGGTGGTTTGGACATATGAAGAGGATGCAGAAGGACAGGATCCCTAAGATACAGTATGAAGAAGATGCAGGAAACAAACAGAGAAAAAGAGGGAGGCCCAGACTGAGATGGGAAGAAGTTATAGCAATGGATTTGAAAAAGAGAAATGCAGCTTGGGAAAGGATTAACCAAGAAAAATGTTGGGAAGAACAAAAAACATGGAACAAACTGGTGGAGGTCCCTGAGGAAGAAGACAGAGGAGAGGAAGAAAGTGAAGTTGATGACGCAGAGGAAGAAAAAGATGATGTGGGAGAAGCGTCAGGCATGGCTAGCCGGCTTCGATAACCCCGTGGAGCCAAGAATGTGGTGGGACCCTCCCACCCCCTACCCGACTTAGTTGGAAATAGGGTTTGATATTAATTAATTAATTATTATTATTTATTTATTATTTATTAACAGGAATAAAATATTAATAAAAAAAATTATTCCTGTTGATATTATTTTATTCCTGTTAATGTGTTGTTGTCTGGTCTATGGTAACACATAACAAAAACTTGTAGAAATACAGCCAAACCTTACACACTCAAAAGGAATGAGATCTAAAAAAAGGGCCAAGCTCATCTACCCTTCCACATTTGCGCATTCTTAATTCATAAACGTACAGTGTCCCATAACAGCATCCTCGAAAAGCTTGGCAAAATAGAATTTGCGATTATTAATTTAAACGTAATAGTTTATCCAAGTTCTTTTTTTCTAATTAATTTAAACGTAAACATGCAAATTCTATTTTGCCAAGCTTTTCGAGGATGCTGTTATGGGACACTGTACGTTTATGAATTAAGAATGCGCAAATGTGGAAGGGTAGATGAGCTTGGCCCTTTTTTTAGATCTCATTCCTTTTGAGTGTGTAAGGTTTGGCTGTATTTCTACAAGTTTTTGTTATGTGTGTGATCTCATTACTTTTTCAAGTTCCGTTACAAAATTATTTGTTAAAATATAATATTTTTATCAAAGTTGATTTAATTTTTATGGTAATAGCAATAACAATAGGATGTAAAATATCTAGGCCCAGATTCATGTACATCCTGGGTATAGGTGATATAACCATGGTATAACGACGGTATAAGGACTGGTTAAGTCTAGGCAACTCACATCCAATTAAAACTTTCCCATGTAACAACAAACGCACAACTTATGTTATTTTACACCTATTCTACTGCATCCACAGCCATGTAAATCATCAGATAATCAAAGAATATTGAAAATTTTCACCATCTTTTGTTTTACATTTTCATTAAAAGTGACAGGAGATTGCGTGAGTTTATAAAAAGAAAAGAAAAGGCTTATTATTGCCGTAAATTTTGGAATAGCCTAGGACTATCATACCATTGTTTATCTGCATTAGGCTTTTAGTAATCAAAACTAGCTATTTGTACGGGATGTGTGTCAGAACAAGGTTGTGCTGGCCTAGGGTTGGCTAAGAAAGGCCTAGGGCTTGTCAAACATGTAATGTAAGTACTTATTTTATCTAGTCCTATAGCCTAATGGAACTTTAGACCTACACTGTTGTATTATAAATAATTTTCTACATCTGGGCCTAGGCCAGGTACGGTTTCTGATTTGTTTTATGAGAGTATAATGACACCTTTTCTCGTTCCACACAAAGAAGAAAAATTTAAAATGTCCGCTATTTGTTTACGTATCGCACTTTCCCGCCTAACTCTGCTTGTACCGTCAACAAGTGTCAAGTAACTATAGTTACTTGTTGATTGTATGCCTATAGTGTATAAGGCTTATTTTAAAACCTTTATTTGGAAGCCTTCCAGCAAACTTTTTCAACTTTTTTTTTCAAAAGAGACTATATTACTATAACCTTAATGTCAGCCCCACCCGTCTGGTCAGAATCGCGGGCCGATTGAAACTGACGAATTAGATGTTAGCAGTAGTAGCAGTAGCTAACATCCTTAAAGTGATTTTGAGCATGTTTCAAGCCATTTTTTCACCAAGAAGGAATAATCGTACCTTAATAAAATTTGGCATGTGTTAGGTACCTAAATCCCCTCGATTGTGATAGTTTTCAAGTTCACATCACGTTACATGACGGCTGGGTAACACCTCGAAATCACCCCAACTCTGCTTGGTGTATAAGGTGCTTGAGTGTGTAACGCACCGCGGCTTGGCAGCGGCGCCCTAACGGGCACCTAGATTATTTTATTCCTGTTAATGTGATGTTTTATCGACTGTCTATCAACAATGGTATTAAAATTGCAGTTTGGACTTGAAGCATGTTATGTCGTTACACGTGTACATGCACGTTTCTATAGTTCAGAAAGCGAATGTCCTTGTTGTACATTATCGTTGGTACTCGATACTAGGTCTATTCTATAGTGTACGCTTAGAACTAACAGATTACGTCGTGCTTGGGAACAGCTCTACGCTGGGCTCGACGCCGGGACTCTCGGAGTTACAGCTCTACGCTGGGCTCGACGCCGGGACTCTCGGAGTTACAGCTCTATCCTGGGCTCGACGCCGGTCACGCGAAGAGGACAGCTTGCCCGCAGAAGATCTCAGTATCCGAGGAGGATTGAGGGTTTTAATTTGTTATTACGTGGAGGAAGAGACCTCCTTATCACGTATTTAAATTACATTGTCTACCTCAGGTTTAATCTAGGAATATTGATTCTTCGTAGAATTTATTACTGAACAAATTAATATCTGGTCATAAACTGCAGACTCGATTCCCTTCACAGGAATGTTGATCGCAATTCGAAACAAGTTCACACTGTTTTGGTGGAGGTGCCGGGCCGAGCATCTTGTTACAGTTGTGTGTGTGGGTGTTAATGTTATACGAGGTTACTCTGACTGGGACTCGAACCCAGATCACTAGGCTTGAACTGAACTGTGTCACGTGTGTGTGAACGGTTAAGGGAACTTATTAATTAATTAATTAACTAGGCCGCTTCGCGAACGCTTTTTTTAGTCGTGTTGATGGATGAGCTTTTTTTAAAGTTTTTAGTATGCGTGGGATCTCTTTACTTCTAGTTTTACTTCTAGTTTCATTGCAAAATTATTTTTGTTAAATTAGGGTAATTTTTATGAAGTACAACTAATTGCTATGGTAATGAAAATGTCAAATATCTGTAGGCCCGAAGATTGCTTTATGAACGCATTGTACGTGATTGTTGTCAAGTTTCATAGTTACTTGTTAATTAATGTTATACACCTTAAAAAACTCATATTAAAACATTTATTTCTATGGATACTGGATAACTTTTTCAACTTTTTCTTTCAAAAGGCAACTACATCACCATAACCTTAATGTTCATGTAAAATATGAACGTTGTAGCCCCAACCGTTTGGTCAGAATCGGCCCAAATGCCACGAAAATATCGCACTTAAATCGAAAAAAATCGTAAAAGTACGATATTCACGAGAAATATTTCTTCGATTGTACCCAAAAACGTGTCAAGTCTAAGTTCAGAGATTTCGAAGGTCCCCTCCAATTTTCATCAAGATCGCATAATTATGCCGTTTGCCCGGTAGAGAGTGAACAGAAAAAAAAAACATAACATTAAAGATAAATTTTTTTGGGGTCAGTGAAATTGAAGTCTTCGCTTCGCTCATCCAATAATATTATTTTCTGTACACATGATAAAAAAAAATCAGTGTGGCTGTCACACTCACACATAATAATAATAATATATATATGATTGAAATTGTTACCAAAATTATTGTCTTCTTATGCATAATATCACTATATTATTTCAAACTTTACATAACTATAGTTCTTGATTGTGTCTGCATTTATGTAACTAGATTTATTTAGTTGTCCTCCTTTGTAAATAAGTTTTTTAGCTGAATAGGATAGACGTTAAATAAATAAATTAATTATTTTTGGCATCAAATAAAATTAATTTCTTGAACAATAATAACTACACATTACTTACGTATGCACAATAGTCATTCAGAGTATGATAATATATAAATTAACACGAGACTTTCATCACAGACATTTCAACTCACCAAAACTACAGTTCTGTCGTGTATTTTACACTAGACACTGATACTAAACACTAACGTCTAATAAAATAAAAAGTATGTGTACATGTTTAACGTGAAAGATTACACATTTAAATGGGAATTGTTTTTCTAACTTGTAATACGTTTTGGTAAGACTTTTCTAAAACTTTTCCCGAGTAGAACCTAGGTAGATTATCTGGCAAATAAGAACCCGTCTGCCTGTCTCCCAAACAGCTGATGACAAGTTTACAGAGCAATCTTTTATTTTTATTTGAGCCAAGCCAGAACTCGGAACTTGGTTTCAACTTTAACTTTTAGCCGAACAGAAAATCTGGAGCTAGCAAAACTTTCCTTACAAGACGTAACTGCATTCCTGTTCTGCTGACTGATATTCCCATTCTCGCTGTCAGCTAAATGTTGAGAAGAGCTTCGGAAGGTTTCTAATCTGCAGTGATATTATTCCAGAGAATGCATAGAGACGGTAGTAGAGAAGAGAGGACTAGCTTGCTATAGTTGGACCAAGTTGTGTTTACCAGACAATGCACATGTTTATAATATAGAAAAGAGAACTAGCTTGCTATAGTTGGACCAAATTGTGTTTACCAGGCAATGCACATGTTAAAAATATAGAAAAGAGGACTAGCTAGCTATAGTTGGACCAAGTTGTGTTTACCAGACAATGCACATGTTTATAATATAGAAAAGAGAACTAGCTTGCTATCGTTGGACCAAGTTGTGTTAACCAGACAATGCACATGTTAAGAATATAGAAAAGAGGACTAGCTAGCTATAGTTGGACCAAGTTGTGATTACCAGACAATGCACATGTTTATAATATAGAAAAGAGAACTAGCTTGCTATAGTTGGACCAAGTTGTGTTTACCAGACAATGCACATGTTTATAATATAGAAAAGAGGACTAGCTAGCTATAGTTGGACCAAGTTGTGTTTACCAGACAATGCACATGTTTATAATATAGAAGAGAGGACTAGCTACCTATAGTTGGACCAAGTTGTGTTTACCAGACAATGCACATGTTTATAATATAGAAGAGAACACTAGCTTGCTATAGTTGGACCAAGTTGTGTTAACCAGACAATGCACATGTTTATAATATAGAAAAGAGGACTAGCTTGCTATAGTTGGACCAAGTTGTGTTTACCAGACAATGCACATGTTTATAATATAGAAAAGAGAAGCTTGCTATAGTTGGACCAAGTTGTGTTTTCAAGAGAAGCCAGATGTTTCGAAAAGAGAAGGGAGAGTTTGATATAGTTGGACTGTGATGTGTGTCAAACTAGGCCTAAATCAAACGTCGGTAGTAAGAATATCATCTATGTGCGAAACAATGAACAAGAGATAATCAAATCACCATCACTTCAATCAAGTTATCACTGTATCACTGTATCACTGAGTGATTAAAAATGTTTGTTAAATAATAATAATAAAAAAAAAACAGTTAAACAAGTTAAAAGTGGCTAAGATAAAGAATTAAATACATTATTCAAGATCAAGTTAAAGTATTAAATTACAAATAAAATGTTTAAATACAGAGTTAGTTAAAATGTACAACCTAGTTTTGATATGTAAATCTAAGGTCATATATATTTTTATATGACAGGATGGTCAGGGTGGGTGATGGTTGATGGATGATAAAGAAATGTACAAGTCATCATGTAACAGGAACGTACGTTTATTTTGCACTGAGCAGAGATACAAGCCGAGTTACGCAGAATCCTGGTCATTCCCGGCCAAACCCCTTAAGCTTTGCTGAACACTGAAAGTGTGGATATGTCAAACCTATCACCATTACATCGCAATCCTAGTCCCGCAGCGCAACATCTCCGGCCACACACCCCGCCCTCAACACCCGGCCGGGAATAACCAAGAGGCACAGTAACTCACAAAAACTAGAATACAGTACAAATAAACTGTAATGAGAACATGAAGGTAAATGTTATTTTTTTCACATTAACGAGAAATTCTCATTCTCGTTTTCTTCAAATTAGTTTTAACGAAACTATTTTGTAAATAACGTCGATAGCTATGCAAAAAGCAATTGAAAATTTTCAGCGATTAAAAATTCAACATTGAAAATTATTTTTTTGAAACATTCATATAAGAGCATGTGAAGAAACAAGACGCACTCATTTTCTTTCTTTCATCTGTAAAAAAGAACACGTGATTCCATATCCTGTAATTACCTGTACACGGTATTCCTCGAGTAATGAACCGTCGGAAGAACCAACCTCAACTCATTTACATTTCCTAGCTGATGTTTACATCACCTCGAGTCCAGCGGCGCAGAACGCACCGCGGCCAGTGAAACATCCTCACACCCACATTCGTTTAGTTTTATCACTTATATATTATATTACACTTATTTATAAAAATCAAATTTACGCTACTTTCCCAGTTTTTATTTTCTCGTTCTCTTCATTCAAATGCTTAACATTCAAAGCGCCTATTTTTAATGACATTTTACAAATATTAAACACAATAATATGTGCTAAAGCACTGACATATACAATAGTTGTACAATAAACTGTGTACACTTCATAGAACAGAGCATGGCTGTACAAAATACTACGAACACTAATAACCTATTTGTTTTTGTAATAAATTCTCTCGATCTCTCTTTGTTTTTATTTGATTTTTTTCCATTAGGAAAATGTAAATTGGAGATAGACAGACAGACAGACGGACAGATGGGAAACAGTTGGTTTGCATTGGCGAGAGGAATGTCGAGAAGAATAGTGACAAAGACGCACAATTATTGTAAACGAGAATTAAGCTAAGATTGACAGAAAGAGCAACAGTATTAAGAATCGTTGCGTGAACAGCTGGTCGGGCCGGCGAGGCTTGCGCTACAAGCACCCAACAAGGTTCGAACCCAGACTCATAAACTAACACAGCCATGCACTCGAGTCGCCTGGGCCGAGTTGACTGCAGGCCCGACCAGGAGTTCAGCAAACAAGGGTTCGATACTTTCTACGTCAGGGAACATGTTTCTTCAGTTAACACTTTCAAAAAATATATACATTATAAACTATTTCTATTTCAAAAATTGTATCATAAAGGAAGAAGAATTGATTTTTGTCGGCATATTTCCATGGTATGTTTGTCTTACTGAAACGGTGAAGCATTTACTGTTTTCTGTGGGACTTATGTGCTGTTCTCTGAAGATTGATGCTCGCTCACACACGCACTCGCTCGCTCACACACGCGCGTGCGTGCGCGTACTGGACGTAGGCGCACGCGCTCTCAAGTCTTATCTCTCACCGTTTACTATCCACCTTATCACGGGCCAGTCTTCTAGTGGCGAATACTGTTTTTTTGCTAATTGTATTTTTGTATTTTTTAAATTTTTTACTCTAACTCGTTTGGTTTTACGTGAAATGAAACGGGTGAAAGAGGCGAGGGAAATAAATGCACTAAGCACATGGAAATCAGTTTGTCGTTCTTTAAAATCACGTGATGATTAGATCATTTATCACGTGATGGTTTTCAGAAGTGGTACTAGTCGGTAAACCGAGTTCCGAGAGAAATAGTTCATCTCTGGGCTGATCACAGAGGAGGGGGCATCACATCGCATCACGGATGCGCGCATCGACATTCACAATCACGTCGACATTCGGAAGTAAGTTACGTCCACAAAAAAACACAACGTCCGATAATATAACTGACAGATGTTTCCTTCTCACATCCGAACGAAACTTTTCCCTAAACTTGTTCTAAAATATTATTAAGATGTTATTTTCTACAGTTATCATCCCGAAATATGTTTCCGGTTGAACAATTCGAAACAACGTCTGAAAAATACGCTCGCAGGAAACATAAACCGCATTTGGCAACAGGGTTGATGAAATGCGACCACCGACTACTCGTCTCGAAGTTCCGGGCCGAGTAGCAGATGATCAGATGAACTGGATGACTTGACTGAGACCTGGGCGGGCTGGAAAGACTATGTATGAAAACTGGCCCCATTAGAACGACTGAGTTAACAGCCTACGTAACTATCTTGATTGGCAGTGTTGAGAGGGTGGAGTGTCGACCACCTAAGCTCTAGACGTGGCGCTTCATGTGGAGCGCGAGGTGATCGGACCTGGAGAAACACCGGTCACAGTGGCGACACTTGAAGGGCTTGGCCCCCGTGTGCTTCCTGTAGTGGCGGGTTAGCTCATCAGACCTCGCGAACCTCCATTCACAGCCTTCCCACGAACACTTGTACGGCTTCTCCCCTGCAACACACAAACAAAACACAACGTAAGTCACGTGATACACAAACACAAACACAACACACAGACACAGACACAGACACAGACACAGACACAGACACAGACACAGACACAGACACAGACACAAAGTCAGCTACGCTGTTCACAAATATTATCTAATCCAGTAAAGTAAAAACTTATCATGGGAGTAGAAATGAGAATGAGATTTGAATCATTCATTCAAAATTGATTAAAAATTGAATTAGAAGCATCTAATGCTTGATACATCCACTTCATTACACATACAATCATAAAGGTTTTCTTCGAATGAGGGTTAATTAGCAAACAGACAGACGTCTTCTCCACAGGCCATGGTTTCCATCTCATCCGTTCAGTTTAAGTAATGACCACCAGACGGCAGCACGGTGCTTCGTGGTCAAACAGTGTTTGTCCAATTATAGAATGTTCCACAGTCAATATGAAGAGCTAATTGGAAGCCGGAAGTTTGGCAGAGTAATGCATGTTTACTCTCTTAAAGATGTTTGCGCGGTGACTGGCGATCTTGATGACAAACTTTGCGGCCGAGTGAGGCTCGGTGGTTGAGATGTGATTGAGAAACATCAGGGGCACAGGACTCGCGAGATGTCGTCACTGTGGGCGAAGAGAATGAACGTCATCCGATCCTAGGGTGAGAATCAGCCATGATGTTTCGAGTTGTTGTATCTAGTTTAGGTTCAAGACATTATCCTGTATAGGCTAGTTCCTTGGAACGAGAGGTGTGCCCTAAAGTCTATAATGACGATCAATTACACATTAGCGTGTGTTTCATCTTACGTGTGTTTAAAGATTAAATGCACGACATCAGTGGTTCAATATAAAATAATTATACGACAATTGAATAATCCACCTAGATGTATTTAATTTATTTGTAGAATTGATTTTCGTAACCGTATACGAATATGTATCGGTTAAGTAATATCTGACAATTGAGCATGAACAAAATAATTGCAAAATGCAATATTAATCAACCGACGACATTACGCATATCAGTTGAGAATGCTGAGACATATGAAAGAAACGAGAACGCACTCTATGGATAAAATCACAAATCCCTCCAGTAGCACTACGATGTACGCCTATTGGTTGAAGTTTTAATTGTTATTAACTTTCCTTTGTCCAGTTAGTAGCCTTATTTGATGAAACCGACCGCACAGTCAACATTGGAGTGGTCCGGTAGTCGTGTTAAGTAATAGTACCCCAACCTTCAAGAAGTATGTATTTGTTTGGCGTAGGGTACGGTTGGCCGAAGTACATTTACTCAAGGCATCAAAGTGTTTGTCAGATAAGCAAATAGCGCTTAGGTTACTCTAGAATAACAATCGGCAAGTCTTTGGCACGTTAGAGTAGAGTATCAAGATGGAGGGGATAGAAGCAGAATGCAGTCGTTACTACAAGATTTCAACAGAAGCGATGGGCCAAGAAAACATTTGAAAAACACCGAACAATATACACGGTTAAAACTGCAATGCACTCTGTAACATCAGCTGCCTTCCTCGGACGCGAGGTTACTAAAAAAACATTTTTAGTTTAGTCAAATAATATTTTCAATAAGTATCTAAAGTAAATTTTGTGATTTAAAAAAATATCTATTTCGGGTTAACAAGTCCTGGATTATTACAAATTAAACTATATAACAGGTAGTAACGTTGTAAATACAATTCATTGGACTTTCCACTGTCATTAATATTTTTAATTAAAATGTGATATTTCGAATCCTTTACAGGAGTGTAATCTTGAGTTTGATAAAGACTCCTGTAAAGGATTCGAAATATCACATTTTAAATAAAAATATTAATAACAGTGGAAAGTCCAAAGAATTTTATTTACAAAGTCTTGAATTTTTCAAGAAAACTCTTATCACACCTTTTTAAACTTTATCAGCGGCTATACGCATAAATCAATCGATATTTTGAGTTAAGAACAACAATTATAAATGATGGGTTGTCCTCATTACAGGTTGTCACCGTCGCCACGTAGAGCGCTGCAGTAGTGTCTAGAACATTCCGTCTAACGCCCCTCCCGGGAGTACCAACCATTAATAACCCAGCCCTCTTGAGCGAGCCACGCGTCTAGGCTGCCCGGCCTGGAACCCGGGATATATCTACACGGGATGACCATCAAGCCGCTCAACCGTAGCATCTATACGGCCCGGAGGGAAATATCTTACTATCAACTACACATTTTACATAAATCTGTCTCTAAAGATTTCACCGGAGGACATTTAAAAAAGAGAATGGCGCAGTCGCAAATAATGTTAGGAGGGCTACGGAAAACCCATTTATAAAACAATAAACTCATGTTACATAAGAAAAGGGGAAGTGAGTCTTTGAGTCAAAAATACAAATAAATTAAACCAATTTTGAAACGATTTGTTAAAAAAAAAGTGTGAACGAATTGAGTTGAATTTAAGAACTTCAAAAACAAATAAACTGGAAAAGGTGTATGATTTAATTTGAAATAAAAAGTAATGCAATTAAAATAAAACTGATAAATACTACTAATGGTGTATTTACAAATCATTCAAATAAACAAATCTAATTCAAAACTGCCAAAAGTAATCTACTGCTTTCTACTAATTTATCATTAATTACACTGTATCAAAACTCTAGTTCACTGTTTCGACTTTTCTGTCTCTAACGTCGCAAGCTCGCCCAACAAAGGCAAGAGAGATGGTATATTAAACTGTGAATCGCGCCAGACAAATGGCGGGCCCGTATCGGCGGCTCACAGCAGGCACGCAGCCTGACGTCACGAACTATTGTGTATTGTTGTATTAAACGCAGTTATCTCATCACCGTGTAATGGATTCTATTAAACTCGCACAGCACAATGTTCATTAAGAACGTGATTATTCTTAAATTGCGTCATTACGTAATTATAAATACGTGTCAAGTTATAATGCTACTTGTAATCTACAAAGATTCATCGGAGTCTATTAGCAGTTACAAGGAGCAGAATATGGACGGAAAATTAACGTTTTTAATATTTTAATAAGTCAAATGTAGCAAATATAATCTCGAGGTCTGGACGGTAAAACTATAGATTAGAAATAATATTCTTGACAGATTTTGAAAAGAAAAATGAGAGATTCAACGGCGTCTATGCCATTAAAAGTAAGTTTTATGTAGGGGTGTCTGATTTCAGTGCACACATTGACTGAGCTACATGACATTGTTTGTTTAGAACTTGGACCCAAGTTGATGACTGTTTTGTTAAAACTTACTAGTCACTTGCCGTTCAGAATAACATCGCATTGGTTTATACAAGGGCCTTACGTTTTTCATTAGTTAACATATTTTATCATTACGCGCTTCAACAGCAATTGAAAGTATTTGAAGTTAATCTACTGTCAATATTTTGTATAAAACAATGTTGCGATTGGTAAATTGCACTAACTGTTGCGATGTGCTGATAAATAAGTCAATAACTTCCGGTATTGATGTTTAATCTCTTGGAAATGAAATGCGTTCTCCAGCCCAGGTTTTATTTAAAGCGAGTCTGAGTTCTCGGAAAACTCGAGCGCTTTACTTTCTATGCTCTGAGTAATCTTTCACGTCAGAAATATCATCTAATGTGAAAGATAATTTTCTTCTCAAAAGACCAAACCCATTAATTTTTTCCCTCTCCCTTATGAATCTTACATGGCTCTCTTGAAGATTATATCTCTTTCTGTTACGGAAGCGTTTCCTCCGCAGATATGAGTTACTCCAAGCTCAAACTTGTGTGTTTGTACACATTTCCTGGCGATATCTCCTAATTGTTTTACAAGACTACTTATATTTCAAGTTCCAGTTTTATGTTTCACCCTCAAGGAACCGTGCTAGATAAAAGGTCTAATTAAGTTTTTATACATTTACATGGAATTTAAATTTCTTTCTCCATTCTTTCACAGATTAAGAAATTCTCGACACGGACTGGGCTATACACCCCGCCCCGCGCAATGAAGAGGTGGATTTCTAAAGTTTTACCGCTGTCTGCTCCACACGCTTGCGCCACTGTGGCTAGCTCGTCAACCCGTTGCCCGTGTATGCATGAGGTAACAAGATGAGCGCGGATTACTGAAGAGAAACCATGCGCCGCGAAAACAGGACAGAAAATGTGTTTTCGTTAACTTTTACGAAGTGAACTTCTTGTAGTGCCAAGCGGAATAAAGTAGCGGCTATTAGCTGCTGGGGTGGTACACTTGTTTTGAAACCTTTTCCGGTGGTGTATTATCTTTTGGTGTGACACTGGAGAGTTTCCGAGTTCTCACGACTCGACCCGTTTTACCCCCACCCCCTCAACCCCTCCGTTTCCCTCTCCCCCGAAATTATCATACCACGGCACGAATTACCTTCACTCGACCATCATTTCGGAATGGTTAGGTGGTTAAATCATAGAAGGTTATATCTATCATACAAGTAGTTATAAAGTTAATAAAAGTATAAAACTCCCAAAACACATTCTTTAAAAAATATAACGAATATTTCAAATTTGCAAACATTTGTTTCCATTTGTGAGGCACATTTGCGATGCTCAACGGTTGTTCAGCAAAGGAATATTTTAGTGCATCGTACCATTTTTTGTTTTTATTTATTTTTTGTTTTTTACGATGTGTTGTAAGATATTAATGTATCATGCTTTAGGATATACGCTTTTGACACCATTAAATCAATAATGAATTTAAAAACAACTTGTCCATACATTTATCTTGATATGACTTTAATTTTAGTAGATCCAGTAAAACAATTAGTTTCTTATAGTGAGGTTTGTACTTGTTTTTCGTAGTTTATCGTTTATTTCGATTCCCCAAATCTTTGGTGGACCTAATGTGATGCTGTGTTATGTACGGGTAGACTTCAGTTCACCTCGTCGTCCTCGTCGAGTGTTGTTCAACACGTGGGACGTGTAATTGTGGTTCACCTCGTCGTCCTCGTCGAGTGTTGTTCAACACGTCGGACGTGTAATTGTAGTTCACCTCGTCGTCCTCGTCGAGTGTTGTTCAACACGTCGGACGTGTAATTGTAGTTCACCTCGTCGTCCTCGTCGAGTGTTGTTCAACACGTCGGACGTGTAATTGTAGTTCACCTCGTCGTCCTCGTCGAGTGTTGTTCAACACGTGGGACGTGTAATTGTGCTCGACCATCCCTGTTATTATTACAGTTCATTTAAAGAAAGCAATATTGGCTGACAGCTCCAGAAATGTGTTGAACGTGCGTCCTCGTCGTCTAGAGACACCGTGGGGGGGGGGGGGGGTTGAGACAAAGAGTGACGCTTTTCTCATTTCCAAGTCCGGGCGTTTGAACCCCTTGAATCGCCCCCCCCCCCTGACAGGAAACAAATTCACACTCATTTACTTCAACACACGTGATCAAACTAGGGAAACAAGCCGAGCTAGCCAGGCCGCAAGACGCGACGTGAGTGAGGCCGAGACGCGCGTGAAAACTCGGCGAAAATAGCAGATTAGACTAATAAATAACGGGGATCTCCTCAATAACTATCTTCAAGATAGAGTCAGCGCAGAGTTGTGGGGAAAGTTCGAGTGTGTGGCAGGCTGCGTGAGTCGGCTCGGCAGGTCAGTTGGTATTGTCTTCACGTTCGCCATCACTGGACTGGACGCTTCAACTCCAACTTACTCTCTCTCGGAGTGTTCGTGGGTTGAGATCCCCCCCCCCCCCCACCGTGCTAGCTCGGTCTCCTGCGGTTCGGTGTAGTTCGTGTGCTACACGTAAGTCCGGGGCAACTCCAACATTGCACTAGCTGATATGATTGGATGAGCGTAGCGAGCGAAGCGAGCGGAAGCGAAGACTTCAATTTCACTGACCCCCCAAAAAATTTAGCTCGGGTGTTTTTTTTTTTTTTTTTTTTTTTTTTTTTTTGTTTTTTTTGTTTTTTTGTTTTTTTTTTTTTTGTTTTTTTGTTTTTTTGTTTTTCCGTCTGTTTTGTTCGCTCGTTTCCCGGGGCAAACGGCTGTGCGATCTTGATAAAAATTTGACCGGAAAACCTTCGTTTTCTCTGAACTTAGAGGTGTATTGTTTTTGGGTACAATCGAAGAAATATTTCTCATGAATATCGTACTTTTACGATTTTTTTCGATTTTTAGTGCGATTTTTTTCGTGACATTTGGGCCGATTCTGACCAAACGGGTGGGGCTAGAACGTTCATATTTCACATGGCATTAAGATTATGGTGATGTATACCTTTTGAAAGAAAAAGTTGAAAAGTTAGCTAGAATCCATAGAAATAAAGGTTTTAATATTATTTTTTTTCAATTTTTGTGCGATATTTTCGTCACATTTGGGCCGATTCTGACCAAACGGGTAGGGCTACAACGTTCAGATTTCACATGGACATTAAGGTTATGGTGATGTATTTCCCTTTTGAAAGAAAAAGTTGAAAAAATTAGTCGAATCTACAAAAATAAAGGTTTTAATATGAGTTTTTTGAAGTTTATAATACCAATTAACAAATAAAAAATAGAAACTTGAAAACAATCACCTCCACAATGCATTAAAAAAAGCACTTGCAAAGAAAAGTGCAAACAAACGCACAAAACGCAAAAAAATATTTTACAAAAAAACGCTCATACATAAACGCGGCGGGACTTTAGCGTATTCCTAGTTTATTCTGGAGAATAATTTGATACAAATGTCATAGTAGAAATACAAACAAAATTTGAATAATCAGAACACAAATTTTCAATATATTAGCAAATCTGTATGTCCAGCAACTGTGTCCTTTAAAGTGGTACTATCGATAAAAACAATGTAATTTTACGACGTGGAAATCAAAGTATTTAAGAGAAACTTGTGAACGGAATGCATAAAATAAATAATTAAATTGATGAATATATAAAGCAGCGCATTCAATCTGGTATAGTACACAGTCCTCAGTCAGGATTCCCCGTGTGGTAATAACTTTGTGTTGCGTGCGAAGCTGCTGCCTGCACCACAGTCGCACCAGTGGCGTGTGCGTGTGTGCGTGTGTGTGTGTGTGTGCGTGCGTGTGTGTGTGGCACCGAGACGTCCCAATAATAAAACGTATTCCGGCCTCAATCGCAAGAATTCAACACTACGTTATTCGCATCAAATATACGTCATTTTACAAGTGAGAAAAATTCCTTAGAAGAAGATTATTGAATTTTCTTAGACGACGCGGTAGCTTGCTTGGTGTAAGGGGGAGAATCGTAGTCTAATATCAGAAAGTTTTTACAATGTGGTGTAGAACCTACTGTTAAGGCAAATTCACAAAAAGTCGGAACATTTATTTGAAATAGTGACTAAATGGGAGTTCTATTCCCCGTATATGGCACTAGAGAGTGGAGTGTGACGGTTAAGGTGTCTATCTATGGACGGGTGTACTAGTTTAACTGACTAAACCGTCGCCTCTTGCTGCTCTGTATGTAAACTTCAGTGCATAACATCATAGACTGGCAGAAATATCGAAGCAATAAGGGTTACTAAAAGAAGTTCGAAGTTGTTGGATGTTTTACATAACACCTTGCTCAAAACACATTAGATAATAACAAACCACTTGCTCAAAACACATTGACAGCAGCAGTATGAAACTAATGATTTCCTACCTTAAAAATTAACTCCAATTAACTAGCGGCGGAATTTCAGAGATAATACAAAAATCATTGAATATTGTCAGAATGCGATAATTTTGTAGTTTTGTTTCTACATTGTGCCAAGTCGTAGTGCCACATCAAGTATACAAGAAAACGGTTATTCCCGTCAAACCTTCTTGCAGTCGATATTTACAGCATCTGCCTGTGCCTATCTCCTTTATAGATGCAGGAGATGTCACCAAGCTGCGAGTCCACTAACGAGTCACCCTAATTAGCAAGTAAGAGACCTTCGAGCCGAGTACTGCGCATAAGAAGTAGCTTCACGCGCATTCACAAGGAGTAGTACGCCCACACACCAGATGTACGCGCATTCACAAGAATTAGTACGCCCAAAACACCAAGTAACAGATAACGTCAAAATCTTTTAAAATAATAAATATGTCAAAAATAATTTAACTTTACGTTCATTATCATCGTTTGGATAATATGCATTAGATATTATTAACTGTCAGTGAACAAGTTTTTATCATGTTGATTATATACTGTGTTTTATGTTTTAACTTTACATCCAATGTTGAGATTGTTTAATATCTAGTTAATTGATTCGACGATCTCTCAATTACATCCGCTAATTTGAACTTAACGAAGAAGACAAAAGTGTTTTTGTTGTTGCTACTCGTATAATAAAAAGCGGAATTTCTAAGTTGGTAAAAGCAGCCAAGTAAATTGGAATGTTTCCGCCAGAATTCATTCGTATAATTTCTAGCTTAAACATCCGAACAAACAATTCTTTATTTATTTAATTTATTCTTGAAATTAAAACGTTGCAATAACGACGTGGGACGTCCCCCTGAATGAGCTCTCGGGTAATAATGGCTGGCGAGACGCAGGTATAGCAGCCAGCGAGGGTATTATTAAAAATGTCTCCGCCGCTGCCTTTGTTTAGCTAAAAACACAACGGAAAATAGGAAAGACTGCGACGCCGACGTAATTAGCCTCGCATCATTCGCTTTGTTTTACTGGAAAGGAAAAGAAAAGGAAAAGTCTTTCATTCTCAAAGGAATAATGATAATGAATATTACAACCCTGTGAAGGGAAGGGTGGGGACCTAATTATCGGGGCTCTCTTGCGTTTAATGGGAAATCTCATTGAGACGATGTTTGTACACAGGAATCTGGAGCAGCAGACTGAACGTTTAGTCACGTGACGTGGCGTCAACTCAAACAGACTAGAACACATGACGCACTTTTTACACATCCGACTTGTAGACGTGATAGGAGAAATTACTACCTTATCACAGATTCAAGAAAAATGTCGCTTGAAACAATATCGATATTTCGACTAGGTATCAAAAAGAAATAAATTTAAAAATAATATTAAATAACAGTGTGTAACTAAAACGAGGACATAAATCATGAATATAATTATAATTTTTTAAATTCGTTTTAATAGTGTATATTTGCTTTTGGAAATATAATTTTAAAAAAATGCATTATTATATATGTGAATGTTATATATAACATTTTTGTAGTAAATACATACGAAAAATTATCTTTTTTGGTTCAGTGTTTTTGGTGGAGGTGCCGGGTCAAAACGCAAGCGGGAGAGCGAAAACATTGCTACTTATTTTGGCTATACATTATTGGCAGGAACCCACTGTTTATTTTTGTTTTATTTCAAGTTTAAATAATTGCAAAAATAATAGGATTTTCATAATTATATCGATAGATTGGAGAGCGTGGCGAATAACGGATCACAGCACAGCCCTAGTTTCAACACAAACAAGTTATGTTATAATATTATATTCGTAGATCACGAATTTCGTAAACCAAATTATACTTTTTGAGAGAGAGGACAAAACTATACAAACTACGGTTGGATTTTCTCAAAACATTGATTAACGGATGTTAAACATAAATTATTATCAATTTTCACAAGAATTATTATGGTATTTCAGGTTTAATTATTTAACAGGTGGAAACCGTATAGAGAATGATATGTTTCAGTGAGTCAACTCGGAAATGGAGAAAATATGCTTTCTTGGCTCATTCTGTGATTTTTGCCTCATGTGTATTGATTACTGAAAATAATAGTAAATAAATACATAAAAATATAATATTATAAAATAAACAGTTTTTTAAATGGCTCTAGGTCAAGACGGGCATCTGGTCGTCCCCATGTTTTGCGCTGTTCAGCCTCCAAGCGTCGAGTCGGATTACAAGCGGGAATTAACACTGGCTGGGGTAGGTACATCATGTATATTCATATCGCATGCGGGGCAGAGTACCAGGTGTCCCAGCATCGCTACAGACGCAATGCAGGGCGAGGCTTTTGTCCGATACCGCACGCAATCATTCTCGAGTTTGATTTAGAGGTGAATACTCTTTTCTTCCCTTAGAATACGATCACAGGTCAGTAAATAAAGCACATCTACGTCTGGAGCAGATTGCTAGTATGAATGATAGTGATATGGTGCGATTGTATAAGGTAATATTTGTTGGTCAATAATGTATACCAATCCACTTGCGAACTAAAGACCAATGCCGTAATATGATAAACAAAACAAATCAACTTAAAAGCACCGAAGACATGTTTCGCTTACATGAATATTAGACGTTTGGCCAAAAATAATTATTAATTAATTTTTAATTTTATTTAATAATTATTTATTAATTTATAAGCTCCATAACGCTAACGAATGGTATGAATCGAAGACGATTTCGAAAATCAAAAACTTTTTGGGTAAAAGCAAACCGAAAATAACTAATAATTATTTTCCGCTGTTAGTAATTTACTTTGTCGAGTGCCCTTAAACAACACTAACTAACTAACTATCTAGTTACTGTAAATGTTGCAAAAATAACGAGTGCAAAGTTTCTTGCCTGCGGGTAGTGCCGAGTATAATGTTCGGCGTAGCTGGCGGTGGTAGCACGCGCTTGTCGTGGTAGATCCGAGACCAAGGGATGAGGGATAACTCGACGTAGCTAAGTTAAGAAAAGAGCTAAGGAGAGTAAAAACAAGACCACGTGGGTATTTTATTAACTAAACTACATCATTGAGTGCTCAAACACATCTTTAAACCTAAAGGGCTATCTACCTATGCCTTTTCAATTGAGAACTCGACCGAATGAACGTAATTGTTGCATTTTATTTTATAGGTAACAATAATTAAAAACTTATTGTTTTTTTCTGCATTGAAATTACTAGGAAAACGCTAAAGTCCCGCCGCGTTGATGGATGAGCTTTTAAAGGTTTTAGTTTGCGTGGGATATCTTTACTTTTGCAAGTGCTTTGTTTTGCTGCCTACGCATTGTAGGTGAATGTTGTCAAGTTTCTTTTGTTTCTTGTCAATTGGTATTATTTACCGTGAAAAACTTGTATTAAAAGCTTTATTTCTATGGATTCTGGCTAAATTTTTCCACTTTTTCTTTCAAAAGGTACTACATAACCATAACCTTAATGTCCATGTATAATATGAACGTTGTAGCCACACCCGTTTGGTCAGAATTGGCCCAAATGGCACGAAAATATCGCACAAAAAGTCAAAAAACGTATATTAAAAGCTTTATTTCTCTCGATTCTGGCTAACTTTTTCAACTTTTTCTTTCAGAAAGCAATACATCACCATTACCTTAATGTCCATGTGAAATATGAACGTTGTAGCCCCACCCGTTTGGTCAGAATTGGCCCAAATGGCACGAAAATATCGCACTAAAAATCGAAAAAAATCGTAAAAGTACGATATTCATGAGAAATATTTCTTCGATTGTACCCAAAAACGTGGCAAGTCTAAGTTCAGAGAAAACGAAGGTCGTGTCATATTTTCATCAAGATCGCATATGCCGTTTGCCCGGTAGAGAGCGAACAAACAGACGGGAAAAAAACAAACAAAACAAACGAACAAAAAAAACAAACAACGGAGCTAAATTTTTTGGGGGGTCGGTGAAATTTAAGTCTTCGCTTCGCTCATCCAATAAATGAATACTAGGAAAACGCTAAAGTCCCGCCGCGTTGATGGATGAGCTTTTTAAAGGTTTTAGTTTGCGTGGGATATCTTTACTTTTGCAAGTGCTTTGTTTTGCTGCCTACGCATTGTAGGTGAATGTTGTCAAGTTTCTTTTGTTTCTTGTCAATTGGTATTATTTACCGTAAAAACTTGTATTAAAAGCTTTATTTCTATGGATTCTGGCTAAATTTTTCCACTTTTTCTTTCAAAAGGTACTACATAACCATTACCTTAATGTCCATGTATAATATGAACGTTGTAGCCCCACCCGTTTGGTCAGAATTGGCCCAAATGGCACGAAAATATCGCACAAAAAGTCAAAAAAACGTATATTAAAAGCTTTATTTCTCTCGATTCTGGCTAACTTTTTCAACTTTTTCTTTCAGAAAGCAATACATCACCATTACCTTAATGTCCATGTGAAATATGAACGTTGTAGCCCCACCCGTTTGGTCAGAATTGGCCCAAATGGAACGAAAATATCGCACTAAAAATCGAAAAAAATCGTAAAAGTACGATATTCATGAGAAATATTTCTTCGATTGTACCCAAAAACGTGGCAAGTCTAAGTTCAGAGAAAACGAAGGTCGTGTCAAATTTTCATCAAGATCGCATATGCCGTTTGCCCGGTAGAGAGCGAACAAACAGACGGAAAAAAAAAAAAAACAAACAAACAAACAAACAAAAAAAAAAAAAAAAAAACAACGGAGCTAAATTTTTTGGGGGGTCGGTGAAATTGAAGTCTTCGCTTCGCTCATCCAAAAAATTCTGTAAATTCTTATGTTAAATTAGAAATTAAATTTTAAACATAAGCAAAGTTTTGTATTATTTTATTAAACATTGGACGCACATATTTGCTGTATCACGTTTTCATACTTTCATAAGCAAAGCGAATCAACAACTTTGTTGATTACAGCATTGACACTATTAATGGAACTGTAAAAAAGCTATTTATTTGAATGCAAATGTTGACGATGAATATTGTGCTTAACTATATATTTTGGTAAATAGAATCTCACATCTACTGATATTTCAATCATATATAATCACTGATATAACTCTTGTTTATTGGATGTTACCAAGACAGTGAACAGTGTTCGGGCAAGGGAAGGGAACGCAACTAAGCTCCTTGTAGCAAGTTAGCTGCAATATTGTGACGCGTACGTCTGAAGCAACGGAGCGGCCAGAGATCTATGCTAATCTGCGGAGCCTTCCTTACCTAATCGTAAACGCGGAGCTGCTCCCATCCAAACATATCCATCCCTGAAGCGTACATGAATTTACATCTATTTAAGCCGGACCCAACTAACTTGATTTCAGCACAAATACCATTAGACGCATGGATGGATGGAAACACCATAATCATTTTGATAAATAGATCTAGTAAATTTGTTATCAGATCCGGTGTTGACCATGCACAATGTGACTCTAGAACAGTTTCTAGGGAAATTCAATTTAATCACGATAGAGTGGTTCCCGGTTACATGTGCGAGTGCATCTCATAGATTGTTGTTGTTGCGCACCAGCTGGCAACGGTTTGAAATAGTTTAAAAACACAAGATGCGCGCAATGTTTAAGTTTAATGTTTTCAGATAGAGACTTGTGTAATCATTCTGAAAGCTTGTTCAATAGTTCAAAGAAACAATTATAAAAGCACAGTTTTCCTTAATGGGAAAGAAGCTATACGAACGATACTTGTCAAGTAAATATTAAACAATTGGAAGAATATAACAGTTTATCCAGATGCATGTTTCATAAGAACTTTTAAAACTTATTTTAACTTATTTTTTGTGGTTTGTTATAAAGTAATCCGAGATGCCATTAATATTGTGGTGAATTGGATTTGAATAAGATAGCTCTTAATACATGTATTGCGTATTTCTAAAGTGACAATCGAATAAATAAGAGTGTTTTGTACTTTCAATGTCAGTACTACACTTATCGAGTTTGCTACACTCATTTTAAACTCAAGCAGTGTTTTGAACGAGTCATAAATGCTTGACAGAACGTGGTCTCAATGATAGTGTTTATTAACATGTTTAAAACATGTAAACAGTAAAACATTTAGTATGCATTTCTGAAAAAGAATGAACCATCCCTTTACTGAATCCTACATCGTCCTACATCGCGGGTACAAACTAGAAACTAATAACACCCTGCACGGTATTTTATTGAGTTCCGAGTTCTCCCCCCCCCCCCCTGCCGTGTACCCTCCCCCCTCTCGCCCTAGTCAGGATGAACGACCTAATCGGGAATCGAAATCGAGACTTACGAATATGAGTCCGATGGGATAACCACCGCATTGTTATCCTGTCAAACCACGAAACATCAGTCAACACAATACACAAAGCGCATTGTTCACTAGAATAGAGAAGGGAGGAGGATTCACAAAGGCGATGGCTACGAGTGACAAATTAATCTCAAGTATTTCATTCAAATGAACACGCTTTCACATAACGATTTCAAACTAAAAAAATACCGTTTTTCTAGACTATGCCACACCTCCCACACAGCCAAAACAAAACTACAGAGTTGGCTTGGTCGCTTTGATTTACTGTCCCCCACTGAAAATCAGTTACATAATTGAGTGGATAGACTCTAAATACAATTTATTTTATATTTAAACATGAACCAAGCAAGTGGAATTTACGGTCTTCACTTGAATCAAAATATAAAACATTTTATTTATAAGTTTACGTTGGAAGAGCTTTTTAAATGGTAAACATTATTAAAATAATGACTTTCTTTTTATTTCAAATGTACCAAATGTTCAAAGTGTACACGTAATAGGGGGATGTAGTCAACGGAAAAATTGTAAGTATATGCCCTAACACCACAATTAATATAATACAACATTGAATGCCTCACATAAATAAACGACTTGGCGTACTACAGAAACACACATGTGCACACGCGTGATTTCGAGATCTAATCTAATGTGGATTTTATTCCCTCTTACATTTCTGAACCTGAACATCTTTATATGTGTATCAGTGTGTTGTTGACAGTGCTGGCAATGTAGCTGACACGAGTGCTAACAGACTGACTGTCGCTGCATCTTGTCTCACAGTGAGGATAACTGTTACCGGACTAGACGTTATTGAAAAACAAGATGGCATCTGGTGGAGGTGCCGGGTCTCACGCGCCAAGCGAAGACAAGGCTAACAGACTGACTGTCGCTGCATCTTGTCTCACAGTGAGGATACCCAGCAACAAAAGTGAAGTCTTGATGTTATCTTTAAGAGGTCACTGTAATGAATTCACTGATATCTTTAGGAGGTCACTAATGATTCACTATGATATCATTACGATGTCTTCAGTTTCTCTAAATGTCCCACATATACGGTTCGTAATGATGTCATTAGAAGGTCCATTTTTTTATGATTTTTTAGATAATTTTTTTTATGGCGTCGGTAAGATATATCGTTAAATGATATCCTTATGATGTCAATAGGAGATCACGGTCCGGAAGCAACACTAGCGCGATCTAGTAGCCACGCAATGAAGCCATCAATGGCAGAAAATTTAATAAAAGTAATATTTCCTCCGAAGTTACGAACTTTGTTTTGACTGAGAGTGTACCACGGTACCTGATCGACCTGTATAGAGAAGAATCACATATCTAAATTATATCGCCAAGACCAGGACTAGAACCCGGGAACCCTACCTCCATAGTCGAACGCCTTCTCCACTCGGACACGGTGCCTGTGAGATCCCCGCCGCGCTACCGGCATATGAGATGGAGCCCGCGCGCGAGGGTCTGCGGCGTGTTCGCGCGCTCTTACAAAACAAACACTTGTGAATTCTTCGTGGTCTTCTAGCATATTTGTTGGCCCCCTTTTCTAAGAATTAATTATTTTATGTATTAATTACTTTGTGTTTCAGTTCAGTTCATTTCCTTTTTTGTGGTTTGAAGACAGTTGAGAGCAAAACTTGAGAACTCTGCAATTCTCGAAATCTTACAAGTTAGTTTTTTCCCATGCCCAATAAAAAAGTTCCTTAAAATAATATCACCTTAATTAGAATGTGATCATTGTATAGATAGGCCTACAAAATAAAAGAACATATTGTATCAATCAATGATTTCAAAAAGATGTTATGTTACTTTTGCAATTAGGAAATATATCTTTAAACTATCATTGAATGGCATCATAATATGATTAAGAAGTGAAATATACAAAATAATATACCTACTTTAACGTTCATAATCATGAATGTATTATTCAGAATGTGCATCAAAAACATTTTATTATTACCAGAATATTGAATCAACAGTGATGGGTGAAAAATGGGTTAAAACATAAACAAAATTACATCCGGTGATTTGTATGGTAGATATAATCTGGCTTAAGCCTAATTCGTTAATTTTCGTTCCCCATCGAATGGGAACAACGGTTGTTAAACCTGAAATTTAGGTAATGTCTGTATAGGCCTACTTTTCAATTTTTTTTTTTTATAAAAGTTGAGTGGAAGTTTTGGGAAAAGCGCTTTTATGAGCTTTTTTGCTATAGTAATTATTGTTTTGGATTTTATTTTTTGGTTTATTTCGAGTAAGGACGCGTCAACCGTTGGGTCATAATGCACCACTCTAACCTAGGCGGGGGGGGGAGGAGGGGCGCATGCTGGTCAGAACCAGCCACGGGTAAGAGGAGGAAAGGGGTTCTCACGTCGCGGTCGTCATTGTCTTGTCTTCGTAATCGTGCACAGCTCGCCCCTGTGTGTGACACGTATACACCACCTTTTTACGAAATCATAATCATAATCAGGAGGGGCGCGAATAATCTTTGCCGTTGAAGCGCCCTTAAACTACTAATTGGATAATTGGACAATAAAAATTTCATCGCAATTAGAGTTTCGGTTTAGCCGGAATCGTGTTAACAAACTGACAAAAATACAAAAAGAAAAAAAAGAAAAAAAAAACATTCCGGATTTTTTTCTCCAGTGTAGTGAAATGGAATCTTCGCAACGCTCATCCAAATAAGACATTATTACAAAAAAGTATGTATCATCCAGTGATTTTAAAAAGATGTACTTAGGATGTCAGTTAAAGATACAATCAGCACGTGTCTCGTAATGGCATCGGGAAGATGTCTTTAAAATATCAATAAAGACATCTTTAATTCTAGGAATTTAACGAAAAATTGAAATAAATTGTGTGTGTATGGGTATTAAATTATGAATATTTTCATAATGTTTACAAAAACACATTATAACTAAAAAAAATAGTATCAACTAATGATTTCAAAAAGATGTTCTTAAAAAGTCAGTTAAAGATATATTCTACATGTGTCTCGTAATGACATCGGGAAGATGTCTTTAGAAAATCATTTATTGACAGCTTATATTAATGGGAATTACTGAAAAATACAAAATAAATTACGTGTTTGTACGTCTTAAATGATAAATATCAGATAATGTTTAACAATAACACATTATTACTAAAAAACATTGTATCAACTAGTGATTTCAAAAAGATGTTCATAGGAAGTCAGTGAAAGATGTATGCTGCATGTGTCTCGTAATGATATCGGAAAGATATCTTTCAGCTTCCACTAACTGACGTGAAACATTAATGACACGATTGGGAACTTCTAATGATATCAGTGTGTTTGTTGGGTAACTTTATTGAAAAACAAGATGGCATCTGGTGGAGGTGCCGGGTCTCACGCGCCAAGCGAAGACAAGGCTAACAGACTGACTGTCGCTACATCTTGTCTCACCGTGAGGATAACTGTTACCGGACTAGACGTTATTGAAAAACAAGATGGCATCTGGTGGAGGTGCCGGGTCTCACGCGCCAAGCGAAGACAAGGCTGGGAAGGTTGTCCCGACTACTTGACAACCACTTATTAACTAGAAGGGTTCATGTCGGTTACCGATCATTCGATGTTAGGTTGATAATTGATCATTCGATAAGTAATCGATTGTGCACTTCTCTCAACATCTAAAATTATTCATTTTAAAGACTGAAAGTTTCGTAGTAATGATACTTTGAGTGGGCGAGTAGATCTATTGTTCATTTATTTAACGTCTTTTCTATTAGGTTATAAAAACTGATTTACAAAAGACGATAACAACGAATACGATACGATCTTTAACCAATTGAATGAGACTTTAGAATGTCGGTTATCAAAAGTGGCATCGCACAGCCTACATATTAATTGGTTCAGATTTGGTTTCATAAGAGAGGCATTCATTGCACCCTGGTAAAAAGTTGATTGGAAATGGTGGAGGTGCCGGGTTAAGTTCACGGATGTATTGAAACCATAAAATAACATCTTATCTAATATTATTTTTGTGTTTAAATATCAGATGATACAGAATCCTCTCACGTAATAATTATTGTAAGAGACAGAACTAAACCTAGCGAACATTTGTATTTAAAAGAAAGATATCAAAGGTTGTAATCCAAGTCGAACACAACATTGCGAGACACGGAACAGAACGCGATATTATCCAATTATATCTCTGTGCTCGGCGTAATATAGATGCCAGCCACGTATCAGTACACGCTTTGCCTTCGTTTGTGAATTATTTCCATCCATGAAATCATAAAATACCCCTGCGTTCCAAACAGCACAGACTCGCAGAAAGATGATCGGGGTGTATAACCCAAGTAATTACAAAGCGAACGCGAAACTGCGCCACGGTTGTAAATTAATACTTTGGTAGGTGTAAAGCTATACCCTTGGTGACTTATTTCCAGGGAGGAAGTTCCTTGGAACCCGACGCGACGCGGGCTATGCAGGCGCGGAATAGCTTTGACGTGTGTGAAAGAGATAGTCTTGACTTCCAGCGGAGTCGCGGACCAATTTCGCGAGGCGTGTGTGTGTGTGTGGGTGTGGGTGTGCGTGTGTTTGTAGCTCGTTGCTAGACAAACCATCATCAATCATAATTTTTGGGGAATTGAAGTAAATTATTTTTTGGTGAGAATACATTTTAAAATAATATTTATCAGTCTTTTTTTGTTAAAAACTCTAATAAGAGTACAAACTATACCCACTAGTAACACTCCTGGAAAACAGTGTCGTAGATTCATTCTGTGGGCCTCGCCTTCACAAGCTTTGCACAGAAGATTAATACAGAAGAAGTATAGCTAACATTTAGTAATTAGTTCGTGGCGTCTGATCGTCATGATACAATACATCAATTAAACCCCAAACCAAAGTGAAGGAGAGACAATTAGTAAAATTAGCAAACCAGACATTAAAAATGAATTCATGTTGGTATTGTCACAGCGTTTTAAACGATTGCACGTTTGTGTTCCATAACGCTTCTGAAATCAGTAAAAGATATCGCCTACGTGTGTAATCTCTAGCAAACTCATCGTAAACAATCCACAGAGAGTAAAAAACATGTTTTCGTACGTAATAACTTTAATAGATAATGTTCTGCGCTAGAGTTGAGTTTAATGAATACCATAAATACTTCCGCATGGTGGAACTCCGCGTAAAAAGATCGGGGTATTGATTGCCATTTTACATTCCCACAAACAAAAGCAGAGCTGGGCGACTGTATGTCCGTGGCACTCATATGGCCCCAACAATGCTCCAGTATCAATAGACCCCCCTCCCCCGCATAACCCCCACCTACAACACCCACGGCGAGGCGGCAAAGATTCCTCGTGGAATTCAATCTACGTTATCACCTGGCCGTGCGGTCAACTAGCTATAGGTGAATTCATGAAGGTATTTAGGTAATTGGGATGGAATTTCCAGTGGATATAATAATAAGAGGTCAATTGAGGAAAATGTTGTGTCATAATTGCCGGGGGTGGAGTCGACCAATACGGAACCTCACGAATTAAAAGCTTAATATAATGGAAAGTACCACATTGTTTCTCCATAAATAAAACATACTTATAGCAAGTCAAGATCCAGCCGGTGAAGCGGGTTCTAATGTTGAGAAGCGAGAAAATGTAGCCAGATATGGGACATTAAAAATGATGATAAAGGAATTTGATTACGCACTCAGTTACATAACGGTCTTTCAGCGGGGGAGTTCAATTCAAACGGGGGCGTGAATCGACACCCACACAAAGCCTAACAGCAAGAAAACATCATCACTTGCTGGCAATCTGATAGGCAAAAGAGATTCAATAGACTCCAACCAACGTATCAACAACAATAATTATTAGTCGGCACGGCAGTAGCACATTATTTCTTAGCACATTAAGAAGCCGTTGAAGATGCTCACCAGCACCACTGATATAATTATTATTTGGTCTATGTGCGTATAGAAACTAGAGCAATATCCATAAAATATGTTGCCATTTTATAATTATTTGGGGGGCGTTTGGACTTAATAGTTCTTAGTGAAGATCGTATGAAGGCACTTGATTGCTACTTGGGCTTGAATGACACCGTTACAACGAGTAGTTAGCAGAAGTGTAGTGTGCGGAGCTGAGCCTGATAGGGTGGTTAACACCTTGTCATCTCCGCTGACCCAGCGACCACAACTCTATAGTGTGTGTTTAGGCTGAGGCGAGATGCAATAGGCTGCACGCCCGGTCAGCTGATTCTGTTGTCGTGTTATCAGCCAGCACCTTGCAGACACTATTAACACATCTTATAGGGGGTGGGTTTCTCAAAGATGGTCCGCTCCAAGAGGAAGAAACTGATGCTGCAGATTTTACAAAGATTCAGAAATACGCCGTATCCTGTTACCATATCCCAAACATCATTGTTGTACAGGGAAGAAGGCCAAAATTAGTAGAGCTTGTATAATTTAACCCTCTTTAGCTACTCATCATGGTTGAACACAGATTAAAATAAAAATTAATAACCCGTCTTGAACGTAGAGATGTGATGCTGCTTTGTTGAGGCCTATCATGAACATGATCTCCATAATAAATCCTTACACTATTATAATTTAGCATTAGGCACTCACTGCTTACTATAACATGGTATGTTTGCTTACTACTTAACACAACACCATTCCAGTTCTAAAGTATTATACTATACTCATCGTTACTAAATTCAACCAGTAATTCTCCCAAATATATGAAGAGATGTCCTGACTGAATGAGGGAATAGATTAAAATTGATTATTTCCTAATATACAAACGTAGGATTCTATAGAACCAAGTAGCTTATGAATAAAACAAAAAAACAATTCAGTTAAGTCCTTGATACAAATGATGTAAGTTTCCTCATCTAAAACGTAATTTCATTCAAAGAGAAATATGTAGTTGTCAAGTAATACCACGCTCGATGGGTACTTCATCTGGAAACTAAAGCCCCAGTATTTACTTATTGCTTCTGTTAGTTTACAATTGAAACTAGCTCAGTGTTCCAATGATTGCAGTCATCGTTTTCGTGCATAAAAGTTAATCATCTCTTGTTTACGCATGAATGGGGCCTCGACTGGCAGACTGGCAGAGTGCAATGTTATTGTTCAGCTGGGAGGATGAAAGAGGCGATATTGGAAAAACTTTTCTCATGACTGCAATGCTCAGTAAAGAGTACTGGGGGGTGGAGGTAGGGGGGGGGGGTAAGCTCAGTGGCGTACCGACTAAACCTGACTTGAGATGCATACGGTATTGCGCGATAACTAGGGAAACACCAAAGTCGTTGTTAAACGAGTGAGTGAGCCATGTGTATAATACCCGGTATCATTCCCCATATTGGGCTAGATCCAGCCTTGGGTATATGGGAGGAAATGGGATGTTCCCGGGTACTCAACCCTAGTTATTTAAATTGAATATTCAAAATGCGAATCGTGTTCGAAACGTATAAGCGTGAAACATTAACAAATTTCCAAGATAACACAAAATCACCTAATTTTTACCCTAAAATATACCCTAAAAAATAATATGTGGGTGTAAAAAACTAAAAATATTAAAAAGTTCTAACTAACGGGCATCGAACCCCAACCCTTCGTGCGGTAGGCTAAATACTTACCACTAGGCCACGCCAGCCAGGTAGATCTCGTCCCGCTAGCTGCTACTAAACAAAATTGATATCGATATTTAAAAAAAAATCACATTTTGATTTATTGTAGGCTTGAATCGCAATGGATCTAGCTGAAGATTTTGTTAACAGTTCTCAGTAAACTCGTACCGGATGTCTGTTTAAAATTTCAGCGCAATCTGTTTAGCGGCTCGGCTGATTTTAGACGTACAGACAGACAAACAGACAAGACACAGAATCACAGAATGAGGGCCGTTTGAGTTGAATGGAGACACTCAGTCGCTCCGCTCCCTCGTTTGAATATTTTAATGATATGCGTATCGTTTAAAAAAGAGCAGGCCAAAATTCAAATAAGTTAATTTTACACTTGCTGATGATTTTGGTTTATTTGGATTAAGGACACGTCAACCGTTAGGTCATAATGCACAACTCTAGCCTAGGGGATATGGGGAGGAGGGGCCCATGCTGGTCAAAACCAGCCACGGGTAAGGGGAAGAAGGGGGGTTTCTCACGTCGCGGTCGTCATCGTCTTTTTCATCGTTCGTTGGGTCATTGTCATCATCGTCGGAGAGGTCGTCAAGGGAAGGGGGAGGTGTCCCCGTCGACGATTGCCAGAGCTCGCCTCTAGTTTCGGGGAGTAATATACTCCCCTCTTACTAGCTGATGTTTGCGATGTGGACTTTTTCTCTTGAATCGCCTTTTACGATTAGCAGAGCCATGCTCTGGGCCTATTCTACCCCGGACCCAAATGGTGCTAAGTGTTGGTAGTTCTAGGCCACAGTGGTGAAGATATCATATTATTACTAGAAGATTAAGATTATTATGATAAACAAAACGTGAATTATTTACATTAAATTTAAAAGCAGTAGCAATTGTTAATCATATATTTGCCGACCGTACAATGGAATACGGTTATGTAAATTATGCGTTATTAAATTCAAACCACTAGAACTCCTACAATATAGAACAGAGTGTAGCTTATAATAACAAATTACTCTTGTCTAGTTTATGTAAACTATGACACCATTGAGTATATAAACAACAGCCCTATCCGGCCGGCTTGGACACTGGCATAATAGTTTCACATGCACGTAAAGATTAGTTACCCATAGAATTCCCACGAAATTCACCATAGCATATTCACACAACTGTGTTAACAATGACGACTCTATGTTGAGCAAAGTAAATATAATAAGAAATAACTTACACTGAAACACGTTCATTTTTCACGCTAGTCGGTCCTAATTAAATATCTTGTCGACAACGCAGGTTGAATTAGCGAACACAATACTTGTCTCCCAGCCGTGTGACTGTGAGCGAGCAGAGAGGGTCGACCGAAGCATTTATTCTAGAGTCGGGGTTCACTGGGGTCGCGCACCGGCCACAAGTTATTGCTGCTCCGATCCGAACTGATGTTAGCGACCGGTGGACGAGCGATTGTCGGTACCAATAAGTCTGTAGTGTGCGCCACCCTTATTTGGGCTTTTTAGAGCGGGGACACACGGGGACACTTCTCGCCGCGATATGTGTCACGGTCCTGTAGGGCGGGGACACTTCTCGCCGCGATGTGTCACGGTCCTGTAGGGCGGGGACACTACTCGCCGCGATGTGTCACGGTCCTGTAAGGCGGGGACACATGGGGACACTTCGTCGCGATATGTGTCACGATCCGGTAGGTACACACGGAGACACATTTCGCCTGCAGATAACCGCAATATGTAACTTACTTATCACGATCATTTTTGACAGTAAAGGCGTTAGAATTGAGTTCCTATTGAGAGCAACTAACTGAACATTTTTACGAATAATTAAATATTTTAAATAATTTACAAATAAAATTATCACATAGACACTCGATTCGTTTGAGCATGCTAGTATTTGTATAGAACGTGATAATAGAAATATACGACAATGCAAAATCCAATTTCAATAAAATTTCAAATTGAATCTATAACCATCATTTGCATAATAATGATCGCGTTTTGCTTATAATTGACTTAAGTTTAGTTCTGAAACGCTGATTACGGTACTAGTTAAAACAACAGCCAGTGAAGCAACGGTTTGCATGTATCATACGATATTAGGACACTGTTTTATTAGAACAATTTGAATCTAGATTTGCCGACAATATTGCTCATTACGTAACTGCTTCACTGTGTGCTGAGGGGAGTTATTGTATTACATTCTCAAATGCACAAGTTTTCTTCAGGCCGACCGTCAGCAATAATGAACACACTGCGACCAGGTGGCACACAGAGCTAGAAGAGCGTTTAACGTTTATTTAACGTTTATTGGCACAGTACTTTACAATGTATGTTTGACAAATGCAACTTAAAAATTCTAGAAATTATTAAATTGTTCACTACTACCATAATATTATGTTCATATTTTACCAACTATATACTATAAATCATTTCGCTATTTGGACACAAGGTACCACTACCCAAAACCTATAAGTCTACGAACCACCAAAACCATTCTACGTAACCATAACCATTATCCATGTCCATACTACTTGAAGTAATTCGTGGTTTTCGTCTTACCTTATTTTTTGAATGGTTGGTTAAATGACAAGTCGTCGCCTGTCTCCTAACTCTGTCAAGTTCTGCTTCCGTGTTGCCGCACTATTCCTTGAGCCCACATCGTCCGTCTCCTAACTCTGACAAGTCCTGCTTCCGTGTTGCCGCACTATTCCTCGCGGGCAGTGCACGTGTCCCCACGTAGGGGACAAATTGGATCGTCAAACCCTGGACACATCTGCTACTCGGACAAACCGCGAGATACTCGAGGCACTGAGCACATTTGTCGACGTGAGGCGCCGACGTCTTATTACGCCGAGGTGTGAGAGCGGGCCACATGACGACCTGGCCGACCTACCTAGGCCTGGTGTAATAATGCCTCACCTAAACTCTATACTTAGGTGAATATTGTTATAAACGCAGGCCAAATATGAAGGTGCTGCTTTTATACACAAACTTTGATAAAAATCTTAACATTTACTAATATCGTTAAGAAACTCAAGGTTTTAATAAACTTTTGTGATGATGACTTCTCTATAATACTTAAATTTACTAGTATGTACGTGTACGCAAATAGTAAAAGTGCATTGAAGACAAAATCAAATGGGCTTATTTCATGTTATATATAGATTTATTTAATGCGTATTATTATTATTATTATTATTATTATTATTATTATTATTATTATTATTATTATTCTTTACAGTTATAGCTAGACTAACTTTACTGTATAGTTAGTCTACTACACTTCTTTCAAAAAGAAAAGTAATAAATCGTCGACTTTCTTGTGTTGAAAAAGATTTCGTCTAGTATTGTTTCATCTAAAAACTTGTAAACTATTACAGATCGTATCACGGTCGACATTTTAAGTGAACCGAATTGAAAACGTGTCGTACGAATCCTGCACGTTCTCGACTCCGGAGCTGTGGCGAGATAAAGAACGGTCCGCGTGCGTGCGGCTGGCATGTTCATTTGTCCTCGCGCTCCGTGGGAATTAGTGGAGTGTGTGTCCTGCGGGTCAAGACAAAAACACACGCGCTTTTTCACCACAAGTATTTTCTGTTTAATTTATGTATGAAAGACACGGCTGTATAAAAATTCTTGTGCAACATTAGCATGCAGTCCTTGAAGTCCTTGAATTGGTGAAACATCAACTTTGAGTTATTTATACACATTAATATTTAACTATGATGAAAGAAGTATTAAGTCAGTTCCCATACGTTCTGAAATGACCTCACTCACTACCATCAATATGTAATTTTAATCGGTTTTATTTAAATTTATTAAATATAATAAGATGTAAAAATGTGGTGAATAGAACATTTCAGATTGTGTTATTGGATTATTTTTGTATATCTGTTAATTTTTATAAAACATTTTATATATTGCGTCTCGAATATATTAATAATATTACATGAATTTTTTTTAAACAACGCTCATATTTAAATGTACTAAAAAGTAAAAAATAAATTTTAGCCCAACAAATTTTTGCCTTACTCGGAAACTAAAAGCGTTGGGCGCTTACGGTATTGACATAGATTACAGAATTTTGTTGTTATGGAGAAAAAGCGCCCAACGCTTTTATTTTCCGAGTAAGGCAAAAATTTGTTGGGCGAAAATTTATTTTTTACTTTTCAGTACATTTAAATACGAGCGTGTTTAAAAAAAATTGTATCATGTAATAATATTTTATACTTTTTAGTCTTAACGAATGTTTGGATGAGCGAAGCGAAGACTTAAATTTCACTGACCCCCCAAAAAATTTAGCTCCAATGTTTTTTGTTTTGTTTTTTTTTTTTTTTGTGTTTTTTTTTTTGTATTTTTGTCTGTTTGTTAGCAGGATTCCGGGCAAACGACACAAGCGATCTTGATGAAAATTTGAGGGGACTTCAAAATCTCTGAACTTAGAGGTGTATTGTTTTTCGTACAATCGAAGAAATATTCTCATGAATATCGTACTTTTACGATTTTTTTCAATTTTTAGTGCGATATTTTCGTGACATTTGGGCGATTCTGACCAAACGGGTGGGGCTACAATGTTCATATTATACATGGACATTAAGGTAATGGTGATGTTGTACCTTTTGAAAGAAAAAGTTGGAAAAGTTACCCAGAATCCATAAAATAAAGCTTTTAATATAAGTTTTTTACGGTTTAGTGCGATATTTTCGTGCCATTTGGGCCGATTATGACCAAATGGGTGGGGCTACAACGTTCATATTATACATGGACATTAAGGTTATGGTGATGTAGTACCTTTTGAAAGAAAAAGTTGGAAAAGTTAGCCAGAATCCATAGAAATAAAGATTTTAATGTAAGTTTTTTACGGTAAATAATAACATTTGACAAGTAGGCCTAGGGCCTAACAATAGAAACTTGGCAACAATCACCTACAATGCATAGGCAGTAAAGCAAAACACTTGTAAAAGTAAAGATATCCCACGCAAACTAAAAACTTAAAAAAGCTCATCCATCAACGCGGCGGGACTTAAGCGTTTTCCTAGTGTAATCGAATATGTGCTCACTGGACGTGTCCGAATTTCTGCATCCTCACTAGCTGTGACTAATTTCCCATATGAAGCTTTGTTTGATTAATTAATTATGATGAATTAATTGATTAACTAGTGAATGTGATAAATTGATTCATGTATTGTCATCAAGAATATACGTCTGTGTGAAAAATTTTAGCTCGATCGGACATTGGGAAGTGGGTGAAATATCGATTATAAGATTCCGTCCAGACAAACACATGAAGCTAATATAAGCGTTGTAAAAATGGTATGAAACGGGTAATTTCGCTGCATCGCGTATTTACAAATAATTATGTGGGAGTTCTACGTTTGTTTGTTAAATTTGTTCTTTGTATACAAAAGGGAAAAATTAGTGGTGTGCGGGCACCCGAAATATAGAGTCCGGGTCAAAAATCATTTTGGGGGATGGTGGAGGTGCCGGTCCAGACAATTTTTAATTAAAAGAAAACGAATTAAGAGCATATTAAAATATGAGATTCTTCACAAGTAGCTCAAAAACCGTTTTAAATACAGTATTGTAACGGTCATCTTTTCCCTACCCTACCCTACCCTACCCGACCCGACTGTCAAAACTCCTACCCGCATAGTCATAACAATCTCAGGTATGAACTAAGTGGAATGTAAATGTCAAATGATTGTGGTTTAATAGTACCAAAATTATGTATTCACCCACATTGAGTGACTAGGATTTGCTTTAAACAGGAAATTAATGCTACACGCCGAGGGGAGACATTTAGTTCCGTGATTCAACTCTGCTCCCACGATAGATAGAATCAGTGTCATGATGACTCACAGATTTCATTGACAAACCGTCTAATTCTCCGGATTTAATTGGCGTCTATCTTCATTGCACTAAATACAAGAGAAGTGATCGTCGCTCCCACTCGCGTTGCATAGCTGCGTTTTTAACCCCGGTGTCAAGTGACGGTGATGAGTGCGGGCGCTCCTACATAAACTGCACGCTGTCGGCCCCAATCTCGCCGGGTCACTCGCTCACTCGCTCACGCACTAGTACACTCACTCACTCATTCGCTCACGCACTCACGCACGCACGCACTCACTCACTCACTCACTCACTCACTCACTCACTCACTCACTCACTCACTCACTCACTCACACTCACGACGCGGTGATCCACGTTTTATTACGCGTACCAAGTGTATTAGATAAAGTTCACGCTAACAATGTACACTTCACAATTCATTGTCTCTAATGACGAACAGCTCTTAAAAGTTACGCTGGCGATCAGAAACTCTTCCACGCACACGCACACGCACACGCACACGCACACGGGGGCTCGTGTGACATAAGGAGGGATATTGATTCCATATTACGCTGTATAGCGAGGGTGTCAATGTTAAGGATAACTATCTCAAGAGACGTGACGACGAATAATTTCTATCTTGCCGCCTCCAAGGTTGATGCGTCTCCTATATCGATTACCTTATGAACGTGATAGTTGATAAAACGGGGCATTGTTTAGAATTCAACACTTTCATCGACACAATTGTTTGCAATATAAACATCTTCATGAATCTATATTTAGTTATAATCATTACTAGGAGTTCGATAATATAAACTTGTGCAATATAAACGATATGAATTGTTTAAATTATATTAGGATGACGTTTTGTTAGTGATGTTAGTGTTGTTACAAAATAGTGGTTGGGAAACCAAATATATATTTTTAATATCTATCGGACCTCCGTGGGAACTTAACTTTAATAAACGATATATTAAAAAAACTATCACATTTTACATGCGTGTGAACACATTAATTCAGGACAGTGCCGTGACTGATTCCAATGAGCTCTAGGGCATCAATTATGCTTGGCTTCTCACACGATACTACTACTGCAAGCTCGTCATCGACAGCTCGCTAATCAGGCATATTTAAATAGGTTTGATAGATTATGTTGAACCAGAAGAAGATCTTTGGTCCAGCAATCTAAAGAAGACATCAACTTAGCAACACACGTTTTAAAAATTTAACGTTTTCGTTTGACAATATTATTTTGAGCTAGATTTTTTTTAACTTGTCTTGTTATTATTTTTATATTCATAACAAATCATCAAAAAGTACAAATTTCATTTTGGCAACTGAAACCTACTGTAAGGGTGGCGAGTGGGGTGGCGGTTTTTAGCCTCGTGGTAAGAAATACAATCCGAGATCGGTGCGAAGTATTTTTCTTGGAGCTCCGGCGTTAGTTCTAATCGCCGGTGCTCTAGCTGCTTGGTGGAGTAAGGGGTAGAGTGGCCGCTAAGAAGCTCAGGCCCGCCTACGTCACGGACTGCGCACTCACAGGAGACCTCGGGTCGCGGCCAGAGAAAGCGATTACCACCAGGCGAGGGAGACTTCCTCCAAGGAACTACCTCGGAACTACCTCAGAACTACTATTTCGGAACTGTCTCGGAACTACTATCTCGGAACAATACCTCGGAACTATACCTCGGAACTACCTCACAACTACCTCGAACCTACCTAGTAACTATCTCGGAACTACCTCGGAATAGGGTGTGGGATGAAATGTGTGACGTATTATTTACAAGTGGATTCAGAGTGCAACTTATTTGTGTAGTAAATTCCACTGTACAAAATCTAACCAACACCGGGAATTGATTGAGGTTTTAGATTTTACCCAACATTTAATGAACACAGCCTACGCGAGTTATTCTCGAATATTTATTTATGGAAATTGTCCCTTAATGTTCAATTTATTTGGACACAAATGTGTATGTTTTTTAAATAGGGCTTTTTTTATAATTAATTTAGTGTTAAAATGATAAATTCATTGTTGCAAACAAATTATGGAATTGTTTTAATTGTGAACAGCACGTTTATATAACGCTAATAACAGATCGTTCGAGTTGTTGAATATTTCAATGTAGCCTGGATGAAATTAAAATTCATGTTGCAATATCGTCACTCACATTATTCGATATAGAATGGTGTACTTGTTTTGCAAATAGACCACAATATCATAACAGTAACTCTATTAAGATAATATTATAACATGGATGTGTGGCCCTCGTAACATTTTGTCATTTCGAATGGACTCGCCGCGACAGTAATTTGCCGTATGTATCTGACTGACAATTATATCACAACATGCCGACACCGCTGTGCGCCGAACTAGTGGGGACATTTCAAACGTGGACACTTTGATATTGAGCTGGACCAATCAAATCACACCATGCACACGGTGGAAACAGGGAGGGTTGCTCTAAGAACTAGTTTACGGTGACAACCCGATCGCCCTCAACAGCCTCTTCCTATTCCGCGCAGAAAAAAAATGCTGTTGCCAGATACATTTCGGTTTTCGGAATAGGGTTTGTTCCCCGATGTAAGTTGCATTATTAGCCACCAGGGAGCAGGTCATCGTAGGATCCAACGAGCGCCTCCCCTGGGTTACTGTCTGGATTACTCCTGCTCTGGAGGAAACACAGTCGTATACCGGGATAGACATAACCCTCGGGAACTCCCCCCATTAACATAGATGAAGCTTTATGATGCATCGGTAGGAAGTTGCCAGCATAACCAGCAGCCATCTTTAGAACGCGACACTCACTCCGCGCGAGAGTCTATTTGATAATATTTAAAGCTGCTATGGAGATGATGAGGGTTGGTAATTGTATGACTTTTAGATGTATAACGTCTAGATAAAGAGCATTAGGACGAGATTCGGTCGGAGTTTTGCCGTGTGAAAGAGGTTTTATAGACGGAATGTTTGAGTAGATTGTGCCTGGTAGGGATATTACGAAGCAGGCGAATTGAAGAGTTGACGCTTAACGTTAAAAAGAGTAATTTAAAAGTGGAGGGACGTTTGCTGATGGTTATAGTTGGAGTAAACTGGGAGTTGTATTGCAAATGGCGGTTACGGATTGGACGACTGCAGAGTACCTGTCAACCATTTCACTTTTTCATTGCCCGTAACGCGGTCTAAAAGTTTATTTACTGCATTGGACGAGTTTTGTGTAGTACAGTATGATACGGTGAAAAACACACCACGGCGACTTTTAATCGTGTTTTTATTGTGCTTCGTAGTGGTGTGTTCTTTGTTTGTTTCTTGTATGGCCGGGTGTGGGGGGTGTAGGGGGCACTAGCGAGCGGGGGGTGGGGGGGGTGGGGGAGGTGTGTTGGAGACCGCAATGTCACCACATACATCCTCATCATCACATAAATTACCGAGAGAGTTCCTGTTTCAAACAGAGCTTAATTAGAAGCCGGCAGTCTCGCGGGGCGCTGAATGGGGGGTCTAGACTGCACTACACGTTCCGCGCGACTTCGCAGTTTGATGGTTGTGCGGTGGAGATTATCACAGATTCAATACGTCGAGAATCACGCTCGCCGGCTCTCACTCGTAACTTCATGGTGATTGAATTGTATATCCACAAACTATTCGCCGTCGACTCAAAGCAAACACATTGAGCACGTGGTGCAGACTTGTGAATACGAGGCAAGCAAGACTCGATAGGAGTTGCCTTGGTGTAGGCTTCGGAGAGGGTGGGGTGGGCATGATTCTCAAAGAATGAGCGTAGAAGTGAAACACATTTACAAAGTTTCAAAGAAACAGGTGAACGAATAATAATATTGGAATAGAAGGCGCTTTGTGACTCCTCTATGTGTTGTAGATGACATTGTACTGCACATATTTGATGATGGATTATATCAATTTAATTAGTGACCCTTGAACCGAGGACCACGAAGATGCCGATGATACAGCATGACGATCGCAAGACGATGTTCTAATCAGTCAGTGGGTTTCACCGCCGAGCACTGAACGTCTCACAGGAGAAGGAAACTGTTACCCAAGCTCCGAAACATCCGCTGACTTTAAAGACCTATCACTCTGATTCAATAGTTGAACGAGGACGAGTATAGGGCGAAGACAAACGAAGGCTGTCTGATGATTAAAACAGCTGAGCGACTCAGGGTGGGAATACCACATTTAGCAACAAACGAAACACTTATCAACTAAATCATGTATCTTGATTCATTCATCGAGAAACCGTGAGTGGAAATGATTATTTGGAGTATTATCTCGAAATACAGCCCTGATATTCAGATTCGAGTCCCGGACAGGTATGAGATTAGTTGGTTATAGGTTGTGCATTATACTCGTGTCTTGTGTCAGTATTATTAATCTGTTTCTTATAAAGGTTCCCTTTGAAGAGAAAATATATTAAAACAGGTGCGAAACTCATTAGTAATTCGAGGCGTTATAAGCTTATCTCATCACGTGTTTTATGAAGTTGTAATATCATCCGATGAAACATGCGATGCGGCAGCCATGATTCACTTTTACAATTTATACTTAATTAAGGTTTATCATTTTCCACCTTGTTAGTCATGAAAAACAAAACCTTGTTTTCTCCGCGGCTTTATTAGACAATAAGAATAAGAAAAATTTGCTCCTTTATTACATCTACACCAAGCGATAAAAATAGTACGTGGTTTCGAAAAATATACCAGTATTTCAAACTTTTGAGGAATAACACAAACACACAACAAAAAACACACGAGTTTTTAATTTTAATGTAATTTTCTCGGATTTTTTTATTACGTCGAGGTTGTAAATGTAATCCCCAAAGACAAAGCTAAAAAATATCTCCGCGCGTCTGCGAGTTAATGCAACGTGATGCCTGGGATCCACCATAAACCCACATATTTTAATACAGAATGGCATTTCTAATGTGCACGCGTAGCTTATATCGTACGCTCGCAAGGACAAGGACGACTGCTAAGGGGAGGGGGGGGGGGGGGGGGGGGAACGTGCGCCGTGCGGGAGATTCGCAGGTCTTGCACTCAAATCATTAGGTTTTGTGTAATAATCTCACAACATCAAATACACATCACACAACAACAACATGTCAACATATCGAGAAAAATTAAACGCATTTGTCAAATGTTTGAAATTTCCTCAATAACACCATTCGCATAATATATTGCAATGATTCACAAACATTTGTATAGTAGAAATAATCATTTGTATTGGTTTAGTGCAATACATGTTTGGCATACACCGATATAACACAAATACTTGTGTGTTTTGAAATCTCGCTACTATATACAATTTAATATTTAAAGACAAATTGTGGTACACTTTTATAACATACTGTATTTTATTAAATCTTAAAAAAGTTATATTTCTCCTTAGAACAATATGTGACAACTGTGACATGTCAAATGATTTAGGAATTTAAGTATTGAAATGACCTAACCTTACATCTAGATGCGGGCTAAAGGTCGGCCCACTTGGTTGATGTGTTAAGTTAGATGGGGTCGTTGAGTGCGACTTGCAGTTCGTCTTGCAACGTCTTCGAAACCGAGATAGTGAAAGAAGACTAAGACGAGACGGAAATCAAACAACAAATATCAGCCAGTAACGTCGTTTGCTGCGATATACCGGATTTGAAAAGTTCCCGAGGTTTCGAACGAGACGAAGTGTTTTCGCGATAAGCCCGAGTCCCGACCTAGCTCTTCGGATGTCTTCGGAGGAAATCGGCAGACGAAGAACTTTCCGTCCGGCTATCAGCTGGCTCTAGAAAAAACATGATTTATCCACTAAAGTTGGAATATCTAGGAAGTTTATTCCCAATTGTGTTTTTCTGGTTGGCGTTTAGATGTTGAACTTTAATGAGAGATCCGGGAAGAATTCGCAGTTGTAAACCGGGTTTGATACATTTAGCAGACAACTAGGCATCTTGAACAGTCATTTCCATTGATTATTTAGAATAATACAACGAGCAAAACATTTTATTTGAATACCCATCGAAGTTTACATCTTGAAATATAACGAGAACGTTGTTATCCCTACAGGTTCACAGTGGCGAGGCGAACCAGATCTCCACGTCTAAAAACAGCAGACATCATAGAAGCTTCACATAGAAAGCAAAGCAGACATCCTAACGGAAGATAGAACAGCACCTATAGAGCCAGCAATCAACTGATCGCGATCGGAAATGCAAAAAAGAAAAGGAAGAAGAAGAAGCGGGCGAAAAAGAAAAAGGGAAGGCATATTTGCAAAGTTAACGACGCTGGAACAGAAGTTGATGGAGCGATAGGAAACGGAGGAAGAAGATGGAGAAACGATGGTAAAGTCAGGTAATGACGGATGTGCAATTGAGGGTGATTGATTAGCTAGCCTCGCTGGGACAGACGGACAGGTGTATTTGAACAAGACTCATTACCATCCAGGAAATTAAAAGGCAAAGACCTTGGTGGGGTCGCACTCCTCACATAAACCTTTACGAGCAGTTTGTCACCAAGTTATTTACTCCCCGCGTCTGACCACGTGTGTAGTGTATTAAGCCACGGGATCGATGCCGAGGAAACTCGAGTTACCTGGTGTACTAGAACTAGACTGTCCGCGGGTGAGAAGTCGCAGCCGTGTGACGTCACACGCTTCGTACCAACCCAACTGATAGTGCCAACCATATGTTCGAAGCCGATATTGTTATAATATTTCAATGCATATGTTGGTAATTCGACATGGAAACGACTAATAAGGCTCGTTTACACAATTATCAAAGAATTGTCAGGCACCTACTCTGTTCCGTTGAAATAATATACAAGTGAGCAGCGACTTACATATGTAATTTCTCAACGTTAATAAGAAATACCACTTACACATTTGCTAGGAGTCACTTGGAGTGTGGACACAAACCACTGTGCATTGTATCTCGTTGTTGTTGTTGTTGTTGTTGTTGTTGTTGTTGTTGCAATTGTTCTATTTGTCTCCTCTATTATTGGAAATACAATCACAACAGCGAAGTCCTAAACGGTATACGAAAGCCCGCCCCTTGGTTCCATACTACAGTAGAACCTGCGCCAAGGCATAAGAGTCACCGCGGTCGACATCACGTATTGTTTTAACTTGTTTATGCCCCAAGGCACAACATGGAACAGGAACTCACACACGCACAGGAGAAAATCTCTACGTGCGGTTGCGTTATGACAGTTGTGCCACCGTAATAATGAGTAATACTGGTTTAGTATGATAATTATAATAATATGTCAACCCTAAGTACATAACTGTGTAGGGCACTGCAACTCGTAGAGTTCCAATTAGTAGTTGTGAATGATAATAATAGTTAAAATGAGTATTTCTCTCACTAGAGAGATTTCCCAATACCCACGCGTAGTTCAATTGATGTTTTACAGATCCATAAAAACAAAGAATTGTAAGTAAATGTGATAATGTATAAAATGGAAACTCAATTAAGTACCGGTTTTTATGTACTTGGGTGTGCGGTTTCATGGCCTCCGTGCCAAAAGTGATTGCGTTAATTTATTTACTTTATGCCTGTCATAATCAATTATTTAAACTCAGCTAAAAAGGAGGTAAATATTAGTTGTTTATGATTAAAATAAGATTCGTGTTTCGAATTGAGAGTACCTGTTTGGGGAAAAAATAAAACGAACATTGTCGTAACAACCTCGAACGGGTCAATACTCCCGTTTTCATTTTACAAGTAGGTACACATATAGCAATAAATACGTCAAAGTGAGCATTTGAAAAATGCAGTATGATGTTTTTTATCTTTTGGTGAAATGTTGCAACGTGTACGTAAGCAGGCGTTATTTGTTTACTTTGCATCATAAAACATTTATCGGATGTAAGATAACTTGTCAGATCAGAACACGGCGACTAAATAAACCAGCAGAAGCGAACCGGGTTGTCGAGAAAAGAGCTCACGTTAGGGCAACTGCAGCCGGAGTAGTGAGATGATGCAGCCCAGCGGTGGATTGAATACGATATGGCGAGCTCGTTGTTAGGGGGGCAATTGACCCCCCCCCCCTGAGAGACCTGGCCTGTGCTCACACCATGTCGAGATCATCTCGTTTACTTTTCTTCATAGTAAATAATTGATCAAGACTAGAAGGAAACTCACATGCATGCAGTCATTAACTAATATAAAGAAACAACAAAATAACTGCTGAGCATACTATATTATCGCCGGTACTTTTAACTAGGGATATCTATTTGTTGGAATACATGCGATTTAAATATGTTTTGACTCCAGGTCGAAAATTCCAAATTTAGAAAAAGAAAAGGTAAAAAACAATTTAAAAAACTAATACTAGAACGAGGATAGGTTTGCGAATGTGAATGTGTAAGCCATGAATGCTGTACATTCCTAAGAAAAGTTGATCTATTTCTTCAAATTTCGGTTCGCGTGATTTATTATGTTGGATGTCATCATCTTATATAAATGGTGGAGGTGCCGGGTCATTTAATGCGAGTATAAGAAAGTATACGTCGTTTTCATTTTTGGCGATAACTTAACAACCCTTTCTCGAAGAGCCTTAATGAATCATTATTATCATCAATAATAATTGAAGTTACCCGTACGCGAGATATTAAATTGTCTACTTTCTACATAATATCATGGCATAGAGTAGTTAGACTGGTTGTCGCTCGAGTTTGAGTCGCTAATTGTAATTGTGACATAAATTCATTATTTAAACCTCATGCCACAACACAAGAATAATTTCCATGTGATTACTGATGTTTTGATTGATATTTGATATGAATTAACATATGTCATGATGTTACCCGCCATGTAATTAACACTTGTCGTGATCACGTATGTTCGGCGGTTGTAGTTTGGTCATTAATAACCCATATTGCGCAAGGGCGAAAGAAGTGCGTTACTTTGTTAGGCAAATTACAGCAGCCACAATGTTGGCTGTCATCGCTTGTATAGCTCGATACAACACACACACACACGCATAACTAAATAGTAATTATTATCGTACGCGAACTCCGCCATGCAGAGCCATGCGATATGGAGATATATTAACCTCGGGGGGATTGGGAAATGTTTTAATGTAATATGTCGTAAAATTCTGGTCTACCAACGATAATCGAGTTTTAAATAGCCCCTATCGGTCCAGAGTTAAGCATTTGATTGATTGGAGGGAGAGAGAGAGAGGGGGGGAACTCGATGATCGAGGGATGGCGAATAAGGGAGAAGGTAAAACGACGGTGGCACGTAGAGTACGCCTGTTGGTATGCCGCGCAAAGGAACTTCTTGATGCAACAAGGTTTATCGAGACGGTGAGGAAATCATGGCGTACGATACGGGCGAAAGATATTTCACTAGAAATAAGAGGTGTGTGAGATTTGGAAGAGAACATGGGGCTTGAGGGGGATAATTTTCATTGCCTGTTGTAAAACTTCCCCCGATTGAATATTACGAACTTTCACAACTCTTCCTTAATTACCAGCCCGGTAATTATTTTCCCGTGTAGAAGTCAATTTTGAGTAAAAGCTAGTAAGCCTGCGTTGTTTGTGGACCGAGTGTACCAGGTTCGAACCCAGGCAGCAGTTCCGGCCTAGCTCATTATCTCCAGGCCAGTAGCTGCGGGTGAGGAAGTAGCCAGGCTTCCCGCTGCCTCGGATCAGAATTGATTATCAAATGATGGAAATGTAGAGAGGCAATTGGTAAGGAATCAGTTTTTCTACAACCCGTTTCGTTTCAAGAAAAAGGCTTTGACATTTTTCTTTAGGAAATCTCTTAATACCCGTCGACCTCCCCCCCCCTGCCCCCCACCCGCGTTTCACCCTTCCCGCATTCGGTCAACATTTCTTTCGCTATATAGTCCATTGCACTTTGACGATGTGTGTGACGTTTTTCTGGGGGTTTGGGGGTGCATTCGTGCTGAAAGGGGTGGGGGTTGTCACGATCCATTAGTCTGGCCAAGCAAGCACTCCGGCCTAGCAGCAGTGTCGCTCTGTTTGTCCGAATCTCGGTGGATCATTTATCAAGAAGACCAAAACCAACTTTCTTCCAGCACACACGCACAGGGATTTCAATTTAAACGTTAGCAGAGAAATTGCGAATTTTCATTGATAAGTGTTCTATAATTCAAAAATTGATTCTTGTGTTATGCCACAATCCAAAAAAAATTCCAAGCTAGTTGAACAATCGAAATTGACCGAAAAGTAAATAAACCGAAGACACAGTTCTGGGCATGTTTCACTTGCTATCATTCTCGACAATGAAGCATGCCATTCATGTTTCAATTTATTGTAAATGTGTATTATTAAAAACCATTTACAATTTTACGTTTAATTTTTGTAATTACAATTATTTCGTTGAACATGTACTATACCACAAGTCAAATGATAATCATATCAAACTCCACCAGAAGTGACTGCACGATATGTTACACAGCACGAGGGCGAAGTTACTTGATCTCAAGTCACTAGTGCAGTGAAGCCTGTCATGTGGGCAAAGCATTGTACGCCTCGGTATCAGAGAGTCATAGCTTTCGCTCCTGTTATTTCCAATTTACACATTCCAACATCCATCCAGAAACTTTTCCCGTGTTCAATATTACTATTCGAACCCTGTAACAAGCTCTTCCTTACCCCCTCTTACGTGCCGTATACAAATACATTCAATTTCGCCCCTCACAAGATTTAGTTATGAATCATGTAACTTTTTCAATAAAGCTAGATTCTCCGATAAGAGTTTTTCGTCGTCGGGTCGGTTCGGGTAATGTTAAGTAGAATCTCGCGTGTGCGTTTGTTTTCTTGTTAGCGGGGCAGAACGGGGCAATGAAATGGTCATCAGCTTCTGGGTTTCCCCCCTAGGTCGTGGGGCATACGGACCACGTGTCGCTTGCGAGGCGGGGGAGGGGGGAGTCATGAAATAATTCTTAGCTCCTCGATAATGTGGTGGTTGGGGGAAAGAGATGTAGGGTGTGTACAAGACCACGATGAACCATGCACCCTCACCCTCAAGACGAAGAATATATTTACACGAAGAATCACACACCAATGCAACAGCAAAACTGCGGGGGAAAGTATGAAAAAAAGCAAAATCATAGTCACACACTAAAAAAAATTCATTTATGTGCCTTCTCGCGAGTGTTGCATCTTTCTTGCACCGAGCTGTATGATCACATGCAACACTGTCAGCTTAAGTACTCGAGCTAATCACTTCGAAGAACTTGGTTAAATATTTGATTTTGATTAGAAAAGTTATGCTGATAAGATTTCATCTAAGATGCGCTTAACACGGGGAATCCCGAGTGACCTATTTCTCAACTGACGGAAAGTTAACATGACTTAATTTACACGTGTTCGCCTCAGGGGCGAAGGGGAATCCGAACACTCAAAACAGAAACCAAAGTAAGTGAATAAGCTATAATTGTGACGTAAACATGACGCAAGATATTTCCTCTAGAAATCTTCTTCATTGTCATTAAATAAATATTGAGGGCACAACAGTATGATTAGTTTGTTGAGATGAAGCGACACTAATGATTGAATAATAGAAAAAGGGAATAAAGAGGCTGCCTTGATGTCTAGCTTACAATTTAATTAGTTCTCCCGGTACTGAATTTACTGCTACTTGGACTAACTAAGTCATAAATTCTTGTGTTTTGAATGGTTTGTGGTTTTTGAACATGTTTGGTTCACAACAACTGACAACAACTACATGTTTTTTTTTTTTTAAAGATGGTTAGAGAATATTGGTCAAACCGTTTAATAGCATATTTGGGTCAAATTGATAAGGCTGCCGCTTAATGTCAACATGCCATTAAACCCCTAGAAGATGGCTGATAGGCCATTGAAATATTGTACATATTGTATTTAAGATTATTCAAAGAGTAGTGAATACACCAACAAATTAGCTATACTAAACTTCACCTCTTCTTTGAAGTTGCGTCTCTATAAAATGAGTGAACATTGCGAGGGAAAGTTTATTCGCATGCTTCTGTCGGGATTGTCTCTGAGTTTATCGCACAACTGCCCCACCTAATTACCGTGGTGCGCACATACGTATATCATAGTAGTCCAAGGCAACTCCCGATCACTTGTGTTGAGGGGCCTATGTGCTACTGGGTGGCTCAGACGACGACGTGCAACATCACCTCACAATCAACACTCAACAACCTCTAGCAAGAAGCAATTATCTTGCCACAGACAAAACATACAGGATAACACGTTAATTGATGTGTCCGTCTGAACGTCTGGAGAGATCGAGAAACATGGGTATCTCAAAATATCCGCAACAAAAGGAGATAAAATGGTATCCGAGGGAAACGAAATGAATCTCGGCGTGGTAAGTAAGAAGACACCACAGAACGGATTTCAATTAATTAAACCGTAAAAAAGATTGTGTAGAGTTGGAATGAGTGGGCGCAATTTTCTATAATCCTGCCGAGTAAGAGGGATGGTGAGAGACCTCGGTTGGAATATAGTGTTGTATGGTCGGTTTCACAACAGGCCACTTAAGTGTACTAACTCACCACCCCTTTGTCGAGAGAGAGAGAGAGAGAGAGAGAGAGAGAGAAGACCTACGCCGCGTGCAACCAGCTATATGCACGAGACCATGCCTGCAACCAGCTATATGCACGAGACCATTCCATCTCAATATATTATTCTATGAGAGGCGCAAAATATCGAAAGCATTCAACGATTATTACCAAAGGAAAAGAAAGAAAAGATTGTGAATTCACATAATATACTTGAACAAGTTAATAAAGTTGTGCGTGACGCGGAAATCTAAAAACAAGGCGTGTGTTTATTGGGAAACTTCGTTCATCTTCAAATATTGGGTTCGGATCAGGATGGCCTAACGGGAGGGACATGGTTAGACCATGTAAGTGGAACTACCATTCAAGGATTAATTTAAAACACAGCCGTTAACTAATTGTTATTATCATTTCTAAATTCTATGGAAGGAACAAAAGTATGCATATTGTTTTACTACACATTTCTGAAACCGTTTCTCTAGTACGTTACTAAGTGGGATAGAATATTTTTAAACCTAAACATGCACTCAATGGCGTACACGTATTAACAGCCCAGGGGAAAACACAAAATATGTTTTTAAAACAATGCTTGAACGCGTCAATGGAAACCTCCCCGCGGCTCTGCAATCTCCCCACCCGTCATGTCCGCTTTGACTCGGGACGGACACGGTAATTTGTCCCGGATTGGCCCAGATGCATAAATATGCCCAGTCACACGGACTATCTTCGACACCGCGGAGTGATACGGCCGCGTGACTGATGGCGCGGTACTATATGAGATCCGCCGTGGAAACCGAATAATGTGTCCAAGGCACGCGTGTCAGCTACATTTCGACGAGTGACACAATAATCTGATGTGTGTCATAATTGTAGACTTAGCATCAGGTTGGAAAGGGACACAGATTTACATGTCACTTTCTACGAGGGAGCAATCATCGATCAAGATTGCCGATTTGCATAAACGTCAAAAGTGTCGAGTGGTTAATGAACCTTTTTAATCCGTCGGACAACTGGATTGTGTTTTCGAAATGAGATATTTGCGTGCATGAGATTCATTTAGTCTGGGTTAGAATGTATTTGGTGGGCGAGTTTTATCCCTTGGTGATGTCACAGGGACGGTAGACTAGGGGTTGCAACACCTATACGAAACAAGGGTGGTCATTTCCATGAGCATTAAGATGAGTCACTATGTGGCTACCGGTGAAAGTTTGACAGAAACTAGACTTGTAAATAACCTAAAATATCGAACTGAATTAAACTAATAAGTAATTTAATAAACAAGTCTTATCTTCGGAGCAACGCAAGATAACACAACAATGCATTCTGGTCACTGGCCATGAAATACGTAGTGCATTGTAGTGGGAAATAAACATAGCCAACAATTTAATTTGCATGAAACTTGTCTCTTGAGTCGATGCTGCTCAACTTGAACAATAGCGTATTGTAACAACAATGTAAGTTAATTATCTTCCCCGTCTATTAATTAAGAAGGAAACTCCTCGCGCTAAGAGGACTTCCTCCTTCACCTCCACATACATATTTAACCACCGAGATCAAGCCAGCCGTTCGCTCGACTACAATCAACGCGTTCTACTATTGCCGGAATTAAAGGACATTTAACATGGTTTGGCCCACAGAGTTGAACTTTTAAGCACGTTATTGGTTTAAGCGCAACATACTGGGCATAATAAATTACCCCGTTGTTAAATAATTCAATGGGGGTTGTAGTTTCGGTTTCGATGGAGGGTGGAAGTGTGTTGCAACTTGTAAGTCATTAGTATTAGATAAAGTTGAAGTCGAAGGGTGAGCTAACTGATGGACAGAGTGGTCAATATAATGAAGGGCGCGCACAAATGCTCTCAGCTCAAACAGCGAACAATTCGCTAGGAAGTTTTTTATTCTCCTGCAAACTAACGAAAAGTCTGAACTTGATGAGGAGCTTTTGTGTAGAGATTCTTTTGTTATATCAAAGATGAAACTGTTTTTTATGCGCCCGACTGCGATAGTATTTTCCTTCCAGAATGCTCCTGCCCGTTCCCCACATAAACACTGTTTTGTTTTCCGCGAAAGATTTTAGCGAGGAGAGTTGAATTTTTCGTTGAGAAAGGGAAAAATGCAGTCTTTTCAAAAAGGAAGAAATGTTTTAAAAATACTCTAAGGAATTGACAAAACAGACTTTAATATCATTGTTCCCTTTCCTTCCGCTTACAATTTAAAAGCACTTAATTTGTTCCGTTTTCTTTCATCGTCCCCTCTTTCTATCTCTTCCTTTGATTTGGTAACATCCCTCACACCGCGGGCTGAAGACACTCCATCTATACAGTCGGGCGTGAGAGCACAAAAAGGCAAAGACCTGCGCTCAGTGTTGTAGGGCAGGTCTTTCAACTCGCGCATTTGTCTACAGATTGCCAGTTAAAATACGGAAGACTTTTTCTCTTGTTAAAGGATCGTTATCTGCAAGGTGGAAAGACACGAATGACAATTGGAATTTAATTGAATTCTCACGACGAACGTCTAAACTAATAGAATAGTTGACTTTTGCATATTATTCATTAACTAGTCTAGCAATTCTGGAATAGTAAGTGGAACGGACTATTATACGTCGGAAACGTTTTTTAAAACAGATACACTGTTTTTGAAAACATAAAGGCTCAAAGAAACTGTCTTGAAATGACTTGTCAAGAGAAACAGATTAAGCAAGCAATTTAGAGGTACAGGGAAACAAACTGGACGAATTAAGTCCTAAATGTAGGGGTGACTAAAGTGTTTTGATATTTGATAACAATTTTGTTGCAATTGCAATTGATCATGATTTGGACAAGGAGAGAACAGAAATGTAACTTCGCGACCGTACATGGGCGAGAGAGAATGTCAATCATAAGCCCCCTGCAGTAGTTGCATCATTCGTTGCTAAGCGCGGGCGTAGATTGACCTACATGTTAAGTAGCAGCGTGACATATCCCGAGCGGACCAGCACCAACCACTTCGTGTAATTAGGAACTCATTTCGTAAGTTGGACACATAAAGTAAAACCCACAGTTCCGGGGATCACCCGGGTTCAGCTGCCAGGCTAACTCAACTCTGACATTATCTTCGGGGTGACCTACGACCGGAATATTCTGAAAACAACACCAGGAAACAAAGAGATGATAATATAAAATTGCAAGTCATTTGACGTAATAATCTGTTTTATTTGACTGCATATTAAACTACGGTAGTGTATACGGGTACACGAAATGTCGGGTCGGGTTGGGTCGGATATTTGGGGCCCGTTCCGATTGTCAAAAATGGTACACTATTTTAGGGTAAAAATAAATATATTTTAGAGAGCATACTGGAGGTGCCGGTCCAGTATTCTCATTATTGGTGGAGGTGTCGGTCTAGGATTCTCATTTTTGGTGGAGGTGCCGGTCCAGGATTCTCATTATTGGTGGAGGTGCCGGTCTAGGATTCTCATTATTGGTGGAGGTGCCGGTTTAGGATTCTCATTATTAGTGGAGGTACCGGTCCAGTCAATTTTTCATTCATAGCGTTTGTAAAAAATGCCATTCAATAAAAATTACTGGCAATATAAAATTTAATTGGGAGAAAATCATAATGTAAGATTCATCACAAATTCAATTTTCACTTTTCCCGACCCAACCCGCACCATCCTTTAGTAAACGTTCACAAACAATTTCAGAGGAAAATTTATTATGACCTTCCCTCAAATTACGTTTTTAAATTATATTTATTCTTATAAACTATTTGTCATATAATCTTTATTATTTCCCATTCAATAAGTTACTTTAAACATAGACACCTAAAAGTTGTTTAATATTAATATGTGGTGAATGTAAACTGGCGAAAGAATTTTAAAAAATCCGTTTTGTTTCATATTATGCAATATCGAAACATATTTCCTAAAAAAATTCCTCTAAATGTTTATGGATAGTTTATTAAATTTTTCATGTTCTTCAGTGAAACGGTTTCATTCTTCACCGGCAGGTTCTATAATAGCCGTTTTCATCTGAGCGCTACCTTGCGAGATTCATTTCAACTTGTTCACTTCAAAGGGTTGAAATACTTTCAAAGAGTCGCCACGTTTTACATACGATGAATTTTCTATAAACAACTTTCCTTCAATAGGAATTGAGAAGTTAATTTGCCATAGCCTCGCATGATGGTAGCATTTAATGCGAGGGACAATTTCAAAGTATTTCAGTTTGGTGCTTATTTCGGTGTCGTCCGCAGAGTGATTCTGTTTCCGGGGTGCTCACCGCAAGACCCGGCGCTGCATTCCACTTCCGCCTAGTTGGAACCATTACACGGGGCCACACTACACTGCCTGTGGGTGGGGGGAGACCACGCGCTCTGAATGCCTCCGCTATGACGTCTTGTTTAGGCTCGTTCAGCCGGAGAGCTTGGAGTTGGACTAGGCAGATTGGAGTGATTATCAAAGGAAAGCACTCTAAAGGGGACTAGAGCCTCAATAAAACGATACAAGTGTATTCGTTGTTTTGCATTGTCGTTAAACACGGTGAACTGCACTGAACGGCGTACTCAAATGTACAATTGGAAATATAAAACGTGTTGAACCCTCAATGAATTTAACTAACGGTATGAGCATTGGGTTTGTGTTGAAAATTCGCAGCCACATGAGAAATATTTCAAAAACAATATATTGCTAACATTTTCAGCTCCCCTACCAAATGTCCGATAAGTGATTTAAGTGAAGGAAATGTCATAGATCGAACCGAAAGTGAAGATAGAAAATTGATCCTAGATACAAATCCGTTGTGAAGCGCGTAATCTCCGCCGGTGAGAGAGGCAGATCCCGATGCTATGTTATTCCCGCATTTGTTACGGATGTCGTTTAAATTACATCTCTGTGTTGATACATCTTACAAATGCAGGGCCGTTCCATCTCCCCACGATAAACTGACGAGCTAATTGATGCCGAGGTGAGTCCTAGTACGTTGACCGCGACATCTCGGATAAACCGTACACTAAGTTAGGAAAATAAACATTATAGTTTCTGTAAACTTTATATGTAAAAGTAAGGGGTGTAGTTAAAGAATTTAAAACTTTAAAGACTCATCAAGAGAAAGTAGATGTATAACCTCCAACTTTACCAATCTTTCGAGTTTCCCGCGTACGGAAACGTATCTGTATATACTTTTGTCACAAACTCGCTGAAAACATGTAACAAAACGTATTTAGAGTAACTTCATACTCCTTTGGAACCTTTGATACAACAGATCACCTTGTAATTGTAAAGCGTTTCAGCTTATTTCTTAGAAGAATTGAGCAGGCGTTCCCTGGGTATTCCCCTAAAGATTTGAGAGAAACAGAACTGTTTAGAAAAACAAGGTATCGTTTTAGTTTATTAAAATTATGAGGGCTTATAAACAAGTTGCCTCGAGGAGAAAACGTGGAGATAGGTGCTTTCATTTGTTTTCAGTCCTTTTTAAAACAAACAATTTGCTAACTGCAGACACCGAAACAAATGGATAGTTAGAACCGAGAGAGTAACTTTGCATAACCACAAGGCGTGTGCATGATAGTTTTTAGCATTATGTAAATCGCGGATAGCGTCGTGTAAAACGACGTAATATCACTGGATTAAACTGACAAACAGCATCATAACTCTATAATGTTTCCCCTTTGATGACAACCACAGATTTCCACACAGTCCCATTAGGTTCTGACGGCGAGGCAAAGAGAGCAGCTAGACGCGTCTGATGATGAAGAGAACAAGAAACTAAACCCAAGTAAAACGAAACGAAATGCATATTTCCGCGTCTGGGTGAGTTCAAAGGGGGTGACGTTCCCGGTTCGGTCTCTTCCGAGGATCAGTCAGTGTTTGTTGCCTAGATCGATCAGCAGACTCGCACTAAACACGCGTACGTCTGGTGTCATCTCTGAGGGCATGCCGTGGCCGTGGACCTAGGCAGGCGTCTTATCACTAGCCAGCGTGCCGCTGTATAGCTGCATGGACGCCATTGAAGATCGGCCTTGGACAGTATGACCACCACAGTGGCACCAATATTATTATGAAACTACTTCAACTTTTAAATTTACTGTTCATTCATTTAATAGGGGTTTCCAATTAAAAACATTGCAAACCTCAAATTTACAAGTAAAATAAAAACCATACAATAATTTCCAAAGAGAGATGGAAATGGTACAAAAGAGATGAGTACCGATATATCTGGAAAATTATACTCTATTAATTTTTGATAAATGTTTAATATGTGCTACATGTTTTTCGCATTCAACTTTCCACTCTGATATACCTAATAATAGACTCAAGTTTACGTGCTACAAAACGTTGGAAGCGCGATAAGAAATTGTTTGAACAATAATTTGTGTTGCTTGTTTTACAAAAGGGCATGGCAAAATGTTGTAAAATGAGCAATTCACAATGCCATTTCCCTCCATGATACTTTGAGCTCGCATTTATCGGCTCGAAATGTTTCATCTTTGGCGATGGCTGAAGATCCCCAGACTTCGCCACAGTTGGCAATGTTGAACCACCCACCACCCAGCACCCACTAAAGCTCATAATGCATTCACGCATAATTCTCTGCAGCCCGGCCCGTAGTGAGGACACGTCACATTCAGCAGGCATGCACAGTTAATATACTACCAGCCACAGAGCATTCTTGTCGGGCCACTTTAGGTACCTACCCATCAGATAAATCATTCTAATTGCCGATGAATTCATGGACGGCGATATCCACAAGAAACACGCGACTAGAAGAAATGGCCGCTCACTCGCAAGGATAATATATCAAGATACTTTGAGATATTACAGTTAGATTTTAGTTATTCCTCAAGACAATAAATATTAAGGACGCGACGCAATAAAATTATGGGGGATTTTTTGTTACAAAGCATGGTATGAAAAGGCAATGATTGTAAAATTGAAAAAAAAGTGGTTTCATTATAAATTCTCGAATAAAGCAAACTATTATTGTGCATACATATATTTTGGCATGGCAGTGAATATTACCGCATTTGTTTGATAAAAGGGGATGAAGACTCGTGTGTAGTTCAGCTTCAAATAACAGTCCATTTCCTAACAACTGATGTGGAGAAGCGAATATACATCTGACCGTTGTCAGCGTCGTCTGGGGCGTCGTCTCCCCAGACGACGGGCGAGCGAATACTTTTATTCGTTCGATTGGTTTTGTTTCTATGCTACCGTGTGGACTGGTGTCACAATGTCATGTGTCATGCATGCCCCTTCTCTAAACTTACTACTAATTAGCTAATTAAAGTACTAATAAAACTTATTGGAACTACTGAAAAGATAGACCATACTTCAAGAAGTTAGGAAGATTTTATCAAAGCACTTGCACGCGGGAGTAAAGGGACGCCGTCGTTTCTATTCTGGCCACGGGCAATCCTGACTCGGGTGTTACACACACACATATATATATATATCTCAGAGGGGTGCGTACATAGAACTTCCGTTGCTACTACAATAAAGTTTCATTAGATAGAACATTCAACAAAACTCGAGACTGATAAAATGTCTTATTCAAGTTTCAACATTTCAAAGAATAAAGAAAACGTAATCGTTGACACGACGCAAAGTTGAAAAACAAGTTTACTAACATTGAAGGCTTCATTCCTTGATTAAGTGACGTCACAGAACGAAGCAAGCTCGCTGATTGGTCGAGCGCCAGTTCGCGCACCTAATTTGCATACATAAAAACGTTACTACTTCAGCTTCCACGGTTAACGATTTACTTTTTGTACTTTATGAAAAATACTCGGATGTTTTGTGAAGGAAAAGATTTTCTATCACAGCAAGTAGGTATATAAACTATTTAGAAAGATTGGGATGCCGATAACCCAGTCTATTAACTCAGATGGTCAACAGATCCTCTATACAGAGCATCAGTATACTTCACACTTTGATCATAGTTATGACGTGAAATGGCACTCAAGGAAAATACGTAAGGCTCGCTCATTACCAAACCCTGTTTAAAGCAATTACTGCTGTTGAGTTAGATGAGAATACCCCTGTTTTATTAAGGGTGAACTGCCGCCTTCTCGTGGAAATGTTTTAATTTAAACCGTGTTTATTTTATGGCGGGGTATAAAATATGCACACATAAGAAGTGTAACAAACGTAACGTTAATTATAAGCCAGGCTGTTTGAACGTTTTGCTTTGCACTTGGTAATATTTGTACATCGTGGGTTGTGATGCGGAGAGGCTGGGAGACGTCATCAGAATAACTAGATGACAAGTTCAACACCCGGGGCAGGTGAACCATACAAACATATCGAGATATTATAATTCAAATATATTTCCCCGAATGTTATGTTTGATTTTGGAAATACAAGGCAAGTTTCCAATTGACTTTATTTTTTCAGCGTTTGTATAAACTATAGCCACATTTATAAATGGTAAAAAATGCACAAACCCGGGAAAAAAATAGTACAAAGAAGAAACAAATTGCATTGTGTCAAAAAAAAGTTATTTGAGATTTATTTTTTTACACATTGCAATTTGATTCATGTTTGAACTATTTTTTTTATGTCAAACCATATTATATCGGTCCCTACTATTATTATGTAACCAAGGAAATTAAATTTCGTGGAATAAATTGTGTACTCACTCAAATGAAAACAGTCAACTCCTTACTTTTATTTGCACATGAACTGTCAGTTAATTAACATGTACAATACTTATTGTTATTTCATGAATAATTTCGATTGTTGGTTTTACTTGTACTGTTTTATTAATTACCAAACACTTAGCGTTTCATCATTATCCATCACCTGAAAGTGTGGATTTATGTTCCCTTCGGAATCTCTGAAATTAGACCTGCTACGTTTTTGGGCACATTAAAAGAAATGTGTGTAATGAAAATTGTACTGCGACGAATTTAAGGAGATAATCCATATGAACGCAACTGTAAAAAAGAAGTGGCCTTGTGAGAATTAATATATCAAAAAAAAACAAGTGTCTAGCTCATTTCTAGCCGCTAATATAAAGAAATCTCATTATGTGTATTTGCTGAGCACTCTGTCTATATTTATGTCATTTCCGGCCCCATTTACCTCAAATGCAGCAAAGTAGAAGAGCTGTCAATCGCAGCCGTCTCGTTCGTTCAAGTCTAGACTTAGACAAACACCTGTGCACACCGGAAATAGATTTAGAACATCCATGTGAATATCGAGGATGTGGAAAATATTGACAGCTGGATATCGAAAGATGTGTACACATTTCCTGGGGATTCAACTCCCGATACATAATTTATATTCCCCAACATCGCCGACTGGGAGTTGTGAGATGAAACGCAAGAATGACCCAACCGGATGATTAGCTACGTAAACAAAAGCAAGTGGTTCAAAGTTCAAACAACCGGATGATTAGCTATGTAAACAAAAGCAAGTGGTTCAAAGTTCAAACAACCGGATGATTAGCTAATAGCTATGTAAACAAAAGCAAGTGGTTCAAAGTTAAAACAAGCGGATGATTATAGCTATATAAACAAAATATAGTCTGCAAAGTTTCTACAATCCAATTTACAAAAACACTAAGACCTCGTTGAAAAGCTTACGCGGACTGAACGAGCCCCTCAATGCCCATGTCTTGAAACATGAACGCTAATCTGTGGGGTTTGCTCTGGCAGAAAGAAACGCATCAAACGTTTTTGTGGAGGGAACCGCGGCTATTCTTCGGAGGGAAATGCACACAGGAGGAAAATCAAAGAGGCTGAAGTTGTTCCAGTCCTGTTTGGCGAGCACCCCGGGACTCCCTTGCGTGGTCCACGTCACATCTGTGGTCCAGAGAGATGTCAAGAGGGCGCGCTGTCATCGGAAAGAGCGCGGGAGAAGATGGAACTGTGAGTGCTCTCAATATACACGACGAGTATACCTCGGCTGCTCACACTATAATACCAGTTAGATGTTGCTGAACAAATAGGGGTAACTAACTATAATTAAAACACACGGGTGATGGTGGACCCAAAAGTGGCGACAGATAGTCGAAGAAGAATACAAAATTAAAAGATATGTTTTGGTGGAGGTGCCGGGTCTTTGTAGATAATCTTGGATGGCGCTAGCACTGCCCCCCTGAACACCCAGGGTTGCCAAACACATTCTGTGTCATCCGTGTTGATGGTTGAAGTGTAGAGAAGTCACATAAACAGCTGGATATAATATTATTAAATTAGTATAACTACGTAGTTAGTGTGACGAGCGCACTCGAACAACGTGCTCAATAACACGGAGAAGACATATTGAAAGTTGGGGACTTAACGCTCGAGCCAGATTACTAAACTTCTATCCTATTCAGTTATAAAAACTAATTTACAAAGAAGGACAAATAAATAAAATGAAGTACATCAATACACACAAAATAATGAAATGCAAGGGAAAGCGGTTTTAAGTTGAAAGAACAGGCAATACCTGATTAACGATGTTGAGATAGAACATAAGTTGCGTTTATAGTGTACATAGAAAGTACAACGAGACGAAGCTTATCATAAGTAAAGACAAGGTTTTCAGACGCTGTGTACTCTGGTCTCGTGTGAGTCATCAAACACCGAGGAAAGTTAATTTACCTATCCTTCTCGAGAAAAAGAAAAATACCACAGTTTATTCCGGTCGGGGAAGTGGAGTAATGGCTTTGTATTATGCGGTAGTGTGGCGTAGAATAAATATGCGACAACCCTGAGAGCGAACACACAGGAACAAAACTAACTATTGTGTTTTGAAGGGTGATGTTCGTATGACTAGTAGACTAGGTGCAGGCTGGGCGAGTGATATTGCTCTAAACTACATCAGAGAGAGGTGATCGAGGTGGCGCACGGTTCCACATCACCCTGTGACCTAAAAACGCTAGCCAGAAGAAGAAGTTAAGGAGGAAGAAGAGGTTTGTTTGGTGAATCACAGGACATCAGTTTCCTACGAAAGGCAAATGAGAAAATGCTCTGAAGAATTGTGAAATTTGTCTTTTTCATAGCAGGGGTGGGTTTTCTTCCTTCTACGGATGGACAGAAAGGAAGAACGGGTGAGGGGGGGTGAATGTTGGCGGAAGAAGGGAGGGGCAGGGAGGTAAGTGAGGAAATGTCACAAAGCAAAAAATCTAAAGCGGAAACTTAAAAAAATTTACATGCATGAAAAACGCAAAGAAAAATGTGAAAAAAAACGGAAAGAGTGTTTTAGTTATTTGTTTGCTCCCCTCCTGTCCTCTTTATAAAAAATCTGCCTTTATCTGTCCTTTGCTTCTTGTACGGAGACGTGTCTACCTTTACCGGTTGGGAGCCAGCTTCATTCAACGTTTAAATTTACTCCACACGTTGGAGAATTGTTTGGACAGATAATTACTGGTAACATAACGTTATATATAGTTTATCGGTATGTCCTACTTACAACACGGTGTTTACATTGTCACGATTATAACCAAACAGTTGCAACTAGTCCGTTTCCATTCGCTGGATGCAAATTAGTTGAAAACACATTACGTCACAATACAGTTTAATGCACGCAATTAATAGTATCATCGAGTATTCGACTCCTGGGACGTTTAGTGGTGTTGGTATAGATTTGATGATTTATTTTAGTCTATATTTATCTAAGTAGGCGTTAGTTATGATTTAATTAATCCATTTCAGTAATCAATTTCGATAATTATAATTCCGCGAAAATTTCAGTAGTTTATCGATTTTTTTCATCTGTTTTCACTTCCTGGTTTTATCGCTCACAATGAATGATAAAGGATTATTCTTGTAACCGAGTATGGATATCAATGAAACCTTTGAAATGTATGATAATGATACAAGTAACCGTTCAGCTGCAATCAACTGAAACCAGTGTGTGCACTTTTCTTAGGGTAAGCGCAGCGAGTTAAAACTTGTTAATTAAAGGTGGTAAATACGCAAATTAAAACCTTGACAAATCTTAGATTGATTTAACCACAAAGTAAAATTAGCAGCAAAAATTCGCTGACGAACGTAAAACTACAAAAGCGATAGACAGCATAATGATGTACGTTAAAAACATTGATATACATTATTGAACTTTCAATAAATGTTGGTAATTAGCAAGTACAAAGTAATTAATACACTAAAAAGGGCCAGAGTAGTGTGTACGGTAACACCTTATTCAAGTAAAATTTTTGACATTATTGCGATTAGCGTTGGCTAAGGAATATTTTATAATTTTTTTTCGTAAATACGGTGTATACTTTTTAATTTGTAACGGCCTTAGGCTAATAAAACCTGACTTTTATATACCACTTCACGCAAAAGTTATTTTGAAAATCTGTTACTAAAGTAGATAATAATTTACAAGTTTGAATTTTATTAAGGTGCTGTACAATTATTAATTGGCTGGTGTTTAACAAAAACGATTCTCAAAAACTAAAATGCTTAATTATCTCACCATACGTTTTAGTGCTTATTTTTAACGAGCAAATCACTATGAATTAATAATGTTCAAGAAATAAAAGTTTTCGAGGCAAAGTGCGGTAAATAATTGCTTATTATTCTTGTTGTACTTTGAAGAGTATAATTGCCGCGGAGGAGTATATTTCATCTCGGTGCTTGTCTTGTGCCGTCGATTACACGATTTCCGGTTCTGTGCTATGAGATGAGATGAGATGGGATGAGATGGGCCCTGTGAAGCGCATCGCTTGAACAATCGACCCTTGCTAAAAGCTCTCGTCGTCGTTTCCAAAACAAAATAACTCGAGACAAGTCCCCCCCCCCCAAGTTTCCCGACCCGCACAGCTTTCAAAAAGAACGTTTTTCATATTTAAAAAAAGTTTTTCTATTTTGTTCCGTCACAGAAACAAAGTACCTTTCAATTCCCATACCTCCGACAATTGCTCCCATTCCAACCTTCAAACACAACAATCTCCTGTTTGTTTTTGCGTGATAATAAGACAACAAAGAGCAGAGAGCATAATACATGCAAGGCGAGGCGACAAGTTTTCAAACGAGGAGAACAATAACTTGGGTATGGAAAAGAATGACAGGTTAACTTGCCGACTTGAAAGAGAGAAGTGAAATAATGCGAGCCAGAGAGAGAGACAGACGATGCAGAGTAGACATAATAACTGTACAGTGAACAAGTGTTCAGCGTCTTGACGTATAGCTTGTTAACGCTACTTGAAGTCAACTTATTAACGCAACTTATAACTAAGTGACGCAACTTATAACTTATTGACGAAACTTAAACTTATTGACGCAACTTATTGTCGCAATTTGTAGTCCCAATTTGTTGTCGCAACTTATTAACACAACTTATAGCTTATTAACGCAACTGATTGTCGCAAGTTATTGTCGCAACTAAATTAACGCAACTTATATAATTTATTGCCGCAAATTATTGTCACAAGTTACTGACCTAACTTGTTATCAAAACTTATTGAGTTACTTATTGCCGCAACTAATAGTCACACTATTAAATTGTCGCAACTTATTGACGTTAGAAGAAGAAGTTAGCATGGAAGCATTCGTCCCACCACTTGGTGGTGCACAGTGAGTTTCAGAGAATTCCCATCGACATTGAGGTGATTGTTGATCGATATAATCCTCTGTGTATCAGCCTGGACGGAACGAGACTGCGGGATACGATTCCAAGTTGTAAAGATGGAAACCGGAAAATCTGTAACGATTTCCTCGGAAAGCTCGTCCGGTATTTGTAACAAAACGATAACTAATGGTACACTCATCATTGGTACGGAACAGTGTTGTCCTAGCGTGTCCTTCTAATACCGTACATCATTCGATTTCCAAAAACCATTTGGATATCTCGGTTTATGTCTACTTAACCGCTTCCGTCCGGAAGGAAAAGTTTGCAAATCATCTTAGCACATAAATCAATATTTAGTCGAAGGAAAGTAGAGTTCTACTCGCAACGGATTGAGACGTGTAAACACACGCATAGACGGGTGAGGGGGGGACGGGCTCAGCTCAAGGCGAGGATACGTACACGCGATTAATGAAATTCCAGCCCCTGGAGAGAACACGTCTCGGCGTGTGTGGTCATACGTCCTCAGGGTCACTCAAGGGACGGGGAATCAATCATTCCGGGATGCCTCTGATTATCCGGGCTAGACGGTTCCCGGGTGGTTCACTTCGTCCACCTTCCACACGGAGATCAGTTATTTCACACTTGTTACGAAGTTTACTAAATTTCTTCCCTTCTTATTTTAGCAGGAGACTAAAATTATTACCTTTTAAAAGTATCACGTTCAATATTCGTTATCTTACATTTTCTATGCATATTTTCAATTGAAATGTTCTTTCAGGAGAGAAAATGTAAACTACTTTACGATTATAATGAGTAAAAAGTAATTTTATATTGGCAATGATACTATACTCGAGACGATGAGAGCAGATTTATTAAAACCCTCATTTACCAAGGAAAACAATATATAAACCAGGACTGGGCCCACATATGGCACACAGGATGCAATCAGTGATTGAAACGCTTTCAAAAATGTGTACAACGGCGTCAATGAACAAAATATAAGACACATATCTATGAAAAGATATGATTACGAATGTTAACTGGATAAAATCAAAATTGATTAAATTTAATTAAAGTAAATCAAATATAATGTTTTGTAAAGGCAAATTGACGACGACGACGATCCAACATCAAACGAATATGAGGATTGAAAATGGTTTTGTTTGTACATTCTATATAACGTAAATTTGAAGAGCTATAATTAAATGTTTATTGTTGAAAACTATTAATAACGAAAGTAGGATGATTCATGGTCTAAAAGTGGTAACTGTCAGTCTGTCTAGGAAGTTTTCCCGCTTGGAGCGGGGTCGCACCGTGTGGCTGGCATGTTTGTGCATGTCTTGCTAGCAGGGTGTCACACACAGGCAAGTTCCACTGCCGACCATTACACAACTCTTGCAACAAACCACCTGTAGACAACACGTCACATTTGCGGTGTCATAATATAGCGAGGGATTTGTTAAATGTTCGGCAAATACAACTTACTACAGATTTCATAACTACTGATTCTCACTATGTGTATACCTATATATATTTATATATTACAACTATCACATGCACAAACTTCCTCGTATGAGCACTAGTTTAAGTTAGTTCCTCTCGCAATGCATTGCTAAGGATGGCATAACTATCCAAGGCTTCGTCCAGACATCAGAAAACATTCTCCCTTATGGGCTTACTTTAGTTCATTTCCTACTCTTCCTTAATTTCTTAATTTCCAATTGTTTTATCAATCCCTATAACTAAAATAATTAAGGAACGTTTCGTGCTATAGAGCTACATCATTAAACTACATTTTTGAAATATCACGAAGCCTTATTGCTTTTTACTTGAACGAAGTGTGTATAATTTGATTTGTTTATTTAATTCAACATTTTGTTCATTTATGTTATAATTTAACCTTCAATTTATAGTTGACTTGGACGTTGCTTTTGTGACAGTTTGAAATTAAACATGTGGGAAACCCACACATGTTTGAAGGTGGGTAAAAATACAGCTGTAAGACGCAAGTAAGTAAATATGAAAATACTATAAAATGTACTTATTAAATAAAAATAAATTAATTAATAAATTGTATTTAGAGTCTACACACTCAGTTATATAACTGATTTTCAGTGGGGGTCAGTAAATCAAAGCGACTAAGCCTACCCTGTAGGCCCCGACGCAATCGACGAGTGAGCGATAACCAACCAAAGATAGATATTTTTGATAGGAAATATAGCAATCAGTGGTATGGACAGTGCGAACACCCGCGGATCTACACCAGAATCAACTAGGCCGATTTAGAACAACTCTCAATTTATTATGTGCTTCGTTGCTAGGACGGCTCCAAAGTCACCGTTTACAAACTCCTAAGACACGAACTGATGGCCTTATGTCCAAATCAGACGTTAAAAAACTTCTGACTTTGGCGGGAATCGAACCCTGGACCTTCTGAATTGAAATCAGATACGTTAACAACAAGACCAACGAGCCACACAATTACACATTATTTAAAATGCTACATCAACGTGTTTCTAGCAACAAGCCAAGTCATTTCAATGTCTTGGAGTGAAACGTAACACGAATGGGTCGGATTCCAGTGCGGTGAAGTTTTAGTGTTATCACGAAAGGAGTTATTAAAAAAGGAAATCAATGTTCTACTTTCGCTTCCTGTATTCCCCGTGCAATCTGACGTGGAGGCTCGCTCGCAATAAGGTCCCCCGACGTCGCAGGACTCACATTAACCTAGAGGATAATTAACTGCTTAGATAACTGGATTACACGTCCCCTCTTTTCGCCGGGATCCCTCGCACAAATCACCACAGGACAGTGATGCCAACTGCACAAGACACGTGATACCAACCGACCGACAACTCAACTCGGACGAGCGGAATTTAATTACGGTTATAGCAAGAGGAAGGGTCGCATGGAATCAAACAATTGCCAATTTAACCCTCGTACAATAATTGCGAGATTCGGCTTATTTCTCGTCCGTACACTAATCACTCGCAGTTTGGGAGCCACTGATAGGATTGTGCGCGTATGACTAAGACCTTCTGTCGGGGCTATAACGACGTGATACCGGCGGAATCACATCGTGAGCCTGCGGTCGACGAAAACACAGGTTTGACGACAACTAGAACAGGGTGTAACTGCGAGGGGGTGAAATCTGTGGGCCTAAAAACCAAGGGGTGGGTCTTTGTACCCCCCCCCCCTTGTCCGGCACGGGGACGTCCTCGTTGTGTGGGGTTATCGTCATCACACATTGCAAGGATAGAGTGGCGCGGAATCACCTTTTGAATCTAAATCTATTTCATAAGCTGTCTTCCTTTTTTCTTTTACTACAAAAATTGCAATTGCTACAAATTAATACACTGGCGTTATTGCATCACAAAATAATAGAAAAAACAAAAATAATAATCGAACTTATATTTTCAAAGAATTAGGTTTTATTTATCATTCACGTTGGTCACGTGCTGATTATGTGCATGGATGTAATCATTTCACACTATTTTCTCTCCGAAGTTTATCTTTTTGAGGTAATTTGCCTAGTTTCCCTGACAACGTATGTCAAATAACAATACCAAAGGGAATGCGCTTCCGCTACGACTACGCCGATTGCTCTAGACAAAGCGCCTGAACTTTGTGTGCTAATATTTGTCTAGTCTAAAACAAAGCGACGTGCAGTGAAACTACCTGCCTGACATTCTCTTGAGATTGGACCGAGTGTCGTTTATAATAACACTTCACGTTCACTTCTCACTCCTAGCTACTCCCGGGTGCTCACGTGCTAGGACGTCGTACACACGCGAGGTGCGGTTGTGTCGTCGGAGTGAGGGTTTACAACTTATTTCATTGTATTTATTTATTATTGTTTTTCTGTTATCAATACACAAAGCAAAAATAATGGAATGACTAAGGATGGCTGGCATTAGAGACCCATCCACCGCAGTGATCATGTCCCATCTTATTAATAAAATAATATAAAATTAATCTGCTCCAATAATTGCATAAGATGGGTGATAAATGTTGACTGATGAAATAACACAGTTGATAATGAAAGTTTTAAGTTTTAATACTGTTGATTAGTAAAAAAAGTAACAAGTAACACATCCATAATTCATAGCAGTGGTCGTCAACACCCAAGTATAAGAAAAAATTAAAAAATATATATTTAAATTTTGTTTGGAACGTGTGGCCAAAATATGGGGAAATATGATAAATACGCATGGGCAAGAGAGGACCAAAAACCAGTAGCGTAGCAACACAAGCAACAGATCGTCGAAGAAGAGAACATAAATAAAATATTAAGTTTTGGTGGAGGTGCCGGGTCCTTGTGTATTAATTTAGGTTAGCGCCAGCCTGAACGTCCGGGTCGCCCTAAACATTGTTCATCCTTGTTGAAGGGCAATGAAATCACATAAACCACTTGTTGATCGAATGTCGTGTTATCTTTAGACGTGACACGCGTTCACAGACTACATGAAATGTATGCTTATAAAGAGCTTATTAAAAAGCTTGAAAATTCATGTCGATTCTTTAATTTTAACATCGAATAACAAAATAAATAGACGATTTAAGTAAAAACTACTTTGATATAGATCTATATAGTTCAAAAGCGATCATCGCATCGACATGTCGATATTTTCTCCCTCCCTCGTAACAAGACTATACACTAAAAAAACTGCCCACATGAACTCGGGAGTACTAACCTAGAAGGTTCAGACTAAACGCTCGTTTGGAAAGACATATTTTTCAGTTTTCTTTCCTCGCCATTCTCCTAAAGAGTTTTGATGTCCAATCTTCCGTTTGACCTGTATACTCGTGCAGTGAGCGAGTCTAGCATGTCTTGGGTAATGCAGTTGAGTGTAAGCTCAATAGCTCGGGGATATAGCATAAGCTGCTATGCTTTGAGCCAACGTCACTGATGCTATAGGGCAAATTTGCCTCTTTTTGTGGTATAAGGATTTAAGCTTGCCATCAACACTTGTGCTGAAGTCAGGAACCAGACTTTAAAGGAGAACGGACGGGAGATGCAGAGTAAGGCTGCATCACACGTAACTCAACCCATTACCTTGTTATTACATTCAACCAATCACTTCTTCCCATACCGGAGTTACGTCATACTGCTCACAGAAGAAAGAAAGACTCGCAACAAAACGTAACTAACAAATTTATTAAGGATATTCTGTTCTTATTCAATTCTCTAAAGTCTGTTGTTTGCCTATCGCAATGGACATTTCAAGAGGCCCGGGTTCGATACCCAACTGAGATGTTTTCTTAAATTTCTGGGTTGGTTTCCTTTTGTAATAATAGGGCTAGTCCCGTTCCCTTTAAGTTCCCTGCGGGAAGTATTACCAACAGTGGAGTAATTCATTCCTCTCGTTAATTGATTTGTTGTCTGATAATTGTCTGAGGCGCCTCTTACCACCCTCGCCGACCCCCGGAGCGATAGACTCCGTTACTCACCTAGAACAAAAGAGAAAAACACGTCAGTTGATCAACATGGAAAGAGGCAGCCCTATTCAAATTACCATCACCCTAGATCCTTTGAATAATTAGTTCAACAGAAAAAGTTTAAATAAATCACAAGCAGCATGAATAACATTAACAGGATTTAAAAGAAGGGATGCTTTGTTTTTATTTCCTTGCAAAAGACATTGCCATAAAACAGTTACAAAGAAGCTTCAGACAGTTCTAGAGAAAACGATCCCTGCAACAATTACAAAACAACCTAAAAAGTTGTTTCTTTAAGAAATATTATTCCACATTCACTTAGGTCATAAGTAAGTTTTATCAAAAGACAAATTAAAAGTAGTAACATTTTGAAAATTCTCAGTCTTTTGAAGAATCCCACTAAAACAAGACATGACCTGCTACAAGAAATTTTCTTACTAGAGCATAATAATAGAGACTATCGCTCTGTACAGATGTAATAATGATAAAATTTAAAAAAATAATAAAACAAATCTATTCCTGTAAGCACAGTTGTTACTAGTGAAATGTAAGTTCTAAATTAAAGACAGGGAATTTGTGAAACCTGACAAAATTGTCTCTCATAACTCGATATTTCTATAAATTCGACACTCCGTGTGTCTGTGAATGAGATTTAAAGTATATCAAACAGTTGAAAACAGTTTTACGTCAACAAGCTTCATGACTAACACGGTCCGATGTGCTTGATACTTGGGGTAGCCCTCCTAGGCGAGTAGTTGGCAGCCCCCCCCCCAAAAAAAAACCTGCAAGAAGTGGGGACGCCCCAGTACACACAATCAATTCGCTCAGAACCATCGTCTACATAAAAACAAACAGCTGGGAATGTTTTAGAATAATTACGAGAAGCTAAAATAGAGTTTTTATGTCACTCCTCATTTTCTCGCGTTCCAGAAAATAGGAAAAACGAATCCTCATAAATTCGTGTTCGTACATTTTCCGTGGCGTACGGTCGAGTTAAAACTAGTGTCCATTACGAATGGAAATTTCAACCCAGTATCCCTACTTCAGATAATGTGAATGCATAGTCATGAAGTCGGACAGTGGAGCTTTAGGTCATTCTTGCTCGCTTTACATTTCGCTTGTATTAATTACACATATTATGTATGATTAGAGAAACATAATAAAACGACAAATCAAAACAAGCTCGCTTCCGTTTGTGTTTGGTGAGTTTGCCTGTGCGCGAGTGTACAGTGATGCCGTGCGCGAGTATACAGTGTTGCCGTGCGCGTGTGTACAGTGTTGCCGTGCGCGAGTGTACAGTGTTGCCGAGTGTGGTTCACAAGCCTCGCAGAAGTTCGGTTACGCGTCCATGCACAGTAAACACAGCAGATATGGTGGCCGGGCCGGACACACGACCGACTGATTATTTCGCCATGCAATATAACATACGTGACAAATGTGTCAAAATACACGTCCGACCGTGTTCCGGAATTACCCACACAAACAAAACTAGAATTTCTATTGCTTTTTTGTTTTATTTGCATTATTGCTTTACTTTGCAATATTAATCGCATTGAAATGCGCGCGAGTTTCAATATTATTCTACCCTTGTATTGCGTCAACGTCATGAAGATGTGCTTCATATACTTGAGTTATCTAATCATTTTATTGAGACCTTATGATACAAAGCTTAGAATATTTTTATCTGTTTTATTCGTGAAATGGAGTTAATAATAAGGTCGACTCGACGTGACGCTAAACGAAATGCCAGCTTAGTTTTTAAAGGAGGAGCCTGACGTCTAGACTCCAGAGCTAGACGGATGTAAGGTAATGTGTACATGATCAAACAGCGAGGAGAGCTCCATTTTAATAAATTAAAGTAAGGGTCTCGTGATAACGTTTCGTCTACTAGAAAATAGAAACAGGAAGCGGAGAAGAGTAAAGCTGACTCAACATCTCATTAAGAATACGTTCTGTACCGGCTAACAACATCCACTGTGCTCGTTGCAGTTATTACATGACAGAAAGCAATGTGCAAACAAAATTAAAACGTGCATTGCATTGAATAGGTACAAGGAGTAAAACAACTTTACAAGGTAATAAAGAAGATATGAGAAAAGAAGAACCTAGTAGGTAATGAAAAATGTTTGTTAAAATGATTCTAAAGTTTATGACATAATTAGCGAAAAAATGCATGTTCGCTTATTAACACGGGTGCGTTTGTCAACTGAGTGCAACAAACAAAATGTTTTCTTTCTTGCAGGCGTTACTGAACTTTATGCATTCCCTCGTTTGCAGTTGAGAACTATGGCGCCAAAAACAGTCAATATCAGTTAGAATGTAAACAATAAGTTATTTATCTTCCGTCACCTGGATGTATATCTTTGTACCTTCTACTCATTATGTGTAACTTATACTTTCTTGGTTATTACTAACGTTGTTGCTGTTTACACAACACAAAACCTGCCACGTCCCTAAAAGTGAGGTACCGTGTTTCGTCTACTGTAACGATCCAGCAAGTCCTAAAGTCTCGCTAACCTATGGTTATCTTTGAAGCATTAGCAAGAGCAGTGAGATTAGAGCAGACTATATCACCGTCAATGTGGCAACACTGTACAAAAACATGGAACCTGTCTGACACGTGTCACAATTTAAAGCAGGCCTAGCCAAGTACATTGCACGATCGAGGGACGAATCATTGAAGAATAATATATCTAAAAGTAAATATCCAGTTCTCTGAATGAACGTTATAAAAAACAAATAAAACTACCAGTGGTCTCAATGTTATGAATGTCGTACGTTCCAGAGGAGAAGTCGTCTACCTCGCGGCTCAAATAGCGATAATACCTCGATAAAAATGTAATATCCCCTCCGAGAAGCGTCGCCCCAAGTAAACCATTACCCCCTTACACATTGATAAAATACAGCCCTCGATAAGGCACCTTCGCTCTGTGTGTCGGCCACCTTTGAGGGGTGAGGGGTGCCGATAAGATCGCCGTGTTGGTACTAATGACTCTATTGTCACCACGAGCTAATACCAACCCCCGCGTTATCGCGCGCAGGGTGGCAGCACTGAGAGGGTGAAACGCGTATTAAAAAACTGAAATTAACATCGTATGAAATGGCGTGCAAATTAAGTTACGGTACTAGCGTCGTTTTCATAAAACTCTTCTTTACTGAAGTGAGTCTGGCTAAGTCACAACTCACTTTTTACGTTTCTTTTTAATATGCGTCAGGTCCCTACGGTTGGATAGCGGGCGCCTGCCTGGGTCACTGGTGGCGCATCATCGGGACACACACACACACAATCTCACATGCTTATTCAACCTATTTATTTATTCTGATTATTTTACCTCTACAGACGCACCAGTGGCAAATTGGTTTTTCCCTCGTGCAAGAACTAACTCTGATTCAAATTTTCCCCCAAAAGTATAAATTTGAAATTATATAACGTCCAACGTAATCCTAACTATCATTAAACGCAGACTTAAATTAAACTGCTGGAATTTGATTAAAATAAGTTCAAAGCACTTCATCTCACTCAATGCAAATATAATCTAACGTAATTATCGCATATTGAAATAAGTAGTTTACGAAAATAAATTTAACTCGTTGGTGGAGGCGCCGGGTCCGCAAGCTGAAAACAGACCATTACGAGGTTTTAAAATACTTACTATATTTTGAGGTTTATCAGAAAAATAATTGTTTAAACACTAGAAGTACTCATAAGCTGAAGGTAATTAGGCCGATGTTTTTGGATGAGCGTAGCGAGCGTAGCGAGCGAAGCGAAGATTCCATTTCACTACACTGGAGATAAAATCCGGAATATATTTTTTCCTTTTCTCTTTTTTTGGTATTTTTGTGTGTTTGTTAACACGATTCCGGCTAAACCAATACTCCAATTGCCATGAAATTTTATGGAGGCCTTCGAAATTTCTGAACTTAGAACTGCCAGGGTTTTTGAGCGCAATCGGAAAATTATTTCTCATGAAGATGGCAATTTTACGATTTTTTCGATTTAAAACAATTTTTTTGACTTATAACACCTACATGCTTTATCCTATTGTAATGATTTTTTCACAGAACCTTAATTTTATAAATTTATATATTCGAGTAAAATTTGAGCGCAATCAAATAATTATTTCTTATAAAAATCGCAATTTTTCGATTTTTGTCTTTTTTTTAAATTATGATTAATTAAAAAAAAATTAGTTTATTTTTAATTTAATTTTATTTAAAAAAAATCTTGAACTTAGTACTAATTTTTTTTTACAGAACAACAGAAAATCCGCATAACACATGGCAGCTCAATGCACCAATTACGCTCATCCAACAACGCGGCGGGACTTAAAAGTTTTCCTAGTGTATTGGTTTACACAAACTATTCTAGACGATGTTTATGAAATTGAAATGTGTCGGAGTCATGTTATGAAGAAGTCGTGTTGAACATAAAGATTTCCGACTCCTTCGCCAACAATAAGTGTGTTCATTAATTTCGTTTTTGCGATTCCTCAGTAATGAACGAACGTAAGTTATCGTAAATAACTTTAGAAAATGTGACCAGTAATGATTAAAAGTTTGTGGAATGCGAGTTGGTAGACTAGCTAACGATCCATTCGCTAAATAAAGAGGGACAATTGGGAACCAGACGCAGCAGTAATTTGATCCCTCGCAGGAAGTGTGTCGGTATTGCTACAACGAGCGGCGCTAGAGGGTGATAATGGCTCTATACAAGAAACCAACAAGTTTCAAAACTAACATTACCAACATCTGGAGACATGGCGAGAAAAACTGTTTGCAATTTGCAACAGCAACGCGAAGCCAGCTCTGCCTCCTTGCCTGCCTGGTTGTATACCACCAAAAAGCGAAAGAGAAAATGAAGCCGGGGAGATACGTGCAGTTTCAACTTGTGATGAGAGTAAAACAATTAAATTATTCAGAACTGTTATTAAATTCTTCTTAGCTCTGAATATTCATATCGGTTTTTTTTGGAGGAAACAGACTCAAAGATGGCGGATCGTCTTGAAAATACCGGTCCAATGTGTTTCGTAATTAGCTGGTGTCTGTCTTGTCTGGGACGAGATGACATGTTCGCGAAGTCTCGTGTTAAGCGAGGCTAATATAGACGACGGGCTTTCCATAACAACGAAACACATTCGCAACCATGTACGCCACTTTGATGCAACGACATTGACATTTTAGCGCCACTTCTCAGCGATTATAAGCGATGAGTCTGAATGTTTTCAAGCGCAGCGTGTATACGATGTAGTTTAGTTTTCTTCACACCCTCAACTTTAAGATAATTGAGCGCGCGACGACGACAACAGACGTCGCGCTGTCGCTCAGCGTTCGTCTTCACTAGGTGGCCTCACCGTGTTGTGATTGTTTCACTTAATTAAAGTCAATGCTCGTGTTTCCACAGAGAGAGAGATGTGAGTCAAGAAAAGTATTCGCCTTCCTCAAGACCCGACTTTCTCATTCATACTCGAGTTTGATTATTATTAGGGACTTATAAAGTCAACTGCGGTTGACAAAGTGTCGATTTGTTTAATGAGGTGACTTTCACGAAAGCTAAAACTTTTGTCAGATTAAAATTTCAAGTAAATTGCAAGCGAAGTTGACATTAACCTCTCACCCCTTCACTAAGTAAGTTGCCGAGAGTATAAAACATGGCGGGATTATTAACCCCCTGTGGCTAGATGCGCCTCCTTGAAAACACACACACACGCCTACAAGTCTCACGGTCCCTAGGATGGTATCAGCTAACCCGAGCGGCGGACTGACGTGAGCATACATGTGACAACTTCAGAGCGTACGGGTATGTAAATTACTTTGGTGGATGTAGGCTTACTACAGTCAACAGCAAGAGGCTTACTACAGCCTACAGCAAGATAAGTGCACCTCGCTAATGTCTTTACAGATACCTGAAGGCGGTGAGGATTTTACGTTGCTCGATCAATCTTTGAAACGAAATTGACAATTATATTTGATATCCGGAGATTGTGGCTAAACATTGCACATACTACTAGACATAACAAGAGGACCCAAAAGTACTCCAAATAAGGAGCGAAGTTTACCGTTTTCATACCACGATTGTTCCAGAGGTGGAGGTGCCGAGTAGTATACGTACTACATCATAACATTACGTCTTGCCACCTGTTACAAATTTTCCTCGAATCGAATCCGAATATGCGTTTTTGTTCACTATCTGATCTGCAACTATTCAGCCTTGTGTGTTGTTTACAACATATATATATATATATGTATATATTCTGTTGTAGGCTTTCGTGATTCATGGTTTATGTTAAGTTATACTTTACGGAAATAATCACGTTTTATTGGATGTTTAAAACAAATATTTAATTAAAACTTCAACGTTTCAGAAGACTAGGCTTCCATTTTCAAGAAGAGTTGGTATAAAACAATAAAAACAAACATAAGCAACACAATAAAATATAAACAAACTAAACCGCCTTACAAAGGCAAACCAAATAGTAAGTACAAAAGAAAATCAGGTGCAGTGAAACTTTTTAACCACATCACTGTGCTAAGCGCTTTGCTTGACTTCTAGTCACCCTTCTCACAGGCTGATTCTGTTCTTCAACTGATGTTGTAGAATTGCTGGAAATTGTAGGACTTAAATGTTGACTTCTTGTCAAGATTCTTGTAGGAGGATTCTGGTCAACTGTTGGTACGACTCTTGGCCATGTGTATCCAGCGCAGAGTTGGATTATCGTTTTATGGTTTCAGGCACAATCTATTTTTGCCAAAACAGCTTCCAAGACTGGGCCAGACTTTGCCATCATCTCGCTTGTTCAGTTATAGGGCGTTTTCAATTTCTACTGCCTCTCTGACGATACGCTATTCATTGGTCAAAAAAAGGTCATTCGATAGAGTTTGAAAAGATCGGTCTCTTGCCATGATAGCCATCTGACTAGCCGTTCGTCAGAAGGCAGTAGAATTGAAAAACGCCCTCAAACTGAACAAGCGTGATGATGGTGCAAACGTCCTGGCCAATCTTGGAAGTCAGTTTGCAAAGATGGTGCTGAAAACCATAAAACAGATATCCAGACTCTGCGCTGATCAATGGTCCAAGGTGTAAACAGTTGACCCGGAGATCCCCTAAAATCTGACAAGAAGTCCAACATTTAGTCCTACAATTCAGCAATTCTACAACATCAGTTGAAGACAAAATCACCTGGAGAAGGTGACTAGAAGTCAGCAACGCTTAGCACAGTGATGTGGTTAAAGGTTGTACTGCACTGATTTGCTTTTTACTTACTATTGTGTTGCCTTTGAAGGCGGTTAAGTTTGTTTGATATTTAAATTGTTTGCTGAGTTTTGATTTTATTGTTTTATACCAACTCTTCTTGAAATGGAAGCCTAGTTTCTGAAACGTTGAAGTTTTATTAATATTTGTTTCAAACATCCAAAAACGTGATATTTCGTAATAAATTAACCATATATATATAGTATGCATCTTGTTTTCAAATAATTAAACCAGTGATATCTTAATATATTAATGTATTTAAATAAAGTTAATAATAGTTTGCATCAATCTTTCCACTATCTATAGAGTAACGTTGCATACGAGTGAAGGCTTGCTCGGGAATGACGTAGTCCTACCAGGAGGACGCGATTAAAAACCCGGTTTGGATATTTCAAACAACTTATAATCCTCATAGGAGATTGAAATCCCGTGTTCCGGCCTGACATGAAAGAGTTATGAAACACTTCACAGCGGGGAGGATGGATGTGACGGGAGCCACGACTATAGACCGCAGCTTCCGCTTGTACTCGAGCTACAAGCCGGGAAGACGAGCTTGCAGCTCAGCTGGGAAGGACGGGAGCGAGTAGTTCGAAGATGTAAGCGATTATCTAGTGTCCTCTCACATCATCATTCGAATCATTGAATTATGTAGAAATCTCTTAGTTTTGTGACTGAAAGTTTGACTCTCCCAATTGTTAATTTAAAAAATCTCATTTGTGAGTGCATCTATTAGTCCTACCCTCAAAAACTGCATAACAGTGTCTTCCAGCACTGTTAATGGAAACGCATGCCAATTGAGTTGGGATGAAAGAAATTAAAAAGAATTGAAAAATTCTTGTAAAAAGTGGCGAACACTGGGAAAAACTCATTCTAAATAAATATAAGAAACCTTGTTTCAAGATGTTTATCTTTCTTTGCGTCTAACAAGTATACAGTAGTCTTAACTTTATATATAAAGTCTTACGCGATTTGATAGCGTCTTCTTATGAGATAAACCGAAAGAGTTTGTGTTTTCATTAGAAATGGTTTAGAATGTTGGCTTTAAATCCGTCGTATCGAGCCCCTCTAGGTATTGGAGGTGTCGGGAAAAGTTCGCCTCAACAAGTTTAGCCTTGCACCGCTAAGTGAAATGCGTGGAAAGGTGTTCTCGCCGCTGGACTGGACCGGACGGACGGGGATTTAGCCAGGGTCTCACTCTAAGAAGATTACGACGCGTCGCTGTATTTCACCGGTGAAAGTAGTGCGTGCGTCGCATAAGCCCTCTCTTTCTCTCTATCTCTCGATCTCCTTTCTCTCTCCCTCCATTTAAATCGAAGAATATCACTAGCTCAATTAATAATTGTCAAGGAGTAGGATTACCCTTCAAAATTTTGCTGGAGACATTAACCAAAACGAAATTTTATATACACATATTTCGCTGATCTACGACATCGAGTAAAACCGAAAAATACGAATCATTGAGTGCAAAAGTTTAGTTTTTAATGGCCGTGTCATTTGGTAGTTTTTAAACGTGAAGAGATTAAGAAATTTCAAAATTAATTAAGAAAATAACATATTTTGTGAATGGAATAAAACATGACAATATATCATGAAACAAAACATTTTTATAGTTTGGTGGAGGTGCCGGGTAGAGCGTAGCTGAATATTTTGGAACACGTCGAAATGACTTGACAACTTTCTGACAAGACACAAATAGCATTTTCTTAAACCAACGACACGCCAGTCAATGTATTTTAAACGTTAGAAGGCGCTAAATTTTAACTGAAATCAAGTTTAAACATAGTTATTTATGTTCCTTTGACAGTGTAATAATATGTAAGTGAAAATTCCAATGCAATTGATTTACAATTATTATGAGATAGTTTTAAAAATAAATTTATAAGGAGGGTCTGCACACAAGGGTTTGAAGAAAACAGATGATACAATGCAATATAACGGTTTGTTCAAATCTAAACAATTTGGAATGTACGGATGAATACGTCTATAATCAGCAAACATCATCTCTCTCTCTTTCTCTCTAGAAGAGAACATAATAATATGTATCACAAGTACAAGGGTTCACGTGTTCACGTGCTCATATACCAGGATAACAGCAGGATTAAGCTGGGTTGATTTAGTTTTGCAATACACGAAATAAATTGGGCGCAATGGTGGAGGTGCCGGGTCCGCGCAGCTCCTCTGGTTCTAGTCGCTCTGATGCAAACCTAGGCCATTACAAGTTTTATGAAGCGTATTATTTCCTTTAAGTTCTTAAAGACCCAAGTATTTGTCTTATTAGTATATTACCATAAGCTGGATCATTAGCAGTATCTGTAAGTTTAGGTTTGGTCTTAGGATTGATGAAATTTGCTAAACCAAAATACGAATTTTAATTCATTTATGGAACAAAGTAATTGCAAGAACTAGCCAGATTTCTATTATCGTGATGTAAAACACAACAATCATGTAAGTACTTGAATTCAATGAGATTCAGCACACTTATCGAATTATCGAACAGTATTAATGGTAAACAAACTTAATTAACGTGATCGGTGTGGTCTCTTGCGCGAGGGACTTGGTTGTTGTTCTCCCGCCTCCCCCGGCGTCGTAACTCTCGTCTACCAGGCTGGGGGACGTGGTCGTCATGCCCTATCGACATGATCTGAGGCGACGCCCGCCCTAACACGCACTTATCGCCTGCGTGACATACGCTTGCAACCTATCAGACGCATTTATCTCATGATTTACACCACATAATGATTATAGAGCGGTAAAAAGTGGCTATAACTGTCTTATTTACAACACGGTTTAAGCTCCAAATAACTTACACGGTATAATCTACTTGATACAGCGGAAAAAAAGAAAACCGTGGATTGGAAAGCCTAAGTCGGTGGTTTAGAGTGGCGAATAGGTTGGGGTGTTTCTTATGTCCAGCCCCTTACAATGAATTACAAACTTGTCAGCTTATGTGATGTTTATACGGTCAGAAAACATGCAATAAATGTGGGTATTCAAGTCTGATAATTTTAAGAGGGAATATAACAGTATTTTTAAAATTCCTAGTGACTCAAAAGAAATTACACGTGTAGTTGCTCCCTAGAACTAGGTACTACAAGGTAGGCCCTACTATAACTACAAGTCCTACAAGGTAATACATGAGCTAATTGACTGGCTTCAAACTCCAAAGTTACAAATTACAAACAAATTACTTGAATGAGTTCGTGACAGTGGCGCGCTCAAAATTAGTCAGGTCATATACAAATCATACGTCAAATAATAGCTCGACAATATTTCCGACTAAACATTCGCGTGCACCGACCTTATAGAGTGCATTGAGCACGTTAGTACGACGTGTGTATAGTAGTTGAAGCTTGAACTCTAACTTGCAGCAATATCATACTCAGTTTAGGAATTCGAAACATGATAATATATGAAAATAAAGTCTGATAGTTTAGGTAGTTACTCAAGAAGCAAGCAGGAATTCGATCGTTTGGACGCATGGAAACAAGTTCTGAGTATAACAAAACTGATACAGAATGAACAATTGCGGGGATGGAGACTTGAATGTTTCTGAAAGTGTTTCTCGGGATGGTATTTTCAGGAGAAGATTATTTCTAATTTTAAGGGGTCACGTCAACTAGTTAGTTTTTTTTGTTTGGTTTTAGGTCGCAGTTGGCTACAATTGGCTAGAAAGAAAATTTTCTAAACTGCCAACAGTTGCAATCCCTAGTTGGATTTGTATGGCACTGAGCATGCGCATATTCGTTCCGTTCACATCCGGTTGTAACCAAAAACTGTAGCCAGTTGGCGGCGACCCCAGTGTAACGGTACAAAACTCGTATTTGTACCGTTTGACAAAAAAATTCGTACACCAACTGTTATTTTCAGAAAACTATTTTAGCTATAGTCAAGTTCTATAGCTAAAGGTATTAAGAAAATATATCCAGAAAACCGATTCTCAAAATTTAATTTTGAACTAGTCTTGTATATTACACTTTTGTCCAAAAATCTAAATATAATTTCCAAAAGTGAGGTTATGTCCCGCCCAAAAAAATTCACAATTTTTTTTCTGTTATTTTAAAGGCCTTCTTTCATTCAGCAAACTTTTCAGACATGTTTCTTCGACTTTCAAATTATCGGCCAGAGGTGGTACAATAGCCTTAAGGCGGAGTTCTTCAGATTCGAACTAAGCATCCACTAGCCCTAGGTGATAAGGCGCACTCTCGTCACACGGTCACGGTGGCAACATCCGAGCATGTTATACCTGACTCAATAAGAAATGAATATAACGTTTTAAGAATGAATATAAAATATCGTGGCATACGTGTGTACTAGGTAGAAGGTTGAACGCCACCCCGTGTACGCGAGCGATATTAAACAGTTCTCTCGCCCACAGAGCGATATCTCATCCCCGAGTCGTGCTATGTACTGCGCTCTTTGTGCCGGTAAAAAACCTGCAATAACGTCTGACATCTGTGGAGTGTACGTGCAATATGCACTGTGCATGTGCAGCGGAACCGTCTTTTTATCCGAGCGCTCAGAGCAGCACAAAACCGCTTAAAATTAATCAGCTCCACTACAGTTATTCTCCCTAGATGTTGTTTCTTCCTGACTGGGAGGGGGAGTCCTGCCCTATATCGCAGAGACACGCGAGAGAGTTCAACATTTCTCTCAGACGTATAGGGGAGAAAATATCGGAAAATAACTACTAACAGAAAAAAGTTTAATCCACGCTTGCATGTTGCTGAATTCTCCAATTGGCTGTAAATTTAACTTGAACATGATACGGGAATGTTGATACTTCAACTTTATTATCACTACGTATTACTTGATATTCTCCATTTCAGAATATATCTTATTTACTACCTAACATAAAAGTTATGGAACGAATTTACAGCAGATAAAATAAGTGTAGCTAGCAAAGATGACAAGTTTTCACGGCAATTAAAATAAGATATTTAGTACAAATGCATGAGTGCAATTAAACAATTGAATCAATCGTAGCCACAGTTTTGAAAATGCTTATATTTTAATTGATTAACAAAAAGTACTATGCGGTAGTATTTGGATTACTAATTATTAATAATAAACCTTAAACAGTAAAATAATTAAATTATTTACTATCTGATTAGTAATATAAATTAGAGAAACAAACTAAATCACCAAAGCGCGTTGTGTATTGTAATTAGGAGTTGATTAAGAATAATATACGCATTGATATTTCTATTTCCCTCACACTCTTGTTGGCTAGGTTTCTGTTATCAGTAGCCTATCCCGGCTATCACTACATCATCCCCTGAAGACGAGACCAGTTACTTCCGTCGAAATGCACATTCATTAAGTTCTTACAAACGAGGATCTTCTAGGTATTTTATTCCAGTTCAAGTCTTGAAATACCTAGAATTGTCTTTCAAGGGAGTGAGCAATTCAAAGCAAATTGCAAATTAAAAGTCGTACAAAAACATATCGAACGGAAACTCCAATAAGAGAATACTAAAAGCGTTGCTTCGTAGCCTCTTCCGGGGGATCACCATCTAGCTTTGATTAAACTTTCAATTTCATCCGAGAGGAGGAAGCTCGTCCTTCATAACATTTCATAAATTGTTATTACACTTGAGTTTAAAATTATGTATATTGGCTGTTGAATATGTCGTACATAACTGTTAATAAAAACTTTTCAAAATAAAAGTTTATGTAGTGACTCCTGACGTTTTGAGAGATCGCGCGAGGGTGGCGCTCAAAGTTTGGAAGTGGCAGCATGATGTAACTCTGCTGTGGTATTATCTCGTAGTCTAGTCCTTATTTATAATCCTGATTGAATAAGCAAACCTATTATCACCAAAGGCGCGTTGTATTGTATTAGGATTGATTACACGATAAAACGATTGATTATTTAGATGTTCCCTCACATCTTGTTGCTAGATTTCTGTTTCAGTAGCCTATCACGCTCATGTTATGAAACACAGGTTAAACCACTGAAGCGAAGACAGTTACTTCCGAAACTGCACTTTGTCATTAAGTTCTACAAACGAGGATCTCTGTGCTATTTTAATCCAGTTCAAGTCTTGGAATACCTAGAATTGTCTTTCAAGGGAGTGGCATTCAAAGTCAAATGCAATAAAGTCGTACAAAGATTCGACGGAACTCATAAGATGAATTAATGCGTTGTCTTCGATGCCTACTTCGGGGATCCCATCTAGCTTGAGTTAAACTTTCAATTTCATCTGAGAGAGAAGCTCTCCTTCAATTACACTTTCATGAATTGTTATTACAACTTGTATGTGTTCTAATCAGTTATGTAATATGCTGTGAATAGTCGTGACAACTGTTAATAGATGTACTTTTCATAATAAAAGTTTATTGGGACTTCCTGGACTTTTTGAGAGATCGCGCTGAGAGGTCGGGCTCAAAGTTTTGGAGTGTTCAGCCAGAGTGAACCTGCTGTGGAGTTAGCCGTGGGTCGTAGTGCTCCTTTCTGGGATGTTCTCCGACGGAAGCAGCTATGACCTAGTTTTAGTCATTGCAGAGGTCACACGGTTAAATCTGATATGTTTAGGAACCTTACAGCGTGCATCTCATCAAAATCTACATTATCTGCATGTTTGCTTGAAGGAACGTTAAAAGCCTTGCCTTAGTCGCGGCCCACTTATCGGTAATGTTGTCAGACGTGTGACGCGTTCTTGTTAGTAACTACGAGCATCTGGGAATGTTCTCTGAGGAACATTGTTAGTGGAGTGTTGCGTTAGTTCAGTTCAGATGCTCACACGTTATCTGGGAATGTTCTCTGAGGAACATTGTTAGTGGAGTGTTGCGTTAGTTCAGTTCAGATGCTCACACGTTTATGCTACTCAATCTTTTCTCCTCAGACTAGTGATAACATGTTGCAAGTCTAGGGTATACTTCTCAACTGTGTTTACCTCAAGTATTCATACATAAAGTACCAGCTAGTCGTCTAGATTACCTTCCATGCCGAAACATGAATCTCTAAGATCCTACACAACAGTATTGTGCTGTTTCCTGATAGCTTTGCAAGCTTTGGGCTTTGTGCTTCTCGCAACAGCATACATAGCCATGTGGAGCTGCAGCGACATATACACGATTCAACGGCAAAGTCACGTTGGTGGCTCATACCGCGGAGTATAGACAGAAACTAGTAACTGCTTCACAAGAGTAGTGTCTTATTTTCTTCAAAGTTACCTTTCAAAGCTCTAAAGCACAAAGTAAAAAGCACACCCCTGTTCCCACTACATGCGGAGTCTTCCAGTAGTGTAGTCATCTTCCGACTCATAGCGTCTTTAATGACGAGGAGATAAAACTAAGAGTTCCATCAGAATGACGACACAGGAGTCAGTTTTCAACAGTCTAGTCGGGGCTTTAATTAACTTGTCGAGGCATGCACCGTGCATGCGCTGGTCTTATTAACTCAAACATAAGCGGATTGGGACGTCTGTTCGGCTAGACATCCAGCGTGCCATGATGAGGATGCTTGCTAATTATTGGATGGTTGGTGTTGTATCAAGACACCCAATGAAGAAGCTACACACTCGGGACTAGAGAAGAAGGTCCACGGTTCGATACCAGCCACCGAGAATTGTGTATATAGAGTTTGTCAATGTTTGCCACCGAGAGAAGGCGGAAACTAGGATTGAGTTTTGTCAAGTAGCGGACATGCAATAAATCAAGTTCAGTCAATATATCATTGCGGTCGATATTTACGGACCTTGATGACATCGTTGTTCCTGATCGGCCCTACGTCTTGCACCGGTACCTACCAGATCGTCTTCCTGGACGCCAGACGTCTCGCTTATCCTCGATGCACGAGAGCCAGTGTGATACGAGCCTTCCCGCCGGTAAATTAGTTTGTAGGAAGTCTAGTCTTGACTTACTTAGCTGAGCTGAGAACCTGTAAGGGCCACTCCTCCTCATAAGAGGATTATTATTAAAGTTTTCTTACTACTTGACATAGCCTAACTTTGCAAATGCTATTCAAAGAGATCATTAAAATTCTAGAAGGAAACGGAATCCGCCCACGTTTCGAGCCTCTGGACTTTTTACTTACATGGAGGAAAAACGGTTTTATTTTTTAAGATCTTTGGAGGGTTAAAAGAATATTTCACAGGCGGCTAGCTCAAGGCGATTTGAAATGTATTTTAGTCTTTAAAGTTTAAGTTTAAATGTTTTATTGCGAGTGACAGCATCCATCTTCAGGGGTTTGGAAGTATCTATTTTGTATCCACAATCAATAGCCCCCACTTCCCCCATTCCCCTTTCCCCTTAAACCACCACCGACAAGCACTCTTATATATTAATACAAACCAAATTCCCCTTTATTAACCCTTAACAAATGCTCAATCACTAATTGCCCTCTTGAAACCAACCCCTGGGTTTATAAACGCTTCTCTAATCAAAACATTTTCTTTTAAATCTCACCCTCATCGTGACTTTAAATAGCCAGACAATATTTTATTCATCTGTTCGTGTATGGAGGGAGGGGGGGGGGGCAAGGTCAGAAAGCGGAAGTAAGCTTTGTGTGCGGTATTGAGAGAGCCCTAGATTGTTCTTTTATAAAGAGTCGCGCGAAGAAGCCAGGGGGGGGAGGGGGGCTTCTAAGTGGTGAGGTTGAGGTTAATTGGCTCAGCAATGCCAGCCAGCATACGTTTCCTTTCACTAGTAATTCACTGCGTCACTGACAGAAGAATGTGAGACCTATACGGGCTGTCTATTCAAGACTCCTTTTGAAATTAGCATAACAGAACACACGAGGCAAGTTTAATATAGGATGTGGCTGATGACATTAATTCTATTAAGAGCGACATTTATAACATACGTTTACGGACGATGGGGTTTTCGTTTATAACATCGTTGCAATTCTGTCGGAAAATCATAGCAACAACAATCTCTGTGTCTAATAAAGTTTACAGCCCTCTTGGAGGGGCCATTTTCCGTGTGCTTTCAACTGCGAGTCGGAATCACCCTCTTACGGGGCAGTGAAACGTAGTAACCAGAGACGCGAGGACGGCAACAACCTCCAGACGCCATCTTGGAAACTCTCCGAGTTTGGACAAACTGGGGGGGGGGGGGGTGAAGTGCGCAGCCAAACGCAATCACCCCCAACTACCTTCATAACACTAACTAGGAATACCTCACACACTAATGTGTTGAAGAATTACCCACAAATACGAAATAATAATACCTACTACGAAAGCCTATTTATGTTTTGCCCAACCAGAGTTGGGGAGTAACTTAATGAAAGTAACGCGTTATTTTTTAGTAACTTTTAGGGTAACAAGTTACTTTTTCAAAATCGGCTACATTTTAAAGTAACTGATAGTTATTTTCGGTCACTTTCAATAAATTAATTAAAGTTACTTTTGTTTAGAAGCATGTACTTTGTCGAAATATACATGGCATTCATCAGGATACATCTCGACATCCGGTTTTCCCAATAATGAAATGATTTTGTTAGCTAGGAATTCTTGTCCAAAGCCTCGTTACCGAGAAAATCTTGCATCAGCCGTCAGCTAGGGACGGCAACTAGACATTGGTCATCCTATAGCATCACGTGCGGCAGCGAGATTGCTTATTTTGGTGACATTTTTGTTTCAATCGCAAATTCGCAGCCCAAGTTTCCTCAAGGACGCATGTATTGCGTTATACCTCAATAATATTCATCGCCATAAAGCGTTGTGCGTTCCATTTAGTGTTTGTAAAAGTTGAATCTAAGAAGTAGAAGCAAGATAGTGGAAGTGGCCTGTTTACAGTCAACATTACCGGTACCTATAAATTATTGAATTTCATTTCATATTTATTTTAATTTAACTTATTAGTATATGAGTTTCCTGGAGTTTTTTTATTTTCCGTTCAATTAGCATTTCGGCCGCGAACGCCGTAAAACCAACTTTTACAAGTTACTTTTTATAAGTTCGGTAACTTAACTTTCCAGTTACTTTATTTTTGGACTAACTTTAACTTTAACTAATTACTTTAAAAGTCAACTAACTTAACTTTTAAAAAGATGCTATTTTTGGGTAACTTCCTCAACTCTGTTCCCAACAAGAATAAATAACAGCTCTATCTGGTCGCACTTGCTTCATGTCAATGAGTTTTCGGAGAGGAAAACTCCCCCCATACTGTAGCCTCGAGGCTTTTGAGGCTGAGGAAAACTCAAAGGCCACCATTCTAGCGCTTATACTCCTATTATTTCGGTACAAGGATAACGGAAGGAAAATGTTTTGAGGTTAACTGCCAATTAGATGATGTTACTCTTGGAGCACAACACATACAAATATTTATAGGGGGGGAAAACTGTGAACTTGAGTTTCATGACTAAGATGGTAAGTTTGGTAGATAAAAGATTGTACGGACTACGGATGAACGGGCGAGGTATGCCAATATGTTGTCTTAACTTAGGCTTGAGTGTAGATAAAGAAGTACAGCAGATACTGACGAGCTTTCTGTTCTGGTAATCACCCCCACTCCCCTTGTAACTGTTAATGTATTGTTACGACTGTTACTCGGTCGTCAACGATTTGAAAGTAGCCTATCTGTTTCGCTTCGACAATCAATGAACCAACCCCTTCCCCCTTATTGCCCGTCCCTCGTTACTAAATGACATTGTTTTCTCCCGCCCCTCACTAGTCACTCAACCCGTAATTGTGCCCTTAGAACCAAACCAACCCCTATACGTCTCGATAATGTGGGTATTGTTGCAAACGTAAGAGTGGAAAATATAACTTATCAGCACAAATACATAAACAAGAGATTGACGAAATCAAGAGCAGCTCACGGGGAACAAAGTAAAGAACAAAGAGTGAAGAGGTAATCGGATTTGAGAGCATTTGAAAATAAATGATAGCTGATCATATAGAAATAAAATATCCTATTGGAGGTTCAACTTGACTCGTCGTATAGTGGTTATGATAAAACAACATACGACCACCATAGTATTTGATTCGAAGTTAAAAATAGACGGGTATAAAACACAAAGTAAACAAAATTGCATTCATGAAAATGCGCCAACGAAAGTTTTATATACACACATTTAACTATGATAGACAACCAATAAACATTAGTGTAAAATGAGAAAACACAGTTAAAAATAAATCACGGAAGTGGTTTATCCTGTGCAAAACTACTAAACACCTTGATTGCATTTGATACTCTTCCGTATTATATTATTATGCAAATTTTATAATATATATCTCTTTTTTATATATATAAAACAGGCTATGCATGACTTTCTATGTTACGGCCTTACTGGCTCCTACGTTTTATTTTTAACATGAATATTACAGTTTCAATATTAAACCTGCGAAAAATTACACGCTACACTACCGAGCCAATGCACAAGATGTTTGCGTTGTAGCGTAAGTTTGTTAATACCTCATAGTTTGGCATCCCTGTAACTGTTAGTTTAGCTTCGTACAGTTTGCTGCAAATTAAATCAGAAGACCTCCCAATCGGCTCCAGTTGCAAGTTAGCAAACTTCTTGCACACAATGCCCTTCGCGTAACTTAGTTGAGCGTCGTCTCAATTGACTATTAAGAGCTACAATAGAAGGTAGGTACATAAACAATTTCAACTTTACATAATTGAATTCGAGCTGGAGAGTAGCAAAAAACGTCACGGAGCACACACGTTGCTAGAAGGGCCGGGATTTACTAGCGCTTGCGGCTTGCGACGTCTTCACTCGGTGATTACATATCCCGGCGTGTGCCAATCTAAGTCGATTATCCATTCGTTGTATCATCGTACAAGATTACTAATATCATCAAGAACAAAGTTGTTTCGAGTGAGAACAAACGTGATCTGACGTTAACGTGGAAAACACATGACAAACGTTCATTCAGATCTATAATCTCGGTGGTCTAGTTGGCTAAGGCGCCTACCTGGAATGTGGGAGACTCGGGTTCTAGCCCCGATCGGAATGGATTTTGTAACTTCTGAAAATTGTATTAAATATAAACGTTCAAGAGTTGTCCGCAGTGTAAATCTTATATAGGTTACACACAATTCTTAATTTGTCGAATAAAATACACGTTTCATATATGCATTATTATGTCAACTTAAACCACGCCCACAATGTCCCAAAGTGTTGAATATTTACCCCCCCCCCTTCATGTCATATGCATACCAAATACGGAGAACGATCTGCAAGAGATGATTACAAAGATCATTCTGGACTATTAGCCTCTCATTTGTTCGAGTTTTGAACGATATGTACAGAAAATATGTTGCTTTTTAAGTAAATACTTAGTTTAATTTTGAGACGAGGATATGATTGCTAATCGAGCTAGGAATGTCTGCCAGGATATAAATGTCACACACACCTACGATCATAGGTTGGGACTGCGCGTGTAGAGGTTTGTCAGTGGTTGGGTCGGGAAAATGAAATTTGAATTATACTTGTAAAGAATTTTACATTAGATTTCTCACAATTATAACGTTCACTTGTCAGTATTTTTATTGAATAGCTTTTTTTACAAACGCTAAGAAAATTTGTCTGGACTGGCACCTCCACCAATAATGTGAATCCTGTACCGGCATCTCTATTATTATTCCCAAAATGCTTTTCCTGTTAGCCGAAAATTTGTGAAGTACAGGCGAACGCTATTATATTATTGAAATCGCGCCCTTGTGCTTGTTACTGCGTTCCAATTATTCGAAAATCGTCTTCTTTATTTTGCGAATTATACTAATTATTTTAGAATCCCTTTTGTTTACCTATTATACACTAAAGTGTGTATAGTCTTAAATAGGAACAATGAAAAGATTCTCCTTATAAGAACACACCCGGTTATTATGGCGAGGTTTTTCTCTTCTTTGAGCCTTTTTATTATTGTATTACATCTTAGCGGCCTAGAAAGACACAAAGAAATACGATCAAACACGTACGGAGAGAAAAAACTCAATCAAAAGCGAAAATGTGGAAGTAATGAAGCCGCCATGGCCATCAATAACCGAGTTCTCATTGAAAGCCAGGAATGAGCGGAAGGAAGTTGGTCGGCGACGTGAGAGGCTTGCCAAGAGGAGCGCGCTTCAACCAGGGCTGTAGGGCTGCGAGGAGGTAACTAATAGCGGCCGATACACTCAACACATCGCAAGCCAGGGGAAACAAATTAGCAGACTTAGACACGTACAAACTCAATCAGAAGATAAATATACCGTTGTGAGGGTGGTATTAGGTACAATTACAAAATAATTTCCTTGGCATTTTCTGGACTAAACAAAATGGTGTCAGTTTCAATATGTTACAATACTGCTGTAAAAAAACCTTTATTGTGTAAAGAAAAATGTAACCTTTAGAATTTCTTGATGGAAATAATACCGATTCAAATTTTTATTATAGCCATTAAAAGTGAAATTCCAAAATAAACCACGATCGGGGTTATAATCCGGGAATCCCAATTGCAGGTCGGATAATAAATGGCGTGAATTTCTAGTTTCCATGCGAGAGTATAGTTGAAACTATTTAAAATCTTGAAGTTGAGAAACATAAAGGTTTGAGTCCTGTCCCATAAAATGTTGATAGGAATCTAAACGAGGCGGGAGCTAATTCCATGCTCAGCGCATACCTGGTAAACAGGTCGGATCACCCGACGCCGTGGGACCTCGGATCACTAAATGAGTCGTCACCGGAGAATTAGAACACAAATCTGAAACACTTCGAATCACGTGTGGACAAACTGTGATATACGGCTCTATTCCTGAGTTGAACTTTTTGCATTTCCCTCAATTAATGTGAATATGAAAGAGGTGAAAAAACACATACATTTATTCATATATGAAGGACACGCATTACTCGAATCGGTATAACTCAAATTTTTTGCACAGCCGACGACCAAAAACAGCATAAATTTGTTGACACAATCATAATGACGATCGCGTTATGGAATACACAGGGTAATTATTTGTTTTGGCTGGAGGGTGAGTATCGATCTTTCACGAGGCATGTTTGTTCTGTGGGGTCAACACGATGCTCTGTCTCGGCATGAGGCAGGTCGTGACGTCACACTCAGGCTGTCCTATATGCTGTATGCATCCTTACTTTACCTTACTTCTTTCATCCGCTTATTCTTTGCACTCCCCTCAAAGCGAAACTTTGATTAACTTGGTCAAGGGGTCGTCGTTTAGCATCACTGCTCCCTCTACTACCATATAGTTCTCTCAACTTCCTACCCTACGCCCAACCTCATAATGTTTACCGATATTCATTTGTAAACAATAACAGCTGTAATGTCACGTTGTTCGAGTTTCCCCAAATTGTTATCTCCCCCACTCTTTTCCCCTTGCTCGCTAAAGTGTGCCGATATTACCTCCTCAAGAAGTACAGCTCTTGCCAAGCGGCAGGTGGTTCTATAGTTTCCCCTCAAAACTACCCCCCACTCCTTCCCCTCTCAGTGTCGATATTACCTCCTCAAGAAGTACAGCTCTAGCCAAGCGGCAGGTGGTCAAAGTTTCCCCCAAAGCTCCCCCCCCCCCAGAGAACCGCTCTCTTCAATGAGACCGCAAGCCGGCACACAATGAACACTTCGCAGCGCTGTCTGCCAGTCTGAGGTCGAACTACAGGGTGGAGAGAGCAAAACGACAACGGACAAGATAACTTGAGAACATAAATGTTTCAACGATGGTGATCGTTGAGGTTAAGTCTTTCTTCGATTGTACGCGTAACTCTATTTGCAACGTGTTTAATTTTTATGGGTGAAGCAGCAAATACTTTAATACATACTTAATAAAAACCGGCGATTCGCTCTAAATATTATGTATGAATATGATTAACTTTAGAGTAAAAGCACGACATTAAAATGTAAAACAATAGAACGGGGTTAACGTTTATATAATCTAGTAAAACTGAATGAATCAATGCAGTTGAGTTTGTTCAAAATAGAGGCTTCAATATCACAGCATCTTCGACGTTGTTTAATAAACAATCCGCGAATTTTAAAACGAAACTCAAAATACCAAAGGACCTTCACGTCACTATCAGAGTACATTCTAGAAACCTCTACTTCTGTTTGAGACTGCTTCCATTAGGGGCCGCGTGAAAGGATAGTAACTCGGTGTTCTATTTCTAGGCTTTTAAATAAACATTACTTCTTCGCACATACCTTCTATAGTTTGAGAATAGACAAGAGCAGTTTCCAGCTTTTCTATAAAATGTATTACACTAAATGTATATTACCAAGTAATAGAATAATAACAAAGTATTTCTTTCGTGTATTTCTACATTTTCCATCAGTCACTTTGTTTCAATTACTCAAGTGAGTATTAAACTTTTTCACGTACTTTACAGACGTATCTCATAGATCGCACCCTTGTGACATACAATGGAAGCACTTAGGTCGTTCAATCACCACCCTCGCCACCTGGTCACATAACGTGTAAGGTTTCAATATCTCCTGCTAGAAACTTCCTGGTCAAGCGTCGCACAAGTTGGGTTCTCTACTGAGTAATATTCCTCAGCCAGATGTGTGGAAGTGGACGTCAGACCTGGGCTAGTGTGCCACAGCACACGCCACGAGGAGAGTAATCGGGGACGTTCTCGCCCGTGTAAACTAGCAATCACGTGACCGCGTGACGTCATCGCTTGCTTGCTGTGGCCATTCTCCACAAGCACTTACACGACTTCATGAGGGTGAGAAATAAGTTACCCGTGATGAGACGAAAAGTAATAAAATACAATATTATATATAGATAGTTCATCAAGAGTAGGACTGGGCGGGTAGAGGTTTAACACAGTCGGGGTTTTGGGTCGGGTCGGGTAGAGGAAAGAAGGATGTGTTAATACTTAGTAGATATGGATATTGAATTTTGCTTGTGAAGATTCTTAAGTTTTGATAGTCTCCCAATTCATTTTCTATAGGGAAACGTCACGTGACGTCACAGCTAGTAGTCACGGGACCGAAAATCGTACTGATGGACAAGCAGCCTCATTTCGCAAGTTAACACCCGCAAAACGGCGCAACAAATATCACGCTATAACTTTTATTCTATTCATTATTTGGACAAAACTTAAGAGGAATAATATTTAGAAAACATATTATTCCTTCTAGTAGCGATTATTTCGATTTTTTACGCAGCCGTTAGCTTATTACTGTATTCGCTAAGAAAAACATTGTCTGGACCGGCACCTCCACCAAAATCATAAAATATATATTCTTTTGTTTGCAAAAAATCTTGTACGTTTTGTTGATTATCTTGGTCGGCCCCAAAATATCCAAACCGACTCGAAATCTCCGGTACCCGCACACCACTAATCAAACGTGATAAATTATACAACGTAAGTGAAAAATAAACATTTCTATTTGAAAGTGAACAAATAAATACAACATTAAAATGGAATCGACGGAGATAAAATTATCAAGTATGAGAAGACTATGGAACGTACGTTAAGTGTAGCAAGCAGAAGATATGTTCGGCATGATGGGATTGACACTATACACACATTACGTGTTGCTGTTGTATCAGTGCAAGCCAAAAACCTTGCATAGTGTTTAATGGTGTACTCGGACAAATGAATGAAATATAGCTCATTTCAGTCCTCGAAATATAAGATGTGAGTTCTCAAGTAGTTCTACGGTTACAGAGAAGGAGATTTACGTTGCCCTACGCGGTAAACACGGGAAATAAAACGTATTTTTAAATCTATACAGATTGATGTCATAGGAAATGAACACGGCGTGTTTCCAACAATTGTTTCATGTTTGGCTTGAATTAACACGGCACAATATGAATCGTTTAACGTTTGTTTGGCTTGTCGTTTCGTTATATGCAATATTACATTTATGCTAATTTCTTTGTATAAATTATCATATGTGTCGGGTTTGGCACCGCGTGTAATGCCATGATGGATCTGATACTGACAGAGCGCAGTATTGACAAGCGATGGGTACAACCGAGACGACGAGATACTGCCACAGTTTTAATCAAAGCTAGGTAAACGAATCAGGACCCCAGGCTATGTTGAAACAAAAGAATGCTCACATGCGGAGAATCGCCCACTGTGGAATAGGTGAAATTGATTTTCGATATTGCTTTGTATTAAATACAAACAGGGGTTGCGCGAGAGCCCATGACGTATGGGCCAATCATCTCGTGGTTCTCACAGGCCACGTGAGCTCTGGACGAAAAGAATACATGCCACGTAGAAATAATATTGAAACAATAGATTTATAATAACAGTAATTTGAAACGTTCGGGTACCAAACAAAGGTTACTGTTAAACGCTTTAAAAACACATATTCCAAAATGTCTGTATACATTAACAAATGTCAAAATATAACGTCAAAATGTATTTAAACTATAAAAACTCATGAGTGCAAACTAGTTTTGTGTGTTTCGAAGAAATAAGGTGATAACATACAAATTAAAACCATAAATTAACACACAATTTAAAATCAACAAGTCATCTGACTGGCAAATACGGATCGAATGTTTTGTTACGCGTTACGGTTTACCTCGGTCCCTTAATTAATAACTTATTTACGTATTTGGAGTTGGCAAGACAATTGAACAATGCTCTAAGTTATTGTCAGTAAGACTGAAACGAACTGTAAGTGTAAGGCGTTGTGTGGCGAGGTAGAGTGTTGTGAAAAACAAGCCCGCTACCGCTACGAATATATAAGTCGCGAAGATGAAAAAACAAATAAGTCGACACAAGTTTTGAATGGATCATAAATACGATATAAGCACAATGCAAGAAGATTCAAGACTCCCTTTTGTTTGGTTAACAAACACCATACAATAGATTCGTTAAAGAGAAACGGCTCTGTTGTATATTTCAGAACCGATAATGGATTGTTTTATTTTTGTTTTTTGTCGAAGAGTTGGAGATATAATGAAAGAAGAGTGGGCTGTATCCATTGGGGAGAAGTTTATTGAAGTAGAGGATAAGAATAGATGCCAGTGATTTCTCGACTTGTTCGTAACAGTAACACAATCGGCAGCGAACTCGGAATACAATCCTCCGATACCGCGTCGGGCCCCAGTTCCTCATTCGCTTTTTTCCTAGAAAGTTTCTTAGTGAAAGAATGAGCGACCAGCCTTGCCTGCAGCCCCTCGGCAAAGTTCCACCAACCGCGCCAACTTACGACTTTCCGAATCAAACTTTGTGTCCGCGCCCTAACAAGATTTAGATTCGTGCTGAAAGGCAAGTCCGCGTGGGTGTCCGAGCCGCGGCTCGTCTTCATCAGCACGTCCCGACGCTGCTCGCCGGCGTCGCGACGCTCGCGGACGTGCTCGAGACGCGCCGGGACGCGCGCGTGCATGCAGACGATTTCCTAGCGTCAAGCTGCATTATCTAACAGTAGACGTTTTGAGCTGAGATGGTTTTATAAACCTAGATGATCTGCGTTAGAGTGAAGACCACACGGACTATGCTGGCTAGGACCGGCCACAGCCGATGAGTTACCCGAGCACTAGAGATATAGGTGCTCCTTGGCCTTGGCTTGGGCGAAGACGCAAGCGACGACCTAACATTTAGTAAACATGGTCGATCACTAAGACCAGCTTTGCAAGTCGCTTCTTGGAAACGTCTTTAGTGGCTTGGACTCCCGTTCATAATGTACATAAACTAGAACATATGTAATGGCATAATAGCATATATTGCGTCACTTTACTATTTGGCAAGAGAACGAGTTTGACAGTTCTGCATCAATGCCTGTGAGAAGGCATACTGTGAAATAACCTTCTCAAACACGAGAACCTTATCCCTGGAAACTATGATAAAAGTGTTAATTTTCTTTCATACCTCTATCACTTTTATCATAGCGTGTGCAACAAACTGAAAAACTTTTCACAAGTTATTGTCAATAGATCATTTAGAAAAGTTAGAAAACTCGAGAAGTTGGAAGACTCCCGTGGAAGATGTGTCTAGCGGAGCAAATCTATACAAAATGCTTCTTCTAGATATTTTCTCGTATAAAACTAATATAAGACATTATTAGAACTAAACGTCATAAACTTGCAACCTTCATTAATTTAATGAGGAACTAAATCTCTATCTTACCGATAAGCTGAGCTGAACATCATTTAGTCCCTCCATCACCCTCAAGATAAGTAACCTTATGACTGTCAGGATTATCCTCGTTGGGTGTAGGTACTCGACAATAATAGGTGTCTGGCACATCAGATCACCAAAGGTTGAGCCAGGCTCATTTCTGACGTCATTTTATTCAGGAAGTATATCCAATCCATATTGGTAGTAATTTGTAATAAGCATTCAAATTTTTTTAATTTGTATAACTTATGCTTAAAACAGTACTTGATATATTGTTGGTACTCATGGAACACAGGATTATATTAACAGTACCATTAGGTTATTGTGGTAATAAGCAAATAATGTTATCAAATGCAGTTGTCAACACGTTGTTGGCGTGTGGTAGTAAGTTAATGAATGCGTGAATCAAAGGTCATAAAGTTAACATCATTATTTATAGAGACGTAAAAAGTAATCACCGTTATCTTTCCTCACGCAAACTACTATGAATGGGAACCAAATTATTTAATCACCCGGCTTTGAAATGAAGTGAAAGGTGAGTTGAGATGTTTTTTGCCCAACAGGACTGATCGTTGCTGCCTCGCACAGAGCCCAACACGCGGGCATATTGTGCACTCGACTCGACGCACAGTGGAGACATCCGGTTTGTCCTGATTGTGGACAACGAGATGTTTCATCTTCACGATGGTGTGATCTTTTGAGGTAGTTTGTGTGGAACATTCAAGTGAATAAACAATGATTGAAGTAATAAATTATTTCCTGACATCGATATCATCGAATTTAGTAGAATCCAGAAAATTAAAAAAAAATTGCCTCCAGTTTTGAACAAAGATAATAAAGTGCTAACCATTACATAGAGTAAGTAAATCTCTTTGCTATGATATAATATATATACAAATATTAAATTAAACATCACCGAAATATTTATCTATCACAGCATACCCTGTTTTGTATACTAAAACACACGTATTTTAATCTTTAAAAGGCTGACAGATAGCCACATGTAACATAATTAGTATACATAATAGCTCAATTTGTCAGGACGATACACCTAAGGTAAACTGAGTGCACGCGAAGTATACGACCTGGACGTAGCAACTAGGCCAGGGACCTAAATACGGCAACGCAGCCAGCGCAGAATCTAATTCGCTAAAGTAGTTGGAACTGCGAACGAGGCAGCGATGAAGGTGTAATGTTGTGCAGTTGGCAAGGGACGGATATAAACGAGACACATTGATGTCTGACCTGCTCAGATTGGATTCGTCGGCTGGAGGGATTCACCGACGACCTTGAGCGTGAACCAATCAGGTGGCAGCGTGCGGTTAATTCTCAGCAGGCGGAGCGGCGTGTTTATTGCAAGGTCACGATTCGATTAGGAAACGGTTAGCTTCTTCCTATCTTTTGGCGGTTATTACGTTCTGCCATTTCGTCTTGTGGGTATAGGCACAGTTCACAGACGACAAACTAACTCACTGGCTTGCGAATTCCTGCTGCGATGTATATAACCTTTCAATTATTTAGGTTAATGAACGAAGAGTCGTATTTAATTGTGGAGCTTAATGATCTAATTCAATATGCAATTTAACTTGAGGAGGATAACATTATCAATACATGTTTAATGTGAGTGTGCAGGACTTAATCCTAGCATTCGTCTGACTAATTTATTGATAGCTGCTGTAATCGAGCATGTGACCTACTGCCCTATGATGAATTTAAAATCAGTGTCGACATGATCAGAGTTATGAAGTATGGAAGTGCTGAAGAAAGCTATTCCACTCCGGTGTGTTTGGCTCATAGGGTCACCCATAAGACACTACGCCAGCAGCCTAGGACCCATGCCCCGGTGACAAGTCTATATCTCGCCAGCCAAAGAGGACTCGAACGTGGGAAGAATCCAGAGTAGGATAACATGATAAATAATATTGTCAATTTCATTGAAATCTATCGAGTCAGCACTTCACGGCGGTACGTGACTGTACGGTCAGTTGGGTCGCGTCCGATCCGGTAGACGTGACGATAGGCGGCCCCGCTATCACCAGCTCTCGCCGCAATTACCGGGTAAGCCATGAATATCGGTAAGAAGTAAAGCACCTCTGCGGCTGCAGTTGCAAGCGAGGGCGTTTTGTTTTGTTGGATGCTCTTGAAGCGCACGAATGACACACGCGCCGACATGGGACGCGTGTAAGCTAGGAGGTCGTAGAGCGGAGCGCGTCGGTACATAATGCACAGTGTTTGAATCTGCGTGTGCGTGTGTGGACTCATATATGTTTAATTTGACGATAATAAGTTTCTTTGTATCACGTACAGAATGATCTGTAATATTCATAATTGAGCATGGGATTAAAATGGAACCCTTAAGAATATATATTTAATATATATCCATGACGAGATCCTTTAAACAACCCAAGTTGTGAAAACGATGATGATATTTAGAACCCCTTGCCCGTCTCAAAAGACAGAACAATAGAAAGTAATACAAACAGAAAAGGGGGAATGGAGGATAAATACGCAAGACTCTTTCTCGTTTTATCATTAAGGCATCAACTCTCCCTACATCTTCCAGAGAGAAACAATACATTCGACAATTAAAAATAAGTTGTTTAAATGTTTAATGAGAAGCATTGTAACTTTGACATTAAAACGAGTACGATGAGGCAAGAATGGATCCCGAGGTAATTGTTAAATGCTCTTTGTGGCGGAACACCGTAGACAGCACACAAATCAACCGCAAGGTAAAAAGAGGTTGAGAAGTTCCTAGCGCGTCTGTCTAAGATCTTTGGCGCTCCACCATTAATTATCATCGTCTCGGCGGCGGACCTAACACTTACAACAAATGTGACTAATCGTTATTAATCACCAGGGCCCCGATTCATGTACATTTTTATCCCGGTATAAGCAGAGTTAGGTGGTATAAGTGCGGTATAACTCCGAATCCAATTCATGAAGACTTATCCCGCCTCGCACGGGGATAAGAAAATATGTAAACAGATGGCGGACATTTTAAATTTTGCGTCTATGTGTAAAACGAGAAAAGTTTTCATTACTCTCATAAAACAAATCAGAAACCGTCTCGGGCCTAGGCCCAGATGTAGAAAATTATTCATAATACAACAGTGTAGGCCTAAAGTTCGATTAGGCTATAGGACTAGATAAAATTAATACGAACATAACACGTTTGACAAGCCCTTGGCCTCTCCTAGGCAACCCTAGGCCTGCACGACCTTGTTTTGACACAAATCCCGCACAAATAACTAGTTTGATTACTAAAGCCTTATGCAGATGAACAATAGTATGATAGTCCTAGGCTATCCCAAAATTTACGGCAATAATACGCCTTTTCTTTTCTTTTAATGATCTCACGCAATCTTCTGTCAATAAATAAAAATGTAAAACAAAAGATGGAGCAAATTTTTAGTGTTCTTTTGCAAATCTGCTGATTTACATGGCTGTGGAATGCAGTGGAAAAAACATTTGTTGTACTTGTTGTTGGATTGAAAATTTCTGATTGGATGAGAGTTGCTCAGACTTAACCAGGCCTTATCCTGCCATGTCCTGCATTATACCGTCCTTATACCACTTATACCCGGGATAAATGTACATGAATCGGGGCCCAGGGATCACTGTCAGACCGTTTCATTGGTCTCTAGTAATAATTTAATAAAATGTTTTAAAAGCTTTGGAGGCTTACGTTTTGTGGTGTGTGGCCGCAGCTGTCTAGGATTTTATCGTGTTAACACATCAACAATGTATAAACCGGTAGCGGGCTCGGATTCTTAACTTTTTATATCAGTTCTTTGATCACGTGTTTACTAAAATGTAAAGACAACCTATAATACACACATCAACACACGCAACATACAAGATCAATAACAACAACAGGAAATGCCTGATGTGTAATAAATGAAAAGTAAATTTAATAGAAAGTGTAATTATTTAACAACAATAAGCCTAAGTTTAAATAAGACTTTGGTGAAACGCTCTTTATCTGTTCAATATCGCATCGCAGAGTTTTATTAAAGACGGTTGTAACGTTTTGGTATTTTGTAACAAACTGGAAATAAAAGCTAAAAGGCGAATTCCTAGAAATTCATATAATCTTTAATTCTTTACCAAGAGAGATTACTTGTTGGAGGCGTCTTGATATAACTGGAGATAAACATTGAGTCAGCTACGACGAGCGAGACTTTTTCATGGCCTCACTTCGGAAGTTAATGTCTGCAGCCCTTTGTCTTGTTCCTATTGCAATTCCCTCCCAGAAGTGAAACTAAATTAAGCTCTGGAATGTCTTTTAAATAATTCAAGTCGTTGCTATTTACCCCGCGTAGTGGGAAGAGCCCTACAGTAAATGGGTTCGTTTTCTTTTCTTAGTGCGTCCCAGTGTGCTTGTCATTTGGACTCTCCTCTCTCACTCTCATTATCTCTAATTATTTCCCCTCCCCCTCATACACTCCCCCTTACTTGACCAGAGGACAAATAGCTGACGCATCTATGGTCTTGGTATCATTGGGGTATTGGCAAGTTCGCCTTCTCCCAGACAGCATTAAATTATAGTGTGAGTCTATGTACCGTAATTACAGCACTCTGTAACAGGCGGACACGGAACTAAACCACCCTCGCTCCAACAAACTCTTTGACGCTAATGCTTTATGTTCGTTACAACCTCCTGGTCAAGTGAAATGCGCGGGACAGATTGCCGTTTTAATTATATATGGGGGAGTAATTGTAATTGTATTGCTAATAATGTTAGCTGTAGCCGCAATCAGTGTGGCTCGTCACCAACATCGGAAATAATAATTGACACCGGAATAGAATAATCAGCAATCTACATCAGTCTGTACTCGGAGAATCTGTCGGGTGATAATCTGAACTCTTCTGGTTCAAGCCCGAGCTGTAGAGAGGGCTTGTCCAAGTCGCACGAAGCTCGGTGAAAATAAATGCCCGAGGAAGGAAATAATTGTGGTTTCGCTGTCATTTTCAATAAAGCACATAAACAAACGGACATTTTTGCAAGTGTAAATACAAGTGTAATGGTGTTTAAAGCGAACATATTCAAAACTAAACGGCCATCAAAATTAAACTCATACATTGCATGTTAATGACAAATTGCTAGTGTCCTTTCAGTGGTGGCAATTCGAACCACGATCAGTGAAAATAGACACCGGAGTGCCGGTATAATTTTAATTTAATGTATGTTGTTTGTTGTTGAACTATACTTACATAAGTAAACGTATAATATCAAATTTGCACCGAAAACTAACACCGTCAAAAATTGCTTTTCGCCACGGTTTGTTTGCGCAGCACACTTTAACGCGGTGATGGCCGTTCTTCGATGTCAGCTTTAAAAGCTTCGCATAATCGATTCCTGTTCTACATGCGACGGCGACGCGATTCATCAACTGAGATGGTGTAGTCGACTAGATTGATAATTTGTTATAAAAATATTGAGCCTGAATTCGTTATTAATTCTCAATAGAGAGCTCGGCTCACAAGCGGAGGCTTAGAAACACAATGCGCGGAAGTTGCATAAACATGAGATTATTATCAAAGCCGAATACACCGATGGCTCAAATGATAGAAATCCGAGTCCGGTCACTCGATAGCATTGACAAAACTAAAACAGATTATCTGTGTGTGTTTGAGTATGCAATGTCGTGTGTTTGGTACTAGACTGTCATCCTATTGACTGCTTAAGAGTCTTTATAATATTAGTCAAAATGTGTATGTTAAACTTGAATCCATAAGTCGCCCGCAAGAGAATCAAGTCTGCAGAGTCAACGTCGAAGAAAATATCGACTCAAGGCAACTTAATTAATTCATAAAGAAATGCAAACTAATATACATTCCAGTTGAGTTTCGGCATCACGCATAAGTTTACTGGAGGTAAACACACAAAAGAATAAATCATGTCTTATTGTTCTCGTTCCAATTTCAATTCCTCAAGTTAATTGGAATTGTTTTCTCTGTGTGTTGGTTAGCCTGGGCCGCGTGAAATTAATTCCGAGTGCAGAGAGGGAAGATTCTTTCGCCTTGCGCACGAAGTACACGTCTTCTTTCACGGCACAGCCTCATGCACGCGAGGTGATGAACACCAGGGAACACTAGGCTCTTTGCATGCGGTTTAGCGTACGTTGTAAATTACTGCTCCTGTGATCTTGTGTTCAACAAAGTAATTATACGCATTCTCAACAGGAGAATAACACCCAATAGTTTGTTTTAATTGTGAATATAACAAATCAACGCCTTACTTTTGCGGAAGTCGGTTTTAAATATTAATACTTAAATATATTCTTATCTTGTATTTAAAAGGAAAGTAACACAAAATGTATAAGTTCATTAAAATAAAGTGAGAGGGTGAAAATACAAACGAATTTTCTTCATTGAAGGTCATAACTGCATGTTAGAATTGTGATATATCATTCCCAGAATGGTGGAAGTACAGAGATTATATATTTAAAACGGAGAGTAGACGAAATAAAATTTGAAATAAGTCCTAAGATAAAATGTATAAACTAGTAGGAATACACCTTGGAGTCAAGAAACCTATTAACCGATTCTCAACGACATTTTCGATCTAGTGCGACTTGTTTCTGGGGTAAAGTACGCAGGGGTGGTCCCCATGATTCAGAGGCCAGTTGGCACGAGGCACCGTCTGAATCATGGATGGTCTTATATCTCACCCCGGCCGCAGGAACTGCAATATCAGTTGATTCATAGAAGTCTGCGATAGACGTTTACTATCAGGAGACGCTACAGACCAACAACGCGCCACAACCTGACCCAAGACTGAACAGAAACAACATACCATTCCAGGCATTCGAAACATATTTTGTTTTCATTACTTTTGTGTTATTAAAAAACAAAACGTTAATGAAGGAAAATGTATTCAGACCAGTAGGGGATGAATATAGGAACAAGCTTTGAAGAGGAAAACCAGGAAGCTGCAGTGGTGCAGTCCGAGTGTTGTGCATGACCTGATGGCTTCTTAAAAGAAATAGTACACTTCCAAAAGCAAGTTTTCTCTAAAATATACACATTGCGAGTTAGAGTTGGCTCGTTGATTTTTTGTGTGGCTCGTTGGTCTTGTGTGGCTCGTTGGTCTTGTGGTAAGCCTATCTGTTTCCTATGCAGAATGTCCAGGGTTCGATTCCCGCTAAAGTCAGAAGTTTTTTAACTTCTGATTTGGACTTAAGTCCATCAGTTCTTGTCTTAGGAGTTTGTGAACGGTGACTTTGGAGCCGTCCTAGCAACGAAGCACATAATAAATTTCCAGAGTTGTTCTGAATCGGCCTTGTTGATTCTGGCGTTGATTCGCGGGTGTTCGCACTGTCCATACCACTGATTGCTATATTTCCTATTAAAAAATATCGATCTTTGGTTGGTTATCGCTCCACTCGTCGATTGCGTTGGGGCCTGCAGGGTTGGCTTGGTCGCTTTGATTAAAGTCCCCCACTGAAATCAGTTAATAAAAAAACTGAGTGGGTAGACTCTAAATAAAATTTATTTATTTATTTATTTATTTAAAGAGATGACATGCCATATAGAATTGATAAAGTTGTGCAAACCCAAAGATAAACCAGAAATACATTGTCTGGCAGATATATACAATATCATTTATGAAGGCATGGAGGACTGTAATTATCTCGACTAAAGAGCTCAAATTAAAAAGTTATTATCATCTTCAAACTAAAACTCCAGCGGATAAGAAATGTAATATATTAACAAATGTATTGTGACCAACACAACCAACCTATAGCACACAACTGTGGTATTCTCTGGAAGAAACGCGTGGTCATGTCTAATGCTTGATCCTACTGTGCCAGAAATATGGCGTGCAGTAAATATTAATAAGCGCCACGGTAGAACTTTGACCAAGAAGTTAGGAGGCCAGAAAGTCAACTTTACGACATTCTAATATGCTGTTAATAACATGCACGAAAAAGGAAGCGATTCTTAAATTCGTTATATAACGAAGATTAATCAAGTCTATGGGTGGGTTTAATGTCTTACTCACTAAGTTCACAGCCAATTAGTGGCCCCAAGAAACTTAGTTTACCTTACGGAACTTTTTCAACCCCTCCAGGAATCGATAGGTTAATTATAGATATAATACGAGTAGCTTAGTCAGCTTAAGATTTAACAAGAAGGGTCAGAAACAAATCGCAGTCCCGAGTAGCATGGGGTCCTGGTCAAGTCGGGTGCAGGAAGTGAAAGAAGGTGATCGCGTCGTGCCCGTCTAGACAGATCGATGAAGAGGCGAAGAGGGGTGGGAGGGGGGGGGAGGGACACAGACATTAATCGACGTCTTCCGAGCAGTTAAATTAGTCAAACATTATTGACGTTTGCATCTCAATAAAAAGTGGAAGTTTCGTCAACTTTTATGTCCACTAGTTCCAACCCATCGTCTGTCGTTAAAATTTCATATACATAGATAAGCACTCAGAAGTAAACGGGGGCTTCGGAAGCTCAAGGGAGGGGGGAGGATACAACCTTAATATTGAATTTTAGTCGAGGCTTTCTATAAAGTTTCGTTGGGTTAGAAGAAAATAAGAATATATAACTTCGTTATTTCACGAGGAAGAAAAAGCGCAACTGATTCTCTTTGGCGTACCCATCTGAGAATTCCTCCCGCCACGGAATCCATGCAAAATGTCACTGAAGAGACAGGACGCTATGCAGGGATAACGGGTGAGAATTTCCCTATATAAGAGTAGAGGAATTCGAGGTCCACATATCCCACATGAGCCATGCTCCTTATAAGGGAGGAATGTGATTGTGGGGGAACTTGAAGACTGCTGAGGCCATATTGGAATCTACTACCAACAACGTGTTGAAGAGGTCGTCCATTCTTTTTCACTTTGCCACGCAAAAACGGAAATTAAAAAATACTTCCAAGGAGGCGATATAATATATAGTGAAAATTCCATTTTTAACAACACATTCTTTCCCCCCAACAGACCTACAATATTGCTTTGGAAATATAGGGCATTTTCCACCCTGCGGCGTCGACGCTTGACAGCTAACACCCGACGCAGTAAAACAAGTGAACTTTGACTTAAATTCTGCCAAGGGCAGGAATGTTGTTTTTACGGCCTAGAAGTTAGGAGGCCAGACAGTCAACTTGACGACATTCTAATATGCTGTTACGAAAAAGGAAGCGATTCTTAAATTCGTTATATAACGAAGATTTATCAAGCTTAAGGGTGGGTTCCATCGTTGCAATCACACTATCTTTGTAAAGCTTTGAAAATTTTGGTTCATGATTTACTTCACATTATCTATTCTACAAATATCAATAATTGCAATTTATTTTGGAAAATAACAAATAACTCATGCGAATTACCATCATACCAGATAAATATTTACAATCAACGAGTCGAATATTGTTTTAGTCAGACTCGGTGAATAATTTGATTACATAAATGTTTGCATCATCAAATATTGACATAATTATACCTGTTTTAACAAGAATACAGCTCGTGGTCATTGTTTAGCCAGAGCAGAACCAATATTTACTTTGGTCTCTATTCTGTCAACCGTTGTCCGCAACTTTCAAGCGCCACTTCCTCGGGAAGAATCCAGAGTAAACACAAGGTTTGGATGTATCAAGTTGAAACCACTTACACACGTCGCCGCCAGAACGTACCTAGAAAACATCTTTTACGTGTAGTACGTAACAATTACTTAAAATGTATTTGTTTATATAACTAATGAGTTATGACCCATTCCGTTACAAAAACTGATTGACAATGGACAACATATATAATTTAATATTATTATTAAATACAATCTTTATCGACTGCTGTACAATTAGTATGGATGACCACGGGGATCCAGCGTACTAATCAATACAAAATTAAATGTTTACAAAAATAAATAACTTGAGAAAATATATAACAGCAACAGTATGAAATTATTGATGAACACTGTTGTAAAGATGGTGATGCAAATTGATGATGTTATGCTTTAAAACAGTGAAAACAATGTTGTCAATTAATGAAAGGGGGATGAAATAGCGCTTAAGAAAAAGGGTTGAAAAAAGAAGGAACGGCTGCACGTGCTCCTATTAGAAGACCGATGATCTCCCATTGTTCAACAATACATACAATAATATACATATTAATAAAAAAAATATAATAAGCGAAGCGTAAGCGAGCGTTTCATCTGACTCTGACGACGAAAAATATTAGTTATTCGTTTTTTTGTTTTTTCCTGAAATGTTTAATTACTTGTTTGTGTGTTTAATTTTTTTTTTTTTTTTTTATTTCAGCGATATACTTCGAATGGAGGCCTAAAGATCGAGTTTAAATTTTGACCAACACGCAAGCTTTGTTCTCGATTAGTGGGCATTATTAATTGCAAAATCGTGTCAAACACGAAGCTGTCAATATAGATTTAATGTTAAAAGTTAATCGAAATTTTTTTTTCCAACTAACGGCACAAAATCTGAGATAGTCGATAATATTTTGAATTGGTCCAAGGTCCGGGTAAGAAAGTAAATTTAGTTTTACATCGATAAGAGACTGTAGTGGAAATTACATTTTAACATAAGTACGTTCATGTAACGTAAAAACGCGCGAAGTTCTATCTAATACACTGCCACCTAGAAGTAATCAAAAATAATTTCGAGAAAGCAGTCTATTATTTGTCACCAAAGAGTTTTAAATAGTTTTCCCAAGGAGTCAAGGTCCTCTAGATGGCGGTGGATTTTATCCACAAAGTAAAGGTTTTCACACACGGGTTTACCCAAATACCTTGGCAAATAATAAATAATATGGAAACGCAAACGCCATAAATTTTATGTGCAATGTGGGTCTAGCTATAGCACGTGCTCGCTTATCAACGCGTCCAACTGAGCGTTTCCTAGTGTATATAAAACGCAAGTGGTTAAGCTGTCATCTTTTAAACGACGATAATACATTTTATAATTTAAAAGTTAAATAACTGAGTGGGTCGACTCTAAATACAATTTGTTTATTTATTTATTATTTTTTAAAGCATATTATATATTTAACACAATTTGTCCAAAAATATTTTTTTGACGTACTTATAGTCTATCCAAACAGTCACACAACTTATTTTCAGTGGGGGCCTTTAACCAAATTTGATCTAAGCAATCCTGTCGGCGCTGAAGTCATCGTCATTTTGGCATTTTATATCGTGTAAAACATTTATTATTCTATTTTCCATTCGCTTGACGTAATGCAATACTAGCTAGGCTTACGGATATAACTTTTTAATCTGTGAGCCACCACAAGGATTGGTGATTGAATTAAGCAAACAATTGTGAAGAGAGTGTATTAAAATCGAACAAACAACATGCATAGAGTGAAATATTTCTGAATTTGGTGGAGTTGCCGGGTTTAGCGCTATGAATATTAAGGGTGCGATTCCGAAAACATGGCTCTAGAATACGGAAGATAAACCACTTCAGCAGAACTATTGTGAAGAGAGTGAATTAAAATCCAACAAACAACATGCATAGTGTGAAATATTTCTGAATTTGGTGGAGGTGCCGGGTTTAGCGCTATGAAAATTACAACAAACCAGAGAATATGGAAGATAAACCACTTGAGCCGAACAAAGTTGAGCACTAATAAGGGGTTAAAATATATTTACAAAATAGTAGTTCTGGATTTTCCAAGAAGTAGCTTTGCAAAGCGTGGATTTTCAGATTATCAGATTTTAATTAAACAATATTGAGAAAAATCGAATTCCTCAATCTTTTCAAATTTCAATGTTTTACAATGTAAGAATAAAGTCTTTAATTTTTTTTGCAATTGCATTTTGTAGACTAAGTATTAAGCCAAGTCATTATTTCGATTTTTCAGAAAGTCCGCAGCAAAATTCATAACTCGAAGTCGAACTCTTACTGAAGAGTGTTAATTTTCTCATGGAACTTTACCGCTTTATTGGCGACTCTGGCCAGTAGATTGAAATGCCTAACACGAAACAACCAGCTTGTTATTCTTGAAGTCGTGGTGTATTGTAGCATACGCATCCTACTACCATTCAGAGAACTGAAACTCCAATTTGTGGCTTTCCCTTTTTCCCTTATTATGTCGATATTCTTTCGAATCATCGGGTTTAATCGCGGAGCAATACTGACTTTCTATATCGTTGTGAACCCTTAAGCGTTTTCAAACGTATGTTATTTCTTTTCTGTTTTCGAATTAAAATAATTTAGTGACTCAATCCTCGATCCACACAATTCGATTCGAGATTCAAAATTTCCCCGACATTGAAATAAGATTGTCCGATGATCACTTGGAATTGCATATAAATTTCGAGTATATCGATTTCAAGAAAAACATAAAATATTATAGTTTGCGAATAATTTTTGATTCGCTGCTTCAAATCTCGGCTGGTCAGAGACTTGGACACGTGATTTCGCTTCTGTTTGTGACGTACGTGACAGTGCATGACAATAGACCTGTGTTTGCTTATGTAGACAGAAACGAATGCGAATCTGACGCGTGAACTTGCGGTGTATCTAGTTATGTGTTTTTTCGTGTTGCCAGAGCTTAAATTGCATTTTAGTACAACAGGTGCAGTCACACTGCGACTGCGATTGCAATTGAAACATACGACTATATGTCTACAATGGGGGTTCAAATTGCTTCTAGAATTGGATAAAATCAAATTTTAAAACATATATTTAGTTCCATACGTAAAACCATAAAACTATATATTAATAAAATCGTGAAATACTGATTATATTTGGCTTTGGTAAAAGTCGGTCACGTTTGTCAGCACGTGAATGCACTAACCCCGAACAGCTCCCACAACTGACAATGACCATTGTTTGCTATGGTACACGAAGATGAGACCGGAACTCACGCTTAAACTTGGCGGGTGTTTCTGCAGTTGAATCGCGTGGTTTCCGTCGTCGCCAGAGCTGAATGCATTTAGTCACAGGTGCAGTGCACACTGCGAGCTGCGTTCCTGAAACATATGATGCGTATGTGTCTCCAGGAGTGTGGTCTAAATTTGTTCTTCAGAATTTGGTTAAAAAAAAACTTTAACACAATAGATTTGTAAGTTCCATCTTGTGTAAACGAAAACACGTAAAATATTAATAAAATCAAATGAAATACTGTTTTCTTTGTGATTTAGAGTAAAAGTCGGTTAGCAGCTTTATACAAGCGACTTGAATGCACAATCCCCGACTAGCTCCCACACGCAGAGCTTCGCACTCAGTAGGTATTTAGTGAGTACGAAACCAAGATTGTAGACACCGGTTACTTCACTGTCATTTCCATGTTTGAAGTAGTACGTCTACGACAGTTAAAAAGTACTGGTTGAGGTATTTTCAAGTACGTCTACGATAGTAAATAAGTACTGGTTGAGGTATTTTTAAGTACGTCTACGATAGTAAATAAGTACTGGTTGAGGTATTTTCAAGTACGTCTACGATAGTAAATAAGTACTGGTTGAGGTATTTTCAAGTACGTCTACGATAGTAAATAAGTACTGGTTGAGGTCGATTTCAGTAGGGTTCGCAGTATGTAAGACCGCGTTGGAGTTAAATTAGTATTAGAATAAATATGAACTGTAAATCAAGGCGTGAGTTCTTTATAACACCATATGTTAAAAGTTAGATTACATTTTATTTTGTACTTGAGTAAAAGCTTACTTAGGCTCATGCAAAAGACGTAACTTAATTATGTGCGAGTAAGGCGTTATCTAGCCTCAAAGCCAGGCGCAGTGCTAACGGCCGTGGTTGTTATGCATGGGGCTGGTAAAGGGTTTTATAGGACATGTGTTGTATGGCAGTAGCTTCGCAGCCCCGGAATGTGTAATGGAATCCTTTGACACTGTTCTGCCCTGAAAAGTGCTTGAGAATCAGAGGTTAGTCTCCCGCCTCTGGGAGATTGCGGGATGCCAGCCAGGGGGAGAATGTTACTTAGGTTCAGGGGTGGCAATGAGATGGCTTACGACACCTCGTAGTCTTTTGTTGCGTCTTTGCCTTTCTACCTATTTGAAGGAAATCAGCTTCCGCAGCCGATAGCTTGCAAGCTGTCAATACATGGCACCATAGGGAGCGCACACAACATGCCATCCATACAATATTGAAATAAACTATCGAACACACAATTTTGTACATTGTTCCTTTAGTGTTTCGATATAAAATAATGATAAATGTATCTTAGATAGTATTTTTCAGGGAGTTTAACAATATAATCATATTCAAATAGTGGGAAATTAGATTGTGTGCATTTAAATGAAAGGAAATAATGAATGAAACATATAAATTGACTTACTGCTACCCCTAACGTAAAGATCAACAGAAAGCTAAAGATGTGATTACCCTAGCAAAACTATCGTATGTATTTCATACGATTTTGACACCCCTAGCATGTCCTTACTGTAAAAACGAGGTGCATCAGTATCTAAGAATAGTTATCGTTAGAGAGGTGATCCCCTGGCCTGTTATCCATCAAGTTCTTGCATCCGGTTTACACGGCTCTTTCTCCCTCTCGAGACTCCAGTGGCGGATCCAGGTAGGGGGAGGGGGGGGACCTCATCGAGATGTTGTGACGACGTGTGTCTGCATTACGTGGGTGACGCTCGATCGCTAACTCGTCTACTTGCAGAGTAGCTGTAACGTCACTGATACGTCACTAGCTGGACGTTCTGCATGGACACGTATACGTGGATTTTAAATTTTTTATATTTCTTATAAAGAAAGGTACAAGGCATTGGCCTAAAGAAAATTTAACAGATAACATAATGCATTGTATATACCATGCAATCGAGCATATTCCTGAGACGAGATAAATTCGCTTCCGACCCACATTCGATTATCTGCAAGAAGAAATATGAAAAAAATAAACAGCAATCTCAGGCTGGCAGGCTTATTACCACACCCAGAATATGAAAAGTGAGAAATGAACGAGATTCTAGAATATGTTATCTATCTAGTAGCTGGCTATGTGAAAGGAAATACGTGGGTTCCAGATCCCTCTCATCTTGTTTACGTTGGGTCCCTCTTTCATCGCATCCAGGAGGATCGAGATTCTCGGGATTCACGGGATCGGCGTCTGGCTGACTGGGATACATCAACAACGCCACACTCTCGGGATTGTATTTATTGAAGAGTTTCACTACTTCCTGTAATCTACGACACACTGCGAACCAAGTAGATGCTGACGTTAATTTTTGACAGGTTCTTTGAGTTAGTTTACATAGAATTCTCGTATAAAACAAAATAATTACTTTTTAAAGAAGAGCTAAATACAAAAACAAACGATTGAAAAACGTAATTTGTAAATTTTAGAAATATGCCTAACTCAGTCATCTGTACTGCGAGTTGTCCAGTACTGTACTTCAAATTGGTTTACCCCACAAACTGGGTTCACAGATCATCACTGCAGAAGTGCGTCCGCATCAGGTACTGTACTGTACAACAATCGCGTAACTATAGCATCTACAAAAACAGCGAATGCCTCGGGAATTTCACTGCAGGTTTCCGGTTGCAGAGAAAAAAAACAATGGAATCTAGTTTTTTAACAAAACTACGCACATGTGATCATAAATTGTTTTGAAACTGATTTCAAGAAAGAGATGTTAGAAATACGAGCATTAAATTAGTTTAGTTTTACGCGATTGTAAAAACGCTACCGACATTGGCGGGCAAATAATGTCAAGGATCAATTCCCCCTTTCTTATTTTGCTGCTTTTGATCTCGTCTGAAAAAGAATTTGTAAATATTAGACAAGACAAGGTAAGTGCATCTCTGAGTAAAAGCGCCGAAAACCCAAGTGAAAAATATAACATTTTAAAACTCAACTCCCAATAATTGAATCTAGAACCCCGTGGTGTTTTTCTCTAAGAAAAATGGCAAAGCAGTGTAGCATGTCTTTTATATACCCTCATTTTCTTGTACGCAATCGTGATACAAATACTTTGATAGAGTTAACGGTTTCGATAAGTTGACTGGTGGTAAATCGACCGCATCAAGGCGTAACGTTTTGGGCCATCTCGAGTCAAATGGTCTCCCTCTTCGCTCGCAAGTTGATCCCTTATTAATGTGCGTCTCGATCCTAGATCGCGCGGGCGGGCGAAACACACCCTTATAGCAGCGAGTCTTGCTGTATCGGGTCACATGTGTCCCCGCTCCATCATTGTCAGGCATCTTTAAGAGCTAATATTAATGTTTCCTATACAAGAGGGAACACGACATGTACATGTTCTGAATGGACGACAACAAAGAACGTTTATTTACTAGAATACTAGATGAACCATTTTATGGCAACGAGGTTTAATTTAAAAACTTTTCTGATTTTACTTTGATGTGACTTGAATGGCAGGCCGCAATCGTTTTAAGCAAAGTAATACACACAAAAAATAATCTGCTGGGGGTGCAGTGGGTCTTTCAAGCAATATTTACTAAACACTAATAGTCATATACGATATACTGAAAAACAATAACATAACTAAATAAATATGATCCAACATTTTCCATTCGTTATTTACATGTCAGTTATTCAATTACAGGTGAATTGGCAATTCGCTATATTATAAAATATTCTAAACAAAAAGTTCATATTCAGTCAATTCTTTATTTTCCATTCGAACTGTATAAATTAAATGGTCTTTTCTATACATTTACTCGAAAGAGAAGAAAGAGAGAGAAAGAAACATTTAGTTTCTTACGTATTTATTTATGTCTTGATTGATCGTTTAAAAAAAAATCATCGGTCGGGTCTAATGAACACAATAAAAAAAAAAGTCCCGTCCGGTTCAATCAAAAGCGTGGTCACGCGTAACGCAAACACTGGTCCTATATCTCTTGGTTTCAAGCCATTAGTCCCTAGGTACCTAGGTGTAGCTAGGCTGCGGTCGAGTAGCAGCGGTCACCTCGCAGGCCGGGTAATGCGCAAAGTTTCCGCCGGTAGTTAATGGCGTGTTAAATGAGATAGTGAGAGACTAACATGCAACAAGGCGGAGGCAGATCCCAATAATTAGATTCCCCGGATGTGATATCGACGTCTTACGCTGGCCGCACGGATAATATGTTAGCAGAGTACGTCAGCATTAACTACACAACCTGAGTTAATTAGGAAATGTAGCTTAAACTTTCAATTAGATTTTACTAGCAAATATTTAACACACTGTAATATGTTTGCTACGAATAAACTCCATAGTCCAATAAGTTTAGCTATAAAATACATATCATAGGGAAAGAAGTAATAACACATTATGATGTGGATAATAACAATTCAAATGTCTACTTTGAAAAATAATGTTCCTTTCCAGAACACCTAAACATACGATTTATTTCTTCTACCATAACAATGGCAAACTCCCAACTTACTTTAAAGGCTAAAGAGGGTATGGGATTTAATAGTGTACACAATCATAGCAACAGAAATGTAAAGTGTGTTGAAGGGTCGGGCACAAAAACAAAGAAACAAAAGTTATATCGGTATTATTCTATGAGTATAGAAAGTTTGATAAGGTACTTCAGGTGATAAAACATGCAAATAGCCAGAATATGTAGACAACAAAACACGCGGACAACATGATATTTTAGCCAACAAATGCATACGTTGTAAGACGAGTGATGTGTGTATTGAATGTCATCTGCTAAATCAACATGATTTACATGTAGCGAATGCCGTTTCGACCAAACACAGCACATGAATGCGGTTGTGTGTGTCAGCTATTATTCAAATCGTCAATCAGACGACGATATCAGAAGTCGCCGAACTTTCCAACCAGTGTCACAGGAATCGATTGAAACCATAAGAAAGTTGCATATATATATACGGTTTGTTTGTTTGTTTGTTAAGCAAAGTCACGCGAGGCTTCGTTAGTACGATAATATGGCTTTGTCGGTCTGACCATGCGCAGAAGGGCAGGCAGGGTCCGTAACGTCCCGACACTTAGAGTCATCTCCTTACGTGAGTGAGTGAGTGATTGAGTGAGTGGGAGAGTGAGTGCATGAGTGAGTGAGTTAGTGAGTCAGTAAATGAGTGGGTGAGTGAGTGAGTAAGGGTGGGAGTGAGTGAGTAAGGGAGTGAGTAAGGTGAGTGAGTGGGTGAGTGTGTGTGTGAGAGAAAGAGAGAGAGAGGCGTTTATTTTATTTCAACACTTCATGAGACGTGAATCTAGACTGTATAAGAAAACAAGTCTTACAAACACAAAACAGTGTTTCTGATAAAACAGCAACGCAGCAACAACGGGCACAGGATGATCAAAACTAGCTTCCCTTAATTTATTGAAGCGGTCTTTTGGTGGAGGTGCCGGGTCAAACGATGTCCATCCTTATCTGAGGCTAGCCCAGCCACCCGCCGTCAAGATACATCATGCATGCTTGTCGAAGGGCAATTTAATAAAAAAAACGTGTGCTTTGTAACGAGAGATGTGACACACACAAGACAGAAAAGTGATGCATTCAGGGGAGCCTTGCTCTCTTATTAGTTTACACATATGGGTTGAGTGAATACGTATTTAATATTTTGAACATTTAATCAACTCATTCATACCATAAAACTAAGACAATTTGTTACAGAGGTCCGAAGCAATTACATTGAAGCAATGACATGTTGCCAAGTTTTATTATTTTCTGTACATTTTAAATCGCTTCACAAACTACACGGAAGTAAGGGCTCGGCCATCGCAATACTCGACAACACTCTAGACGGTTGATGCACGTAAAGAGCGACGAAGACGAAGCTAGTTTTTACGCTCGTCTCTATCTTAGCAATTGAGACTGACTCTGGCGCGTCCTGGATACGCAGTCGAGCGAGTGTTATCTTGGCCACTCCATGGATGCCCGCTGAAAACATCGTCGTGATGCACATTTGTGATGCATCGGTGCCACTGTAATGTTGGCAGACCTCCTCGGTACTTCCTGTCTGTCCGTCTACCTGTCTGTCTGCTTGGCTGTCTGTCTGTCTACTATGTTATCGAACATCTATCAAATTAAATCAACCTTCATCTCTATCTCTTTCCAACATCACTGGATTTCGTATTTAACTATCTGTAAGTATTTAAAAATTAGGGGCAGCTCTCAAGCCCTAGACACAATATTATGAGATAGCAATTTGTACATTCATTGACAATCGAAATTGTTCACCCAATTATGATATAATTTCTTTGGTGTGGTATTTATTTTAAAAATGTATGGTCTGGTCTCTATTATTTTCATGTACGAAACACATAATAATCATGTGATCGGCAGATTAGCATCACAGCTCACAGCTCACAGTCACACGTGTCCCTGCAACTCCGTGCCCAACGCCTTGGAACTGGCTCGCTCTGAACCGTGGATTTTAGTCAGTATATTCTCTGAAATGGAGATGATGTGTGTTGGCTGGGCGGTACGACTGTGGGGGTTGGGGGGGGCATCGCCCGTCCCGTCCGGTACGTGAGACGACTTCGCAAACACCCCCGCGGTCATTCCCGCATAATAAACCACCTAGTTTGTGTTTTCATCGCGTACCGCTAAGCCCACAAAGCGGCACGGGTAACTAGCATATTGAAATTCCAGTTATATTTCATTTTTTAAGCCTCTTCATTAATGGAAAATTTGCTAATGAATTGGCGAACAACCCTGGAACGTGACGCTTGTACTCGGAGCAACTTCCACCGCTCTCTGTTCATTTGTACCCCGGTCCAGTGCAGCGTCCGCCAACAACAACAAACACAACGACTCTGCTTCTAATTGCCAAGGTTTTTCCTCACGCTACCTACTTCATAAACAAAGATATGAGTTGATTCAATAGCATAAATATGCTTGTTTCTCGTTGTTTGCAACAGCACAATGGTGGATGGAAGCTACGAGTGGAATATAAGTACTAATTTTATTCAGTGTATTGTTATTTAGTGGCCCTATGGTTGGATTGACCAATGGGGTTCTGAATAAGGTATGCCAGACAGTATTTATCCCAGTGCTACCACTAAACAAGCTACAATTATGTATTTTATTAATACGTGGAAAGCAAACAAATGGGAAATAAACTGGTGATAAATGCTATTGGATGATACGTGGAAAAACAACACATTTAATATAAGATAAATATCATTAATTTATTAACGGCAAAACTTGATAAAATGCAAATATTGAAAAAGAAACGATAACGCTCACTCCCTGTAATAAAGTATTAACGCCTTGCCATTGGCGGTTTCTAAAGCGCCCTGCTATTAGGACAAGAGATGAAGGGAGAAAAGAGCAAGTGCTGACTACCATCATGGCTTTGTCTCACCCGACCAACAATACAATAATTATGTTTGCTCATCCATGCACAATGCTGCAGGTTCACGGCACCCCTGCCTCTGTGTGTTGACAAGTGCGTTCAGAGATGCGTAATGAAGGGTGTGAATGAATGCATCTCATTCTGTCGTCCCTGATCGTCAGACAAACCCTTCCCCTCTGTCGTAGCGAGCACAGTGGCGGACAGGGTACTGGGAGGCGGCGTCGAACCAGGAAGAACCCACACACTCTTCTCATTCATCTATCATGTTGCTACTTCTTTCGCACCTCTGAGATTCATTATTTTCTTTCAGCTTCCGAAAGTTTTTTTTTTAACGGTATTTATAAAAAAAGTGTCCATCATCCATCATCCAAATTGATGAGGATTTATGAACAAAAAATATAAACAGTACAGAAGAGTCACAATAATAGAAACCAGTCTGCTGGGAAGAGTATCTTCCTTCCAGACACAGGAGCGCGGATAGTCTGGACGCCACTGGCGAAGTTCGTATTTACATGACCGTCAATTAGTTTAGTTAGGTGCAGCTGTTATCAACAAATTCCTTGTGATTTCCGTAGCCAACTTTTCAAGAGCAGTATGTCAACCTCTTGACTCGCGGATGAGTTCGAGCCCCCTCGCGCGCCAGGCGCAGCTAGGGGAGTGCTCTCTCTCTCTCTCTCTCTCTCTCTCTCTCTCTCTCTCCAGAGAGTTTTCACTATTGCGTCTCCTCTCTCTCTCTCCAGAGTTTTCACTATTGGAGCAGAGAGCTGGCCACAACAGCTAAACCTCACTTCCTTGCACTGAGTAGTGCCCGGAATCTACTAGAGTAGGCCTAGAGCGTATAATACACTCGTATCGCAGCTCGTGAACATCAGAAACCTCGTATACACCAGGAAAGAGTGAGCGACGAACTGCGATTGGTTGACTAACCTACCTGACTATAAGGTGCCTCCGCTGATTACCATCGCCGTGCTTCGTCACAAATGCAATTATGATATTCATGCAAGATTGTTTTACGATTTGGATTTCCTCGCACTAGTCTTCGACCTACCGTTGCCAATTATTATGTATGAATTTTATTCAATACAATTTATTTGTGTTCAATTATACAAATTATTCATAAAAATTTAAATATTTATAGTGGATTTATATGAATATGAATTGCGTGGTTATAAATAATGTGATTGGTAGAGTCGATTCATACATCTTTCATACTGGATATGTACGTGAATAATCTTACATTCTTAACCACGCACAATGTAATAATAAATATCACGCATTTCAGCCACGTATTCGACATTTACATTTGTCCGTTCTCTCCATCTATGGGTTCGTATTCGACGAGTATCAAGTGCGACAGAAAACCGAACGTGTTAAATTATAGAATATCCAAACACTGTGTTAACCATGGCCGCACTTCGGTATGCGGGGATACGCGGCGCACATTGAATATGTATACGGCAAGGCAACAATACAAACAATCCTGGGCGTACTTTTAGGCGGTTCAATGATCAGGACTGGAGACACCAACCTCTTCATATTAGCCGACTATATCACTTTCAATCCGATGTAGTGTTTATTTCTGTAAAATTAAATGCATGCAGATAGTGGTAAAAATTGCATGTGTTTGGTTTAAGCCTATATATCATAAAATAACAACGTACAGTTGAGCAAGATATGCAATATGCATTTACATTGACATAATATTCACATTTTCTTATACATCAATATGCAAGAAATGTTCGCTTTAAAAATAACGATAATATGTAGACTCATAAAACTAGAGATGCACGCATTTATCTTGATTTCCAATGGCGATTCAAATGCGAAACATATATAACATTGAAACTATTCAATTTTAGTTAGTCCGATCGACGTTCCGTTTCAACTGAATTATTTGTTGAAGTGTTTTGCCCATTTACCTCAAGAAAAGTAAGTTCATCAAACAACATGACAATCCTATCTGTGATATCAGCTACGCGTCCACGCACGCACGCACCATGTACCTGCCGCCCTAATTCACCAGCACGCCCCCGACACCCGCGAGGAAATTGCAGACGTCAGAAGAATAGACGAAGTTAGCTCGACTTGTTTTTTAGGGTGGGAAGGATGAACAGGGAGTATAGTCAGGTTCTGTGGGAAGATCGGGGATCAGAAGGGAGCACGCACATGGTGTCAGGGAAGCTAGTACTTCACGCATGAGATTCGATATTGGCCAAGGCCATCGTAATAGGGTTAATTTTAACGTTCTCATGGATTTGTAATTGTACTCCATTTGTAAAAAAACATTTCCTCCTAACTGCCCTATACATAGTTAGTTCCCTGCCCAGGGCCAGGTTTTCTACGGAAAAACAGGAAAGAGAAAGTGCACACTGACTCTGGAGGCTACGGTAAACTACGTTCTAGTGGGGTGTAGTAGGGACCACATTTGAAATTAATGCATAATTTAGTACGTATGTTTTGACTATTTGCGTTCTCGTCTAGCGTATGTTCAAAGTTATAAGCAAGCCTAGCCTAGCACTATTATACAACAAGTTCATACTTGTGTTGACGAAAGAGGAAGTGAACGTTGCTGCTGTGAGCTCAGCATGGAGTGTGCTTGAGCAACACAATGTCACGGACACGGATAGAGCCGTACTACGACTGTAATAGAGAGAAATAGACGATTATACGACTAAATTTACCCACAAGGCCACAAGAATGACTTTTTGCTCCTGTTATATTTATTTGAAGAATTCCCTCAAAATCTTCGGAAAAGTGTCAGCGAAGAGACGAATGTTTGAAGATGATTGTCTAAAAAGGTGTTATTAGGGCTCTGTGTGATGTAGACTATGAAGCACAAAATTACAGTACCTATATTATTGGTTATGGACGACTTTAAATATATAATTCCGTAATGCTTAAAATGTTGACATATTATATAACCGTCAAATTGTCTGGTGCCAGCAATTGTACCTTTGAGAGTAACCGATGCAATTAGCAATTACTGCTTATCATCTAAATCTACTAGTTCCCCACAACGTACTCCATATTTGATGGCCCTCCCGGCGTCTCTCTCTCTCTCTTCTCTCTCTTCCTCATATTTCCCCTCTTCTTTGCATCATTGATCATAAGTGCCACAGTTAGAATGGTCCATAAAACATCAGAGGCTGAGTCTTGGTAAGAATAAGCATAACGACTTGGTTGTGACCGCGGAATACAGATACACCGACCGTTGAGGGGGGGAGGGGGGTCCTCTCAGACGACTATCCGCATCTCACATCACCTAACACAGATGAACCTAGGACTGTGCGGGTAGCGGTTTTGACAGTCGGGTAGGATTCGGGTACTAAACTGTTCGGGTTTTCGGGTCGGGTCGGGTAGGGAAAATACGGCTGGGTAACAATGGATATAGTGCATTCATTTACTTTAGAAGAATTATAATAATATGTTTAAGATTTTATCCCAATTCATTTTCTAATGTCTGTATTTACTATTTTTATTGAATGGAAAAAATTGTCTGGACCGGCACCTCCACCATCCTCATAAAACATTTTCTAAATCAAATCAAATAAATAAAATCGTATTTTATTTTTAGAGTATACAAACTCAGTGACAGAACTAAATTCTTTTATACTATCGGTACTATCGGTCGACCACCAAATACACGACCCGACCCGAAATTTCGGGTACCCGCAGACCACTAGTAAAAACTATTCATTAATACAAAATTAATTCTTACATTTTAAATAAATTAGTTTTTCTAGAAGAAAAGCAACACGATTTTTATTCAAAACTCGATAGTTGGTTGAATTATCTGAAGTGTATAGCCGAGCCGCCGTCAAACTGACTAACTTGATAGTTTGGCGAGTAGATAACTTAAATGGACTGGCAACTGAAACCATTGAACACATTGTTGGACTACTAATTGTCAACTTCCTACAAGGAAGTCGATCACTGATGACGATCGATCCTCGTCAAACTCGAAGCTATTCGATGTGCAACCCGTCACCGAGGTATAATCCCCCCCCCCGTACAAACTCACCATCGCTCGCACGAAGCCCAGGCTGGACGCAGTTAGTTATTATATTTCTTGGACGACCTAAACGAGCGATGAATGAAGGACAAATGAAATCGTGGCGGTTTGTACAAAGAGGTTTACTCGCCTCGCAAAGGTCGTGGGTTCGAATCTACTAGGTACCATCTGAAGTTGAGCAACGTTAAAAAGTTATTGTGAGCATGTATTTGATACTGCGGTGTTAACAAATTACGAACACGGTTCGCAGAAAAAAGCAGACATATCAGCGGAGCACTTAATAAATTGTATCAAGTATCTCGCAGAAGATAAATGCGCGTATAATTGAAAGCGGTTGGCAATAAATACGGTATTTTCCATTTACGAGAGGAACGTTCAACGTTAATGAAATATGAGCATCAACCATTGTAAAGCGTGAAAACGAGGAAAAAGATTTTCAGGGCAACAAGAACGCGCAACTACTAGAAATTTTATTCAAGTAGCCTCTATGTAATTAATGCTATCGACAACAATGCAGCTCATGGGAGTTAAGGAACTCCAATTTCAAATGTCAATGAAATAAATTTGGTTATGATTAAATTCCCGGAGTACGCAATAATATACCACTTTTTGAAATCCTGAGTGTACACACATTTCGATAACCCCTATATTGGGGGAAATATTCCTTGGAAAAAGATCTACTTTCGAGGGAAAACAGACGAAAACATTTCACGTCCTTTGATTTAAATCTAATTTCATAACGAGTCGCTCACGTCAAAGAGATGTGAAAACGACAGAGTGCTGTTCAATGTTTACTCTCACTCCGGGTGCAGTGGTGGGCTGCTCCCGAGTGCACTCGCGTACACGCGCGTGACTGCAGCGCACGCGGGAGAACGAGGCACCCTCTAGAATTATAAATGCAACAATACAAATGGCGCCACTCCATCAGGGTGACAGCCAGAGCGGAAGCTTTCAGAGATAGAGGATAGCATCGTTAGGCCTACAACTGCGAGGGGAGAGGAAGGGAGGATAAAACAGAACACGGCGCGGCGCGTCTTATCAAGATGGGCATTTTTCACCTGGACGGTTCAGTTAAACGTAAGATTCAAAACGTGCCATTTTATTGCTCTGCCAAGTAAGCCCCGGAGATATTCGCACCCTTAGCACGTTCGTCAAGATGCCATTGTTACAATGTAGCTTACGCATTTATTTATTCAATATATAATTGATTCAAACATGCAATGTTCAATTTATTGAAACAAATGTCATTTTTAATGGATTTAAAACATGCAATGTTTAAATTGTGTTAATTTTTTGTATCACAAATAGGAGTATGTATTTGTAATTCTTGCCAGTTGTTATGGGTTCACCATTCTCTCCCCCCCCCCCCCCCTCCTACATAAAACATGTAGGCGTAATTAAAAATATACTGATGTTAACATTATAAATTATTATAATATACTGATACGGTTAAATGTTTAATATCTGTACATGCACAACAGTCAAGCACGAAGCTAAGTGACTGACTTAACGCGCAAGTCGGCTGCGCGGAAGACGAGTGCGCACCCCGCATTGTACTTTAAAATAAGCCAGTTTCAACTGAAGGAAACAAAACGCGTGAGAGTCCCGTCCTATTAGCATCAGTGTCGGCGATACTGATTGGACCAGTCACCCCCGTCTCCGCCTTGAAACCCGACCGTCGAGGACACACTCTCGATTGATGATGAGCATCAATCAGACGCCATAAGTGAAATATATTCCATATCCCCCACCCACGCAGGCTATTCCCATAATGAACTTGCTAATTAGTTTACAAATAACCACGTGATGGGGCCAGTATCACTTGATATTGTCTTGAAGCTCGTGCAATCACCGGTACCCTAGCCAACAGCTGGGGAAATCACATCAGCAGTTTACAATCATAATTTCAGATTGGTACATTGATCGAAGGAGCTAATTGGATTGCCTTGGCTTGTCTTCGAGTTGATAAACACACTTCTAGAGAAGATTCACTTTCCACAATCAATCGCTAAAAAACAAACATCGACACGTGTAGTGGTCTGCTTCGAAGAAGCAAGGGAGAATGTATACATGTGCGGTACTTTGTGATTGCTTGATTGGCGTTACTGGCTGGTGACGTAGGTTTAGATTTCCCGCCAAAATATGTAGGCAACTTTCAACTCACTTCAAAAATTGACAATCTTTCATGATTCTGCTAGCCTAATAGAACAATAAAACATGATGATGCAAACTACATATCATTATAGGCACACGATGTTAAGAAGAAAACAATTGTTGCGAATCAAATTCAAGGAATGTAAAGTAGAGAACTTCTTTCGCAATATTTAAGCATTGATTTCCACCTCGAAAGAAATATTTTTTCCGGCACGAACTGTAACCCTCGTCGAAAAGAAATTAATCTCGCGACGAGTGTAAATCCATTATAAACACGTCGTTAAAACTTTTCAAGCGCGCCCGGCAACCGGCGTCGCGACGCTGGAAGAATTAATTGGACATTGCGCATATCGTCTCACGTTAGGAGAAACAGAAGATGATAATTGCTACAATTCTTTCTCACCTCGCGACACTAATTTCATTACCTACAAACCCCCTCGGCGTTTCACGATGGGAAGGCCAAGTGGGGACTCTTTAATTGGCTTGTGATTTTATACGTGTCAATTACGTTATATTGCCTTACGACTACACAGCTAAATGGCGAGCATGTATCATTAAAAACCGGGACACAAGTTTATAGGCACTTTATAGTTTATATATTTGTTTTGTGCGTTTTAACTTTAATGAGGCTCCCACATAACCTCACTTTCGATAGAAATCCATGAGAATTTGTACACCAGGCCATTAGTGTCCTTCATAACAACTTAGGGAAATGTTCATTTGTTACATTTTGAGATAATTGTATTCAAAGTTTTGGATCTTACTCTATTTGAGCATTGCAACCGATAGCTGACCCACATTTTCACAACATACGCCTTCCTAACGATATGTTTCTAACAACTATTCAATAAAAGGTGTTTGACTGGGTGTACTTTTTCAGAAGAAGTAAACAGATACAAAAATGATAATACTTTTTCAGAAGAAATACACAGATACATATATAAAAGTGTTAATACTTTTTTAGACGAAATAAATATATGAATATAAAAAACAATACTTTTTCAGAAGAAATAAACAGATACATATAAAAATGTTAATTCTTTGTCAAGGGTGAGTCAAATCAATAATTTCTTAATGTTTCAACGTTTAAGATGCAACTGCTAAACCTAAACAGCAAATATTATTGTTCAGTACAAAAAATTATTTGGGTCGTTCAAAAACAATTAATAAAATATATACGATGAAAAGTTTACGAATCTAAATTCCACAGCTTTTAGGGATCATTAGTAATAATCTAAGTGCAACCAAAGACGTAATTAAATCAGAATGAAACTCGCTTATCATCTAAGCAGTCACCCATGTAGCCCCAGTGTTTTTACCTGGTTGCAGTAATCCCTTTGACCTCCGCTGTCAACAAGGATTATATCGCAGCCAGGTGACCTAAATACCAGGCCCCCCAGGGACCGAGGACGTGTGACTGTCTTCAAACTCCTCGCCTGTCTGCGAAGTCTTTGCGACAGCCAACCTTTACAGGATGAAAGTCCCATTTCAAACCAATAGCACAGGAAAATGCTATTTGCGGAGTAAAGTTAATCCAGGATTACGTTAGCTTATGGCTTTCAGAGTGAGGAATATTTGATCCGCAGTTAGATAGGTACTAACTTCTAGACGTGACTGAAATATAGTGGTTTAAACTTAAGACCATAAAACCCTTATGTAATATGAGTGATTTTCTTTTAAAAACAAATTTAAATCTTAGCCAAACTTGGCGAATACCAGGTTATTTATGTTTTAAATATTAATCCTTCAACAGACAACAATTGCATCTGTTCAATACACTGTTCCGTCTTCAATATCTGTTGACATTGTAATTTTCAAATAATATATTTCATACGCTATGATACTACTGGGATTTACAGGAAAAATAAAATGTCAAAGACAGTGAGTTGTTGATGGCGTTTATGTATAATGAAAAATTGCCAGATTAGTTTTACTTGTGGAGATAGCTTGCGAAAAAGTTGCAGAAAATCAAGCAAACAGTTTAACCAGCTACGTTTGATAAACTAGAAATAACAAATACAAGCTGTGTGTACCATGTTTATATGTTCAACCACAGTTAATCTACAGTTAAATGGTGGCACACAATTTCTCATTGAGAACTTTGGACAATACCGCATACAAATACAAACAAAACAAATACAAACAGGAACATTTTTCCCATATCGGTTTTTATCAGATTGGTTAGCATGTTTCTTTTGGTAATCTTCTCTGTGAAGTAGGCCAACTGCCAACGAATGTACAAAACGTAAAAAACTAACACAGTTTTAATGTGAAATGTATGACAATATTCCTACCTTACAACTTATCTGCTAATATTTGAAGTACTTGTTAAATGCACGTTACAAATAATTATCTGTAATGAATATTCTGCCAGGGATGCGCTTATTTCAAACGACATTTAAAAAAACTAAATGCAATTAGCACATTTCGAATAGCCTGAAACCAATTTAGCCAAACTTTTGTTTTTATCTCCCGCAGATTGTTATGTTAGAATGTGATCAGTTTTATGTGCACAGCTGTACCCTGAATTTCTCATTAACGTTATTATAACCGCCCCATATTCTATGCTTTGTTTATGACCAACACATAAAAAACCTAGGTCTAAGCCGAGATTAACATTTTAACACCTACCAAAGCTCGTTTCTAATGGCATCAAGGTAGTGTTTTGCATGATTAATAACACTGCAGGGCCAAAACCAACCAAATAAATTAGAAAGTAGAACACAAACAGAAAAAAAACCGTGAACAACACTCGCTCGTTTGGCAACACTGGACTGTTTTTATAGCCAGCAATCTCGTACGCCCTAAACCCTAAATAACCCTTTTGTGAAACCAAATTTGCGCTGCAGTATTTCGAATGTAATTTCGAGTAAATAGTGATTGAAACAAATAAACGGTCTCTTTGCAGTTACCATGTGGAGAGGGTGGGTTGAATATGACTTCAAAGAGTTCATTCGTGAGTTAACTTCACACTAGACCTCACTGCATTGATACTGTTCACTGGGAGATGAAAACAAATGGAAAAAGAAGAAAAGAAAACGTGATATCCTTTAAATCGTTGTGGTAAAATTATAACTGCTCAATTTACTACAGTTGATTATGTTGAGTGCATTGTACTTGCTTTTATTATTTGATCGTCCTTCTTTTTCCATGAGTAATTTTACAAACTGAATAATAAACAAAGATAATAATCCAAGCCTTGATGTGTTATATCATGCGCACGAACATTCTTTTGAAGTTTATTTCCTCTAGCGAGGGTTAATCCTAAAAGCCTCCATGCACCTCAGACCTGTGGAGTGAGGAAAACACCTCCATCCTCATCCAGCGAGCATCAATCCAGACAATTATAACATCACTCAAGTCCTGCGCGGAGAAAACATCCCACGCCCCACGAAAAACAATTTACTTTCTATTATATATATATATATATAAGTGAAATAGTCGACAACAACTCAATTCGAGAAGAGTGCTCGGCGCTTCCGCGATAAAAACGCGGCCCATTTCACTCGGCTGCGATAAAACAACTAGCGCGAGATTCGCGTCCCTCGGTGTGAAATTGTTGCAAATAGTTGGGAGTTTTTCAATCAAATTACATGGGCGACGTTCGTTCTCTGGATGGCGATATCCCACAACTTTCAACGCGGCTGTATAATTTATGCCTTATTTAGAGGAAGCTACCGCCAACATTGTATTGGATTATACCAGAGTTTTTAGCTACATCTGTAATTCTTACGGGACATTACCATAATCTTAAGCATACGATATTTTTATTTTATACCGCGTATTCTCCACTTCACTTGGCAAATACGAAGTGTGCTTTCATTGCTTCCGCCTTGGGTGATTTTAAAGAGCTAGTGGCACAACCTTTTACGTCTTTCAACTATTATACTAACAATGTATGCCACAACAAATCCTTTGACATTTCGCGAAATTCTTGGCATATTTTAAGAAAGTACATTAAGGCTGTTCCATCCCTGTTTTTTCCATTTTCTAAAATATGCAACTATGTAAAATTGTAGTGGATGAAATTGAAACCTGGCACTATTAGAACACCAAAACAATTTTTTTCAAATTTTTCTGATCGGGCACCCGGCATATATTGCATCTACAAAATAGTATCAAACTGCAATTGTATCTACCACATCGTTCAACGTAGATAGCTGTGTTTCTGTGACATTTAAATTTGACTGTTTTTCTACGCTTTAACAAAGAGAAAACTTGGGATTTTACAATTTGGTATGTTCCACGAATTTTTTAGATAACCGGTACTTTTTGTCAATTTGTACCGGAAAACGGAAAAATTCTCAGGGGACACGGTTCCGAAAAATCCCATGTTTTCTCTTTGTTATAGCGTAGAAAAACAGTCAAACTTAAATGTCACAGAAACACAACAATCTACGTTGAACGATGTGCTAGATACAATTGCAGTTTGATACTATTTTGAAGATGCAATATATGCCGGGTGCCCGATCAAAAATTTGAAAAAAAATTGTTTTGGAGTTCTTATAGCACCAGGTTTCAATTTCATTTACTATATTTTTACATAGTTGCATATTTTAGAAAATGGAAAAACAGGGTGGAACAGCCTTAAGAAAATACTTGTTACTCAAAAAGATGTTCGCAATTTTGTTCTTTAATAGAGATATAATAAAATATATTTCCATATAAAATGCATTGTAATTTTGTTTCATTTTGAACGATATATACAAATTATGATATAACCTTTATGTATTTTGACAGTGTAATAATAGAAAAAAATCATTCCGGCAGTTTAGCACTCACAAAATGTTTGACAGTATTGAAAAGAAGTGAACGTTATATTTATGTATTTATTTTAATTTTAATTTAGATATTTTTATTTATTCAACATTCTATCATATTTAGTTATTAAACCTTCTATACAAAGGAGGATGCCAATATGGCAATATGTTTGGAGATGATGACGTTTGGGAATCAGTTTGTGGCATGTTGGCGATACTCATAACAAAATAACAAAATAACGTATTTCAATTAAAATTGGTAGAAATGAGGGCTATGTGCGACGTCGGATTTATTAAAAAGATATATTCATCCAATAACAAAACAATTATTATCTATAATATTACGTGAATGGACACCATAAAACCATTAGAGAATATAATTACCCAATAACTTTCAATAATATGACGGCTTTGTTATGTAACAAACGCTAAACTAATCGACAACCAGATCGCTCGAAGCTGCGTTACGCGGATTATAGCGTTTCAATTGGAACACGGATAATAATACAAATGGAAGAATAAAACGTCATTGACAGTAGTTGTTGACTAGTTTCAATTCAAATTTCATTCACTAATTAATATAAAATGTTAATATTATTGAATGATCCCTTACGTTATGTGCTTGGATTGAACGCTTTAGAATTAGGCCTTTATAAAAACAAAATTAAATATAAAAATAAATACTACGTAAAAAGTTGTCCATCTGAGGAATATCGTGGTTGTATGACAGATTAGTTTTCAGACTACTCCGGTGTGCTGTTATTGTTGTTTCCGTGCACTTTTCAGAGTGCAGGCTAGCCAACACAAACACAAACACGGAACAAATCCAAATAATACTCGCATGCGAGGTGTAAGCTACGGCTTATAAGCTACCTTCCCGTAGTAACACTACATAACGAGTATATGGCCGCTCTTCGAGTCTGATCTATGGCCGTGACGACACAAAGCCTGGCACTATTTAACAGCGCTATGTGCGTAGTGGTACTTGTATACACATCCAGCTAAGCCTAAGCTAAAACAAAAACAAGCAGCAACTAATCTCAAGTCCAAACTTCTAATTAGGGTGCGGTGAGGAAGGGGTCGTCTTTAATAAATAACGTGGTGCGGATCGCTTCTCCACCGTGGTCGCCAAGTCGTGCAACTTACGACTCTGAGGTGAGAGTGGCGAGGGGGGCGGGGAGGGATTCACGTATTGTAACTCACGAGATGAGAGTAAAAACGATAACTGTTAAGGGGTGGCTAAAAAACAGCGTGGAAATGTCATGTTCGTAGTCATTATATAGCGTAAGTGAAGGCATACCCAGCTGGGCCTATTACATTAATAATCGAGAGAAGATGATGAAGTTACGCAATGTGTTATAACCCCCCCCCCCTTCCACCCCTACCTAATATCGTGTAACACCGAGAAAAGAAATACCGATTTCCCCCCAAAATTTACGACTTTTTAGTCTATGAAGACTTTTCTGGCGTCAAATGCTTTAGCAATGCAAAAGGAAAGTGTTGACACTGTCGCCACACTTTTAACCTAATGAGTCAAGTTTGTCCTTTGCAGGTTCCTACGAACGTAAATTTATTTTTAACAATTTCCTTCCCGACTTGTTTTCTCAGTCAACTCGGGTCTTACGCGAGTGTGTACGAAAGTACAATAACGATACGAATGTTCTCGTAATGCATTTCCATGTCCTTCTAATTGGACGCCGCTCTTCCGCTGGATGTGTTGAGTTTGCTCGCGCACTTGAGAGCTTGAGCGTGCTCGAGACATCCCTGGGGACGCCGCTTTACCTACGAGGCGACACTAACGGCAGGCATTAGGACCAACCATTAAACGAAGATCCGACTGGAATTAATTTGATGACTTTCCAATTGGAAACTGTGAAAACGCGCGCGAATTAAATAGTTATCTTGTCGACATGTCACTTGGTGTGCACACTGTAACAAGGCAGCACCTCATTAAAACAAACTATTTGTTTGCGTTCAACAACAAATGCACCTCAAAGTAAACACTTTGCTGGTTTGCTCTGTGCTCAACTCCAGCTGGTTAATTGGCAAGAGTAGGTGCTCACAATTGCAAACTAGATGTAATGGGTTTGAGCTTCAGACAGAAGAAAGGCTATACTTAACCATATCCCATTCATAAAGGTAAATACACAACATTTGTATTTTAACTATACTCATTATTATAATCATCGGAATTGTTTGTTTTACTTTCGAGGCACAACAAAATTTAATTATGTAATGGAACGTTTCGCTGCGTTTATTTACTAATAATTTGGTCTCGACTGAGCGGGCATTGCCCAAGGGCGGTAAACAATGGTGATACTGTGATATTTTAGGTCCGAACTACTAACACACACACAGACACAGACAGCGCTTCCAACCCACACTACCTCGCACCGATATAGACAACGCACACTACCTCGCGAGAGAGATATATCACCTGTGATTCGAGGGTCAAGAACTATTGCATGTTCGATATTCAATCTAACCACGTACGGCGATGTGAATATACAATAAATTCACACTCGACATATCACATATCACATTTACGATATTCATTGTTCTAGTTCTGGGAAACTAAAACTACTTTACCTCTACAATATGATTTATATATTCTCTCGAGGCGCAGCTGGCTTAACTCGAATACCAGGAAACGATTCAAACAAAACTAGTTTATTTTAAATAACAATGCATGCATGCACCGGGAAAAGATTAACTTTCTAAGACACGATATTGTTATTTAATTCCATGTGTCATTTTCATTCATACTTAATAGATGCATATTCTGTATTCAAGATGTGCTTATACTTCTAAGAATTGCATTTCACAATGTTGTGAAAAGACACAGGGCTACACATTCTTAATCTTTTTAACTTAGATAGATTGGTAATTAACGTGTGATATTCATGTTGAATCCTATAACAAATTGTGGGATATGGATTGACAGAAAATATGTAGGCTAATATGTTTTCAAGTAATTTCTATTGGGGATCATGTCTGATGAGCACATCTCTGACAACGCCCTCATTGACTGACCGATGGAGCTGTGTGAGAGCGGCCGCTTAGGGAGCTGATCGTGCAGCTGTGGTCTGACGACTCTCGGAGGCGACCCGAGGAGCGTGTGAGAATAACTAACTAACTTACCAGTGTGCGTTCGTTGATGCGCCTTCAGGTGCGAGCTCTTGGTGTACACCTTCTTACACCCGGGGAACTGACACTTGTGTATCCTCCGCTTGGAATCGGGCGAGTGGTCGTGCCTCGCGTGGTGTCTGCTACCGGGCGCGATCACGGAGGTGCCCGTCGAGCCGGTCACGAAACCGCTCGCCAAGGGGGTAGGTATTTGACTTTGCGTGAGAGAGATCAACCTCGTGACTCCCGAAGAGTTCCTTGCCGTCAGACGCACTATGGCATTGCGGGGGGTGGCGGTGACGGTCGTACAACTGTTCGTGGTCGCCACCCTGAGGAGGCCCTGCTCGGTGGTGACGCCGCCACAGCTACTGCTAACACTGCCGCTACTCAGCGTGCTGCTGTTGCTGTGACCTTGCCCGGACTCCGGGCTGGAGGGTGGGGTCAGGGTCGGGAGGATGCTCTGGCCCGCGGACGAGTCCCTCTCGATCCTCAGCTCGATGGGTTTGATCTCGGGCTGGAGTCTATCACTGGAGCTGCTCACAATCTCCTCGAAGTCTTCGTCCTCCTCGTCCTCGTCTTCGATGGGCTCCTGCTTGACGAGCACGTTGAGTTGCGCGCTGAGCGAGCTGTCCCACGAGCACGCGGACGACGCCGAGCTCATGCTCAGGGAGTCTAGGTGGCGTTCACTCAGGTTTAGCTCGTCCAGGGTGAGGGGGTCGACGACTTCCACCTTGCCGGCCCAGGAGGCGGCGACGGCCATCGCGGCCGCCGGCCCCGGCGCCCGGAACAAGTTCCAAGGTGTGTCTAGGTCTGTGGGGAGTTTCTTGTACGACTGAAGCTTGGGCTCGTCTTTCAGGTAGCGCTCCATCTCGTAGCACGTCTGCAAGCAGAGAAACAACACGTCAGCTTCGGTCGTGTGCAAGGTTACAGTCATTACATCATGCCAACAGGACAGGGAAGAATAACACAATAATCGCAACTGATTAAGAAATTTGTTTGATTTCCTCGACTATTTTGTATTCAGTCATAAATTAAATTTAAGTTGAATTTATTGTTATTTTACTTAGTATAGTATATTAAAACATTCTCAAGCAGCGCCGTTCACTGTGGCACACACGATTCGTTCGCTGGTCCGAAGCGTACACCAATACGAGTACGTGGGTTCGAATCTCGCACCAGGCGTGGGGATGTTATTGTCTTTCACCCTCATCTGTCACTACTCAGCGTCTCGATTAAAAATATTGCACTAAAAGAGACGTTTAACAAAATAAATCGTCATTTAATTAGCATTGTTGGTGGAGGTGCCGGGTACGAGAACCTACCCGGCACCTCCACCAAAGCTTACTTGTTTTACATTATTCAACGACGGCAATACATTAACTGCTACCATATTGTCGAATTGTGTTTGAAATATACACGAAGCATTGCTCAAGCAAAGCTCGAGCTTGAAAACACAATATTGGCCGAAGAAACACATAAAAAATTAAATGATACACTCAGCTATAACAAAAATGTTTCAAACGTAGTTGAATAACAAAGTAAGAAATATGTAACACATTTTCCATTTGTACATAATTTAGAAGTTTCAAAGCAAAATAAACTCAATAAGAAAATGAAATATGAGTACACACAATTATTATAAAACTTGTTATAAAATAATCCTTTGGTTCGTGTTTTAACCAAAGCCAATACTTCATTCCAATTCCATTTTATCGACGGAGTTTCGTTTTTGTAACAATGATAAATAAAATTCTCTGTCTGCGGTTAAACGTTTACATGGTGTAGACACGAGATATAAATCTTAAGTATCGGTTTATTTATACTTCACAGAAGACCTGTGATGCGCTCTGGCGACTAGGAGCATAAACAACTTTAGTGCTAGTCTTTTAAAATAGTGTGGATCGTTTGCTCCGGACTTTCCTTGCGGGAAGGGGACAGGAGAAGGCAAAGCAATAAAGAAGAAAGATATTTTTCCTTTAACAAAAGGAAATAAAAATATAATCCTTTTTTTACGTTTGGGTTGTCGTCGAGAGGAACGCCCTAGCTAGCCGCAAATAAGTGGTCGGGAAATCAATTGAGAGTTCGGGTAGCTGTTTCATTTCATTTGTTATTTCCCGCTGGTAAATTGTCTACTACAGTGTGTTGTCTGGAGGGTTCACGGTTCATCGTTTCTCCGCGCAAACACTCTCGCTCTTCTATCTATCATACCTTCCTTCTCGCACGAGGAAATCCTCTTACGTCGCAGCAAGCTTTGTAGAGGGAAGATAAATGAGTGACGGCCTTGATCTCGGTAACACACCCGCCGGGGGTCGAACCCACGTCCGAACGTGTGTACGAAATATCCTGTCACAACCAACTACAACTAGGCGGAATGAACAATCTTCATTGTGAACCAGTTTATTAGTCCCTGCAGAGATGGCATCTCTTCCAGAACAATGATCGACCCCTCATGCTGCACGACCAGGTAGCTGATGACAAACCGCCACGAGGGTGAGTATTGGAGGGCAGATAAGCAATGTTATCACATGCCCCATTTATGCTTCAGAATTGGATTAATCAAACCTTCAAAAGTTGACAGGTAATCAACGTTCTTATGGGAATGTACATCAATTCTACCAAAAGTGAACGGACGAGTTTCAATATCGGCTGACGTCCAATGTGTTCACAGTGGTGGTCTTAACTAGTCACGTTAATTAAATACAATTATCAAGAAATGAGATTTTATTATTTTACAAATAAAAAAGTACAATAATTGCAAGATGGAGCAAGAAAGTGCGCGCACAACCTTGCAGTTAGCATAGCATCTTCGTGCTCCATCTGCTGCCCTCAGTTGAGACCCGAGACGCAGAAAGCTCGCGCTAGTTTACCGACAGGATCGCTTCGGTCGGATGCCAAAATACAACACGTTCTCTCTCGTTTTCTTGGCAGCGTGGAAAGTGGAAGTGGAAAAATCATGTATTCATCTTATATACAAGAAGTTTTTCTCATTTCCCGATCTCAGACAAACCGCTTTCTTTTCTTATTAGGTACAACAAAAGCCTCTAATGTTGTGGTACTAAATCTATGGCGGGTGAACCGAGCGAGCGAGCTTTCTCATGCAGCCACATTGAATCCAGAGTGTAAAGTTTTCCTGCGAGTTTTTGTCGGTGGTCTGCCAGAAGTTTCTTAACTTAATTACCTGGGAACAGCAGATCGAGCGCATTCAGGAACAAACCCCGTCACGTTGCCAGACTACGCCGCGAAGGCGGGCGCATTCAGTGGCAATGAGGTGTGGTATGGACATGTATACAGCGCCGTGAAATCACCTCTTTATAGCTATTCGACAAGTAGTTGCCAAAGTGTTTATTGGCCAAGAGAGAAAATCAAAAGAAAACATCTGAAAGAAAACGCGAGGTAGTAGAACGCAGGTTCAAAGTGGAAAAATACCAGACTGGAAACGGAAAATTCTATAACGTTGAGGATTGAAACAGGGGTTGTGATGTATCGCTCTCACTCACCAACTCATTCACAAACTCACCCTCATATAATGGCAGGTCGACTGAAGCTTACTCACACACGCACACATACAATGCACTCTCTCACTAACTCACTAACTCAAGATTCAACCAACTCACACTCACACTCACTCACTATCGCTCATCTACTCACTTGCTCACTTCTAACTTCCTCACGTGAAGCTAGTGCAGATCACATGCCTCGCATGTAAACTTCCTAAACGAAGGCAGAGACGTGCAAGCAAGTGACCTGATTCCATACATGCACATCGCTTGATTTGCATCGAGACGCAGGCCATATTTAAACGATGCACTGAAGCTCAAGACTGGATGCTGCCAACGTCTAAACCAAGACAGCCTTCAGACAACACATGCCGTACAGAAAGCTGCCTACCGTTCCATCCTGCTTGACTGTATACTTTAATAAGCCAAGTGTATTCGTATTGTTAACATGTGCAATATATTTCATACAACGCAAATATATTTGATAGTTGCTAGAATAACCGTTTCAGGGGACAAGATAATAGTAACTACTGTGAATTCCAATTATTAATATTGTGTACTTTCATTCATGACACCACATCTAAATCAGATTTGTTATATAAAATGGATATAAAATTATAAGGTAGTTGAACATACTAAAAAAAGAAAGGAAAAACCAGGTTAGCGACTCCCAACTCTGTTTAGTGTATATTGTCCAAGGTTAACTCGGAGATTAAATCCAATGGCATTTTTTTTCATCACAACCATGTTGTCATCAACGTCGTTAACACCGCAGGAGATGCCAAATTTAAAAAAAATATAGTTTGCTCATCATTGGTGAAAGTAGTAGGGCCCACATGATATTTTGTTTGGGTGGCAAAGGAGAAACGTTAATTTCCATGTGGGTTATTGTGGGGATAACAACATTGAACAACGGTTCGTTATATTTGCATAACGTAGAACACATCACGAACAGAGACACTTCGACTTGACACAACTCGCAACTGAACGCGATAACAATCGACCGAGTGGTTTGCAAGATCTTTGACATTGTTGTTTTAATGTCTAAGCTTCTAGATTATGTAAACAAAGACGGAAATACGCCCCGAGTCAAGACGTTGAAATCACATGCACTGCACGCGCCTCTCTTAGGTAAATGTTTAAATACATTTAATTAACCCGCTTGTTAATTCACTTAATTAATTACACCCAAGTTACATTGGTGAAAATGTCAATACAGGAGATTGGTAGTGGAGCTGAATTTGATCACAGCAAACAGTCGTCTTCAATTATCGGTTTACATTAGGTGGGTGCGCGGTTCGAAGGAATATCCGAGACCACAGCATTATCTCAAGAGGTATATTTCGTATACGTGTACATAAAATACACATGGAAAATCTGTAAATCATTTTCTTTTGTGTTGTCCTTTAATTAAATACGACGTTAAATTGTTAATTATTTAATGCGACCGTTTGTCTTTAATCGTTATCAAGATATAAAACAAAATGGGAGGGGGGTACTTTCTTATATGCGCAGCAACAAACAAACACACTGAATTAAATAGATGGAAATCTTCCCACTTGGTGAATGTATGTAGTACTTTTACTAATCACATTAGTAGAAGCTTTATACATTTAGTTTTTTTTTTTGGGGGGGGGTATCTTTTCGGTTCCCATTGGTGGATGAAATTGAATGAGATCTAAATTATTCTTGTCCAGCATAACATGAAGATAGTTTTACATTTAAAACGAAAACATGTAACTAATCTTAGGTCAGTGTGATACTTCAGTCAGTCAGTCAGTCAGTCAGTCAGTCAGTCAGTCAGTCAGTCAGTCAGTCAGTCAGTCAGTCAGTCAGTCAGTCAGTCAGTCAGTCAGTCAGGTCAGTGTGAAAAATAGATAATTGTCAAAATGTTTACAGAATCCAATAATGTTACATCTTAAAAATATGTCTACTAAATTCAATACCTTATATCATAGTCATAGATCATCATAGATTCAGCTTCTGCATGGAAAACAGTTGACCGGGAGTTGAACCAATATACAAACCAATCAGAATGTGGAGAGATTGATCGAGTTCACTCTACAAACCAACGTCCCTGGAAACCTGTAAGAATCCATTGCCGTAACCAATCATGTTCTTCAATTCAAGAAACAAATAATCCTTGTGCTATTCAATTAATATCGTCCGAGGCTGAAACGTGTGCGATATTTCCCTAGTCGTGTTCTTGGAGCCTAGGGGAACTAGTTCCGCGCGGAATGGTGCAACATTGATGAGCCACGTCGTAATAAAGAAAACAAAACTGAATGCAACGCTTAAGTGCACAAGACAAGGCGTAAACCAGGGTGATTGGGTTTTACGCCCCCGGAACTTTGGGCCCCCGGATTTAAAATACTGCCGCAGAAAGAACTATCGTAGTAAACTCGAATCATGGTTTAGTAATGACTTCGCGACGTACGACTTCAAATTGTAGCCGAGCGACGAGTGCAAGCCCAACAACTGGAGGAAGTTTCGTCTACTAGCGTCAGGGATTTTGGAGGTATAGTTTTACTGTCTGTACAGGTGATACAGCTGCAAGAACCATGCTTTAAACGAATGTTGACTTGCAACTTTTTATTGTAATGCAAAAATAATTGCCCTTTACCTTCAATTTAATTACTTAATTTGTTTCGTTACTAAGTAAGTCGACCATAAATGTATTTTTTAAACTCTTGTATGCCACGTGAATGAGATTGTGACGGTTTGTGCTCGAACAACCCTTGGCAATCATGACTTCTATATTATTCACGCGTAAAACACATAGGAACCTAATGTTTACTGTGCAGATTAGGCTCGTGGTAATTTCAATGCTAATTGAACAACGGGAGGTTTAGAAGTGCAAATAGATTGGTTCTTTCTGAGATCGCGGCGAAACAAGATATGTTAAAAATAAATGTAGGTGTATACTTTTTACTCGACTTTACATAAGTTCCGTGAGGTTGGCATTCTGGTGCGCGCTATCCCTGCGAGACCTCAGGTTGGCACGTCCAGGTTATTGTCAGGAGACAGTGGTCTACAGCAATGACGCGGCCTGGCCGCCACACCGCACGTCATCAAATATTTGGGCACCGTATGGCGTCGGTCCCCGATGACCGGGACGCCTTGTTTATTTGATAACTCAACAGGAAGCGAGAGGGTGGGGGAAGTCTTGGGCCGCTGGGACCAGGTTTACAGGGCAATAAGTTCAGTTCGGACCCGGGGGAAGGGGACCACGGGGCGAAATGACTGTCGGGCACACCGGCGGGCAATCATTCGGGGGAAGGAAGATCGCAAACCGGGGGATGACTGCATGTCGCACGAAATGAAATGAATTGAATAGAAATTGCGCTTTGAAAAATTAATAAATTTAAAAAAAATGCTAGACAATAAATCATTGCAACAAGTTAAATAAATTAAGATTTTTCATACATTTTTTGTTTCTTCTACTTGAATATTATCCCCTTAATGAAATTGTTCTCTATCAATTATTAGTAACCTTTGAGAGGGGAAGTAAACTTTCCCGGGAACTCTTTGTGAGAGTTTCAACGTTATTTCAAGACAGATGATAAACCCCCACATAATAAGAGGCAAGTAATCATAAATAAATACTAAACTGAATAGAAAACAGAAAATCAAATCCGTGAACCGAGCGGGATAAACATACAGGAAATAAATATTTTAACGAATGAATATTCAAAAGGATTGCTACGCTCCCCGCGGGCGGGGATGCAAATAATCTAAGAGCAGACTGAGAAGAAACAGCAACGGAAATAGCTCAGGGTCTCCACGGTTCGAGTGAGAGTATGGCGAAGTGCACTTGCTGGTCCCTCACGGTCGGTAAGTGATATTGCTATTGCTGGATAGTGGATAGGGAGGGTTGATCGGGGGGGGGGGGCACGCTGTTCTTCGCAGCTGAGTTCAAAACACTAATAGATAGATCCAAGATTCGAAAACTAAACGTACACTCATAAACATGTTTTCATTGGATTTAAAAAAGTCTATGAGCTTGAATTTAATTAATATTGTGCACCCTAAAATTTTAGAGTGCAAAATGTAACAAGATAATAATGCCCCAACTGTTCAGAAGTCGCTCAGTTGTCCGGTGGTCAATGCGTCCGCGAGACCCGGGTTAAAGTCCCGGTCAAGATGAATATTTTACTTTCTAGATTATATTTTAAATATATAAAACCTGTAAGTTCGTCCTCTTCACCCGAGGTATTGAAATACGCAGCGCATTTAGTTCGTTACAACCTGCTAACCCGCTACAGCTTCTCGGATCTCAAACACAGATCGGGAGACTGCGGGGCGGGGGCAACAGATGTTTAATTTACGTCCGTAATGAGTTTTACTAAATATATATGCACAAAAACCAGGGCAGCGAAAATTAATTAACGAGAATAAGGTAGGTTCCTCGCTGGAGGGGGTGACTGGCATCTCTTAAAGATCGAGTACCTTTTCTTTTCTTCCCTGTGCGGCCGGCCGGGGGCGCAAACCCACAGATGCGGAACCACCGAACATAAGGAAGGAAATTGCTTATAAATGAGATGGTTAAAAGAAAAGGAAGAAAGAAATTCATGTAGTGTAGGAGGGAAAAGGCACGAACATTTGAATACAAAATTGTGAAGTGTGGTCGACTAACCAAGGGTTTGTCGTTATTCGAGCTACGAGTAAGTGGCAGTTAATTAACGTGACTTTATTTGGAGATTGCTTTTTTTAGATTTACATACTTTTATACAAATTTAATAGTCTCGTAAAATGGTAAAACTCGTGATAGAAAATTTGTTTACATGGGTTAAACGTTATTAATGCGATTTAGTTACATTTAACCCATTAGCTTCCGGTTTATAATCAATTATCGTAGAAACTATAGAAAATTGAAATGGTTAAAAACATTTGCAATAAAAGTTGATCACAGAAGGAGTAGTTTTAGCCAGTGAAATATCGGTAAAGCGTTGCGTGTTGAAGTTTAATGATGAATTAATATTCCAGATCTGTTATGTACAATACGTATTTCTATTCCAGTCTATTTCCATCTATACCAGTTAATTAATATTGACTAAATCAAGGAAAATCTAAGTATGAAATAAACGTGATACTATTTTGGATTCTCCCGTACGCTTGCTTGTCGTATATTTAATTAAGGCATGCTGGCAATATCTAGCATACATTAACTACGAGTATCTACATAAGATTGATCACTTTTAGAGAATACACATTGAGAAAACCGACAGAACACAACACAACACGTGATAAACTATACACTTTTCTGTCAGGTATACTATACTAAGAGCCCTTCTGACATGTATCCAATCACGTAAGATATTTGTGCATGATACATAGGGAGAAGTTTCTAATTTCCTAGCGTGTCATGTATCCCTGTCCCGAGCTTCATCCAATATACGCAAACTTGATTGACAAACATTGCTTGGAAACCAAATTCACCACAATATCAATTTATCAGCGTTCCCTCTCCCCCCCCCCCCCCGGCAATAAGATGACTCACCCCCCGCAATAATCAAGTTGCAGCGCTAGTATATTAACCGCGGACTCGACCACCCCTACCCCTAGCATGCGTGCCCGAGTGTAATGATACCAGCCAGTAAGTAATCTGCTTCCAAGTAAGTCCAAGATTGCCAATATAGAGGAGTAGGTTTCCGATACGATTAACAACAGGCGGAAGTTATGAGGAATCTAGCTCGTACTTATTTGGAAGGGGGACGATGCATTTCATGTGTCGTACGGGGAAAACTGGGGATGAAATGGAAACATCATCTTTCATCATACGCCACTCTCGTCTGCCAGTACACACAAGAAGAAATTTAATTGCATTGAAAACAAATTAACTTGTGATTTGACTGTGAAATTTTAAAGAATCGTGCCACTGAGATGGAGCCACTAGCGCGCAAAGAACACCACCAACCTTGGACCACCGTAGGCCAAACTGTTCTCACCTTCTCTAATGGAGTTGAGCGTTTAACAAGCGGAATATCTACATGGTAATCGTCTGCACACATAACTTCATTACTCATACATATTTAACCAATATAAGTTCCTCGATACTTCATTCCGGGGAACGTACTCAAGCAGCTTCTTGACTCAGTCCTCTTCCCCCTTGAAACACTTGGTGGCATAAGTGAGATTCGTCTAAACAATGTGATATTTACTCAATCATTACCTTAGATCAGTCATTTGTAATTCGCCACTTAGGTTACAAAGTATCTTTCAAAGCATTATTATTAATTAATGCAGCGCTAATTGTACATTGATAATACAATTAACTGCTTCATATTTACGAATCTTTCGGATCCTACTTATCAAACAAGTGCGAAAGACAAAACGTTAAAGATGGAATTGTTTAACTCACTCGTTACTCAATCGGAGTAAATGGCAGAAGAATAATGACCAAATAAACTGGATTTCGTCGCTAGCTTCCACGAATGATAATATATTCTCAGTGTAATTGAGGTGGCGCGGCGCCGCGAGTATTGGTGACATGGGGAAACCCCTTTATTGACTTCAATCCATCTACAAAGCCCTCTCGAACTCAATCGACTGATGAATACAGTTCAGACCTGGCGTCCATATCTCACGGGTCGTTAGGCCGGGGGCTCATAACGTAAGGGGAGGCCGGGACGGACGCTGGTTTTATTCAATGAAAAATTACTTCGCCACATTTAATTTAATTACTTGTTATTTTAATCCGAATCCTGGTAAAATGCAAAGGTGAGTGAGAGATCAAGGAACTCGATTTAATGTGTACATCCAGGAAAACGTTACTTAATTAAAGATAAAGGGTCTTCTCACAGTGTAAAAAATATCGAGGCAAATATGTGCCGAGAGCAGAATTTTCCCAATTATTTTAGATGTATTGCCAGAGAAAAAGCAAAAAGCAATGGAAAGCAGGGGATTCAAAGACATAAAATAAAATGTTAATATATATGTTTGCGAGGTGATAGATATGAAATGAAAAATTAAATTAAATTTTATAACAGCTAATTCATTCTATATAGTTTAAAAATCACTGAACTTAAATTGTGTACAGGTTTAAATCTTTCCAAATTGATGGGTGAAGTGAGAAACCAAAGAATATATAAATCTTAGAAATTCATCCGGATGAAAAGCTGATCCCAAAATACTAAGAATGGTGAGTAGTTGGTGTGAGAAATCACGTACCGACATCAAACTTTATCCTTGGGGCATCATTGATCACACACCAACCTAACTTTGCTCTAGCTGCATTTGTGATAGCCGGTATTGTAGCGGTATTTTCAGTGTGTGCTAATCAGGCTACTAGACTTCACTGAACACTGTAATTCAAGCCCAAACAAGCACCGGGCTAAAAACGTGGTGAAGTAAACCGCATATTTCAGATATGAAGTCAGAATTACACCTTTATGATAACAACACAAAAGCCCATCTAAGAAAATTTCACGCCTAAGTGTCGTCGTGTTTCGGAAGTTTTAATTTTGTTAATGAGCTGCACGAAAGCTATCTAGTTAAATAAGTAAACAGCTTCAACGATGTCTGGAGACTCTCTTATCTGATAACACTAGCGGAGATGGCTTTGTAGGCACGGGCGTCGTTTAAAAACTAAGCATACTTACAACGTCATTATTGTAAAGATGCCGGATAATTACTTGTACTTTTCCGAAGTGGAAATAGAGCCCATCTATGAGTGAGTCAGTTTTAAGAAAAGCTTTAGAAAGGGAGAGAGAGGCAGAGAGAGATTGAGTGTTATACGAACGTACGGAATAACCTTGGCGCTGACTTCAAATTCAAATACAGTAGATTCGCGGGGGTCTACAGCATTAGTTACTTTCACAAATGTACACATCAACGTGTATGTTCAAGGTAGAAGCACTGTTAGTACTGTGTAACACATTCACACTTGTACACATTACGAATTATTACTAGGCCGCTCCGCGAACGCTTTTTCCAGTCGCGTTGATGGATGAGCTTTTTTAATATTTCTGTCCAATGATTACGTTTTTAAGTGGGATCTCATTATTTTTTCTTTAGGTTACTTGATATTACTTGTTAATTATTATACACCTGTAAAAGGCTTTTTTAAAACATTTATTTCTATGAATTTTGACCAACTTTTTCTAGTTTTTTTTTAAAATGCACTACATCACCATAATATTTATGTCATGTAAATAGACGTTGTATGCCACCCGTTGTCAAATGCCTAAATATCCCGAAAATTCGTATTAAAACGAGAAATCGTAAATAGATTTCTATAAGAAAACTTTTTCTAATGTTTTAGTCATAAACATATAAAAATTCCAGTGAATTGAACGTTTTCATAAAGTTTCATCAAATCGAGTAGCCGTTAAAATATCACGAAAATATCTCATTAAAAATAGAAAAAAATCGTAAAAGTACGATAATCATGAGAAATATTTTATCGATTATACCCAAAAACGTGGCAGGTCTAAGTTTAGAGATTTCAAAGGTCCCCTCCAATTTTCATCAAGATCGCATATGCCGCTTGCCCGGGAGAGAGCGAACAAACAGACAAAAAAAACTTACAAAAAACAAAACACCCGAGCTATTTTTCTTGGGGTAATGTAAGTGAAAAGAAAATAAGTGAAATTAAAGTCTTCGCTTCGCTCATCCAACAATTTAAAAACAAGTGAACTCTCTTTAGAGTAAATGACGGTTCAATAATTGCAATGTGTACTTGTTTAAAGGCATGGTAATGCGTGAAACATAGAAATGCAGTATTTTCGTAAAATCTACGGTTACTTAAATGAAAAATTAGAAAGTGAAAGAAAATATTGCCATCATTAAAGCATCATATTATAACAGCTATAAAACAGCTATAAAACAGCTATAATTCTAAAATATTAAGTCATTATCAAAATATTATTGAACTGATTTGTTATAGAGTTACATCGATCCCTACGAACACCGAACTCTATGGGGCAAACAAAACAAAATGATTGAAAAACTCTGCACATTATAAACTTAAACGTTGGAAAGAATCGCTCTAGTTTGTAATAATGCTTCTTTGCTTCCTCCCTCAAACTCTTTGTAAAGATAGCTCGCACCTTATAGCGGTGTCGTGGTTATCGATGTGATTGGTTGGTAGTAACTGCCGAGACGTGCGCGAGTACGTCAACAGCCCTATTGCCACGCGTGAGTGGCTCGACGCACGCTGATAGGACACGCACACGTGAGGGAAGACGCGGCACTCAGATTCACACACCATCAGCACGCAAGCAAGCCATTCAGGAGGCGTCGAATACTAGCTGGATATTCGGCCAAACTTATTAAGAACGTGTTTATTAAGAAAATGCTTCTGATGAGTATGGCCTCCGAGAAGAAAAGTTTTGTTGGAAACTCTCTCGTCTAAAAGAAAATATTTTAAAATGTGTTTGGTGTAGGAATAGTTGAGAGCTATAGCACCCTTAAAGTATGTACATAATATAATAGGCCTAATGAGTTATACCTTATTAGGTTAGGTATGTACAGAGCATCTTAAAAAAATAAGAAAATAATATGATAGTTCGGATTAATTTTATATATTAAATTCAATGTAGTAAATATGTCAGATTTTAATGATGACTTATCAGCTTATGATGTATCACGTGCATTTACTTTCAGGCAAGAGGAAAATGTGAATAATGTCATAAAATCTGGTATAGTAAAACGTTATTGAAGAAGAAGAATGGACCACGTACACCATACATGTGCTGGCTACCAATACAAAGGGGTGGGGGGTACACAGTTGTTAACAGGGATATGAATCCACGGCTGTCTTCTCTAGTGTGAGATAGAGCTAGAGGATTATGTAATGCATGACATTTTATAAGTATTTTCTCAGAATTCCATTCACAAGACGACGACACCATTATGCCTCGCCGTTGAGGGCGTCGTTAAGTAACACTATTAAAACCGGTCAATACCGAGTCAGATAAGGTTGCATGGGCTGTGTGTTAAAGGCGACGTCCTATTCCACATTGCGTAACGTCTTCGCAAATAGGTAATTGCTCATCTTATACTCGTCCATTAGGCGGAGATTCTGTTGCGAGATTAGCCCCGGGTTATGAGGGGAAATGGCACGAAGTATCATTATAACTCGGCGGTGAACAATTCGGCTGGGCCATATTTGAAAGGGTCTAATGTTGCTACTCAAGATACTAAGAAGCGACGTGGAGTAAATTGAGCTTCAATGGGTATCCGCTTGGAGACGCGTCCACATTTACATTATAGGCCTACTTGGATCCACACTTCAAACTTTCGATACAATTCGCCACCAGTGTGTGTATTAATTTAGAAGGGAAGGCGCACTTCTCTGTCCTCCCACTGCATGGTTCACGTCTCATGATAAAAACAAAAAAATTACCTCTGATTCACATTGAGTTTACTTGTTGGCACACCGATTAATATAAATATCACCTCTTATATTAATATCTATAAAGAAGAAATAAAAAGGACAAAATACTTAAAAGTTAAAACAATCGAATAAAAAAAATATTTACAATAGGAATAGATGAAGATACACGAGCTTACTTCAATTCAGCCACTATAATTATAGCGGTACCTGCAGGCGTCAAGATTTCCAGTTGATAACCAATCCTACATGGAGCTCATCTGAATTACAGCCCGTCTCTATTATGGGCCCTAGGATTTGTTTTCTTATTTACTATTGGAGAATTGACAGGAGTTGTTTTTGGTGACCCTGCGGTTCAAGATGATGAGGCTAGCTCCTACGAAAGTTGAAATTTCCCTATACCCGGCACCTCCACCAAAGACAATAACATTGAACAGAAGGAATATATTTTGTTACAACGGTAAGCTTCACTCTCGTACCCGTGGTCGTTACAATATACGTTAGGCTATTCTATCAGAATCTAGGACATACACTCAACGGATCACATTAGATGCCAGGTAAAACAACAGACCCAAAGAGTATTTCAAACTGAATTTGTTTTAATAATTTAGGATAATTATAACATACAAGAATAAAATAAAAAATTGTGCACGTCGCATTCAGAAATGTACCCCTCCCCACCTGTCACTCATATTTCTCCTAAAAGTATAAAACCCAGGTGGTGCCCATCCATGCAGGTTAACCACGGTGTCGTATGAACTTTTAATGAAGCTCGGACAAGGCTTGAATCTCGTGTTGCATAATATTGCACAAGCCGCATAAAACTATCTCTCTCTTCGGCCGGCGAGCCAGGGTGGAGAGGGGATTGTTAATTCGGTCTTCGGGGTTAACTCTGGTAACCTGAAACCCACTTCACAGGCGATACAAAATGTCTGCATGCAATTAGAGCGGGTTTTCCGACGCTTCACGGCAACGCTAACCTCAGACCGAGCCGCGGAGCTAGGTTTACACGGTGTGTCCTACCGGGACTCCCTGATGAGATGTGTGACGTCAGCGATGCTCACTTCATACTGCGCGGTGAGGGGTTGTATTGTATGTTTTGGTATGCCTAAAAGAGGTAAATTGGAGGCGGATATTATTCAAAATTGAGTTCAAAGTGGTGTATCATTTTCCTCGATAATTTTGGACATTTGAGACTGGGATCTAGTAAAGTTTGTAAAAAAAATATATTAACTAAATTAAATTGTATATTTGTTTTTGTTTTGTCAAAACGAGTAGAAATAGTGGCGAGCATTATTCAAATTTTCTTTTTAGTAGTGTAAATTTCTTATCCACTTTGAATACCTGCCTCTGGCCATAACGTTTTCTATTTTATGTTTAAAAAACATTCCTTTGCTTGAATGTATTTTTCTCAAAGCGAAATTTCCACGTATTAGATCTGATCTGTTGTATATTTCACAATATAATTGTTCCCCGCAAATATCATTTAGTTTGATTGCTCTCAATTAAGGCGAGTACTTATTTTATACACAATACGGAATAGTGTATTATAAATAAATAAATGAAGGAGTGACTAAATCACCCTGTCCAAACAGTTGGGTAAACAATCTACCCCGTACAATTACGATTCCAACGAAATGGTTCTCAACTATATTAATGACCTTTAAGTACTAATGACTTTTCTCTTTAATCTCCAAGACAACGCGGGTGTAACGAACGAACCGCGGAGCTGCAATTATCTCCGACGCAAGACTTTTTACAGACAATTGAATTTTTACGAGTCGTTCTCGTATACCGCAGATTCGCGACATTGGTTTTACCACTAGGGAAGTTAATGACACTTTTATTGATGTGAAAATTTCAATTTAACGTCCCACTACCCCAAGTGCAGTCCCGTTTGATTACTAGTCGTAGTTGTACAAGATTACAGTTGGGGTTGGGTGGGGTTATACTAGAGTTAGAGGGGTGAGCTGGAGCTTTTTTATACCTTGTACAATATAAACAGTCCTAGAGCGGAGGAAAAATCTTCCCCCTCTCAAACAAATTTTCTGTTGTGGTCCTAAATCACGGTAATTTTATTGAGTACACAATACTTCTTAGAATTCGTTAAACCCCAGCTGATTTTCCAATAAGCGAGCACTTTGTACGATTGGTTTAAGATGTTAAAGGACAATCGAGTAATTGGAAATATGTTGATGCAGAACTGGAGTCGCAGGAACGAGAATATAGAAATGTTTATGCACCCCTATATAGCCACCTATTCAGATCTAGAATGCAAATGCAATTCAGAAGTTAAAAGGTTTACCGTCTCGGTGTTCTAGTTTTCTTAGGCGCCTACCTGGAATGTGGGAGAGCCGGGTTCGGACCCCGGTCGAGATGGACTTAAAACATTACTGAATTGTATTACATATTGAAGTAAATGATAATCAAAAATGTTTATTATTGTGTGGAGGAGGACTTTAAATGAATGTAAAATAAATAATGTGTTATCATGTTTTTCAATTGACATAATAATACTGTTTATTATTGTGTGAGCATTTGTTTGTGTATGCTCATATTAATTTATTATACTCTATGTAAATTAAATGTTATTACTAAATAGGATAACAAACGTTATAAACGTAAATAAATAAAGTTCTTTACAACTCTGGGAACTGCTCTCGGTCAAACTAGGATTTTGAGGGTAATAATTTATACCAGCACACCTCGGATTACTGTCAAAATTAACTTGTACAATACTAACCGTGTAAATATATAAATACATTTTGCTTATAACCGACTTTACTCGGCATATGTTTCATAACATAATGCACGTCTCAACATTGATTAGTATGTGTGTATAGCTACAACAGATATGAAACGAGAGGTGTAGCTCAACACGGCTCTACACTCCCCCGGTGTACACCGACTGCTCTATATACCTTGCACCCCGAGCCCAAGGGCGCGACTTTAACTACGCGCCACGTGTGCGCCAGGTTTTATGTGTTTCTCCCCCGGACCCAGGCAGACGCACGGCGGGACTCCCTCTAGCACACATCGTAAGGTAATCTGTAGCCGTCGAGGTGGAGACAGATGACGCGCTATCCGCGGCGTCAATGCTCACATCCAGAGATGAGTGCTCACATCCAGAGATGAGTCGTTACAGTGTTTTCATGTGTGTAGCTCGCACGGCTCTACACTCCCCCGGTGTACACCGACGCTCTATATACCTTGCACCCCGAGCCCAAGGGCGCGACTTTAACTACCGCGCCACGTTGCCCAGGTTTTATTGTTTCTCTCCACGGACCCAGGCAACGCCGGCGGACTCCCTCTAGCACACATCGTAAGTATACTGTACCGTCGAGGTGGAGACACATGACGCGCTATCCGCGGTCAATTGCTCAAATCCATAGATGATGGCTCACTATCCTAGATTGAGTGCTCACATCCCGAATGATCGTACAGTGTTTTCATGTGTTTTTTCATGAGTAAGAAGTAAGTATATTTATTAAGAAGTAAGAAATAAATAGTAAGTTTTATGTAGTCAGTAGTTAGTAGAAAGAAGTAAAAAAAAATTAGTAAGTAGTGTGTACTCTGTAGTCAGTAGTGAGTAGTAAGTAGTTTGTAGTGAGTTGCAGACGTATTTATTAGTGATAAAGTAAATTGTTTTATAAATTCGAACGCACTCTTCGATTTACCCGTAACAGACCACCCTTAACTTGTGGCTAGAATGAGAAATTACATCACGCTCCCATACCACCCAACATAGTTTCGCAATGCATACATATTACATGTTAGAGCTACGCATATATATTGCGAATATATTGCTCTTTTAATTCGTTCAAATAGAAAAGTGTAGTTTAAATCCCTACGTCAATACGTGGTGCAGCTCGCTCACCATGTTTGCCCTACATTCACCGTGTTATTTACAGGCGGACATTTCCGTTGATGGAAGTGAACTCCCCAACGGCTGAGAACGTGCAAGGGAAGTTGCTCATGCAATACAGCGCTGTATGAATGCAGCTCCCGAGGAGGTTACATCACCAGAGCTCACATGGAAACAGTTATCAACACAATGAATAAAATTAATTTATAGCGCATTTATATTCCCGAGCTTCGGTATGGGCTCACCAAGCTTCAAGTTCATCATTACATAGCGTAGGAGTCTTGGCTTCATAAATCAATGCTAATTATTTGGTAGTTTAATTATCATAAAATGTGCGGCTGTGTATAGAGAATTGTACAGATAAGTATTTTCAATAAAAAACACACATACAATTTGAGACTCTCAATTAGTAGGATAATTTATTTCCGCACTCCTTCAATATATTTTTGGGTATACTGAGGTCACTAGTGGCAACAAGAAATGTCATGTTGGAAAACGATGCGTTACTATGCGTCATGTTTTAAGCGCCAAAACTATTAAACTCATTAGATCGTGAGGTGGTGATTGTAACCATCATTAGTGTTCTCAAGGCTAACATCTAGTTCCTATGAGCCCCACACTGGACATCTCTAAGCCCCGGCAGGTGCAGCTAACCGCGTAGGAAGCGACGCCCTCACACACGCGCCTCGCTCATCCACGACGCTGTTTCCGCGGACCAACCGGAGCCGACGCGCACTCTACATTTAAATATCAAAAACTTTTAGTAAATGTCTTCATTAGGAATGACACAAATTAATGAGTTCGCGGTGAGGAAACGCTGGCTGCGGCTCAACAAGAAATGTTTCATTGTTAATTTAAGGAGCTTAAAGTGGATGTGCGCGTCAGCGCGGCCGCGTGGGACGGCAAGTTTTCATTTTCGTAAAGTGAATGGAAAGCGCATTGGGGAGAGCACGCCAAGAAATGAGGGGGAAGGAGGGGGGGGGGGGGGGTTACCCGCGCAATTGCAAAAACAACTTGACTAATAGGCCCAGACCTTCCGCCCTATACGCACGAGTAGTAATTTATCACCTCTCGCGTTGCGTTGCGTTGTCTCCGTACGTGCAACAAACGCGGAAGCGAAATGTTAAACTACACCAAAAGCTGCTTCATTAATTTCGTAACTTGTTAGTTACACAGTGTGAATAGGCTCGCTATCAATTGGGGAAATATCCGGCGCTTTTGAGAACGCATTGGACCCCGTAAAGCGGCAACTAATTCCTTAAGCTTATTACAACTTCGACGATAGCTTTGTGGTTTCGAAATGAAGAATGTTTGCTACAGGTTTAACCATGTGGTAGGGAAATTTAAGAGGGTTACATAAAAGAGACGAGAATTTAACAATATGATAACTGCATGGTAAGTGAATTCTGGAACTAAAACAGGTGGTGGCAGCATTCTCGCCCACACGCGTGGAAACGTTGAAACTCTCTAACCCGGCACCTCCACCAAAACCTTACATTTCACATGATATGAAGTTGAAACAGGTGGTGGCAGCATTCTCGCCCACACGCGTGGAAACGTTGAAACTCTCTATCCCGGCACCTCCACCAAAACCTTACATTTCACATAATATGAAGTTGAAACAGGTGGTGGCAGCATTCTCGCCCACACGCGTGGAAACGTTGAAACTCTCTAACCCGGCACCTCCACCAAAACCTTACATTTCACATAATATGAAGTTGAAACAGGTGGTGGCAGCATTCTCGCCCACACGCGTGGAAACGTTGAAACTCTATCCCGGCACCTCCACCAAAACCTTACATTTCACATAATATGAAGTTGAAACAGGTGGTGGCAGCATTCTCGCCCACACGCGTGGAAACGTTGAAACTCTCTAACCCGGCACCTCCACCAAAACCTTACATTTCACATAATATGAAGTTGAAACAGGTGGTGGCAGCATTCTCGCCCACACGCGTGGAAACGAAACTCTATCCGGCACCTCCACCAAAACCTTACATTTCACATAATATGAAGTTGAAACAGGTGGTGGCAGCATTCTCGCCCACACGCGTGGAAACGTTGAAAACTCTCTAACCCGGCACCTACACCAAAACCTTACATTTCACACAATATGAAGTTGAAAACAGGTGGTGGCAGCATTCTCGCCCACACGCGTGGAAACGTTGAAACTCTCTATCCCGGCACCTCCACCAAAACCTTACATTTCACACAATATGAAGCGGACGAGTACAGGAATTATCATCTTGTACGAACTAATCAGTAAGACCTGATTGTTCCAGATTCTGCTCTTGATAATATGAAAAGGTTTGATTAGAGAGTGATGAAGAAAAAATAAAAAAAACTTATAACAGAGACGGAAAAAACGTCGCCAGTTTACAGTCCACTTTTTAACCTTAATTATTTATTTTTTGCAAAGATACAAAAACTACGAATCTAAAACATGATTGTTCCCATTTTCTAGGACAGTTTAAAGTGTGTTGAATTAATATATTAAAACAGCACTTGTGTGTCGGATGTCGCACACTCTAGCTCTCTCCAGTGAATCCCCCGGGTGTTATCAGTCAAGGCCATATGTTCATCCCTGGAGAAGACCACGTAGGTGTGCGGGTGCGCCCTCTTCCGTAGCCACACAACATAAACATGAATCATTCGGAAATAAATACAGCCTTCTGGGGGCAAAACTGCATTTACAATCGAACTTACTAACCCAACCTAAAGATATTGTGGACGGTGAGCAATTTGTCGAGTTTTCCAGCAGTTTCGTTTTTATCCTCCATTTATTATGATGAATATAATTAAGCTAACACGTTAGTTGAATAAAGTCCAGGTGTCCTTCCTCAACCCTGGTGACAATACAAAAGAATAGAGGACGAACGCTGGGGGTTTGAACAAAAGTCAGGCAAAACTAAAAAAAAAAAAACAATACGACAATGAGCAATTAAATAGAGAGCCGGAATATAAACTGGCCACACCTTGGAATTTCAAAAGTTTAGTTTATTCACAGAGAGCTGACAGTTGACAGCGTGTCACATCCTTTGTATTAATATAAACGCAATGCTGTAGGCTTTTACTTCTAAAACTCATTTACAGGACACAAAATGTTAAACTATTCGAGAGTCGAAATGAAATATTTCCCATTGAGTGAAGTAAAGCTGTTTCTTCACCTGAATAATGGCGTGTACTTGTTGGACAATGTACGGGATCAATAGAGAATCGAGCCTCGAGGTCCGGCCGGTCCATGCGATTGTCAGCTCGTCGAGAGCTTACAACAACTCTTGACCCTTCCCGTCCAATCCCATTAGGAAGCCGCGGCCACTCATAAAACAGGGGAACAATCCCACCAAACTAGCGCGGAGCGTAACTTTTTAAACGAATGTTTAGTCTCATTTGAATACCAACACATTTCAGACAAATCTTTTAAATCTGCCGTACTAATTGGATTGTATGTAGGTGATTTCGATACGGCCCTAGGGAGTTTTATATCAATTTAACTTTTTCAATTTCTCATTTTATCAATACAAATATAAATATGTATTTTATCCAGACGATTCCATTAGGTACAGACAGCCACGAAATGCACGATGATGATTCAAGCCATCATTTTGAAATAAGAAGTAGATCTAAAGACATATTGTCGGTCACAGATATAATAGCATCTAAAAAATTCTCAAAAAAGGTAAAGGACTGTAAAGGATTTAAATGCCAAATTCGAACCTAATTATTAGTAAATGATTACATATTTTTTAAACAATGTTGTTGTTCACGTGATGGATTACAAAAGAAGTAAGGTTGTGATTGGACATATACGTAATATTATACATTCCCACGTGTAATGTAGAGTAAACGTTTCAAAACTTTTCTTGTGATGAAGAAATATTGAGAATAATTCACTCATTAAAAAAAAAATTATACCTACTCAATAGTAAGTTGTTGCTCACATTTATCTGGTTAATAACGCAACTATCATAACAAATGTCCTTGTAAGCCAACATAGCTATACGCCCAACAAGTGACTATACGGGATATAAAACATCATCTCCTGCTGACAAACTCTGAATGCATGTATGTATGTAGGTATTTGTGCAGTGGGGTGCGGGCCCTCACGACGTCGTATCCGCCGGACCCTCGACCATCCAACCCCAAGACACAGCATCGTGATAGCCCAGGGAATGGGGATGTACGCAAGATTTAGATGTAGACGGACAGAAGAATACACTTTCCAAAGCTCGGAATTGAAAGCAATCTATTAGAAAACCATTAGGTCGAGTGCATGGGGCATCTTTCGGTTCTATCGTCTGCTTAATGGAGGGACGTTTCCCTTTATTGCTCTCATCTGACATAAATTACAGTTTAGAAACAAATTAATGTGTACAATGTAAAGTAAGTTCTAATTTATAGAGTTTGTAGTCAATTTAGTTTGTAATATTTCAAAACAGAATTTATAACTGTAACATCTGACAATGATTAACGCGAGTGCCTGTACCATAACAGGTAACTATACTGAAAAGGTATTTATTATTAAAGGGTTTTGATATCTTGAAAACGTGCGTGACATTATAACTTTTAATTCCATAATTGAGTGAAAACATTTAGTGCTGAGGATGTAGAAATAACGTTTTGTACAGATTCGTTCCTTGAAGACGAACAGAAGTGATGGGCTGTACGATCTGACACATCTTGGTTGTGGTGCGTGAAAGAGACCAGCACAAACGTGACATGTCCATCTCAACGAGTAACCTATCCGTGCAAGCTCTGAAACGAACACACCCTTAGTCTCCAACAGACGAATCGTGCAGCATTCCTTTTTCGAATCAACTAATTTCTTTGATAGGAAGTGAAGGCGAAAATGTCTAGAAAAACTCCAGACTATTTCTCTCCGAGGGTGGAATTACGTACAAAAAGTTAACTAATTAAATTATAGAGACGTCTTTGGGGCAGGACTGTGCGCGCCAACCCTCGGGCTAGATACACTAAACAGACACAACTCCTGCATCAAGCTTAATCTACGACGGTTTAAAACACAACGCGACGCGACGCGCTCCTTGCTCTTGGCTCTTTTTTGATTAGCTCTCTCCATTAACACACCTGGCCTCAATCCCATTTGCAGAGCGTCGCGAAGCCCACGATATTCTTCAAGAGCGTCGCGACGCACTAGATGCTCTTCAAGAGCGTCGCGACGCAGTATACACGTCCCACGTGACGACGCACAATACTTGGCAAAACATAAACGAATCAATTTTATAGAAGTTGATTTAATTAAGGCTGACTTAGCTCAGTGCGTAGCTCGATTTAATTTAATAGAATGCCTTACGCACAGGGAATATCATTTATTACAGCAGACAACACACGCACACAAATCAAAGTATCCTCTATTGTTTTCAACCGGTGTGCCTAGCGTGGATCCTTGCAAATCAAATGAACAACAAGTGGATCGTGGATTGTGTTTTCATTACACTGCTTAATGCTCCAACACCTATGTAATATGGTGAAGTAGACGGAACTGCGTGTTCTGAAATATAACGCATCACTGCAATAAAGAACAAACGCGTCACGTTCAATCAGAGCTCACGTTTGATGTAGTGAATAGTTTATGAAATATACCTGTTGAATGAGTCTACGGCTATGTCTGTACGAGACGGTCCGTGCAGTAGCTATAACTTTAAGTATTATCGCCAAGGTTTAGAAAATTAGCAGCATATTCTTTTGCAACTCTACACAAATTTGAAATCAACATTCACTTTCGTTAGAAATTAAAACTATTTAAATAAAGTGTATGGTTTCAAAGTTCATCTTGTTGAATGCACAGTGTAATCCCGGCATAGTTTGTGATGGCGAGACCTGGCTGTCAACCCTGCAATTTGATGCCCTATCTACGACACTGAGACCATGACTTGGGCAGTTCCCAGAGTTTTCCAGTATTATAAATTAGAAAACTAAAGAGGAATTGTCTTTTCACAGCTGTGTTCTGATAGTTTGGTGTCATACACACGTCCGAAAATACACTTGTATTGTATGTGTTGCAATGATTCAGATTCAACGTCAAATTGAAGTCGTATGTTAGCTCTGCTGACACGTACCGCGATGGTTGTCTCCAGAAGTGCGATATGCCTGTTTACTTCTCGTTTTCCGATAATTGCTTGTTTCTGTGTAAGGGTAGACGTACCTAGTAGTTGGGTGCATGTGTACTCGTACCGAGTAGTTGAGTGCATGTGTACCCGTACCGAGTAGTTGAGTGCATGTGTACCCGTACCGAGTAGTTGAGTGCATGTGTACCCGTACCGAGTAGTTGAGTGCATGTGTACCCGTACCGAGTAGTTGAGTGCATGTGTACCCGTACCGAGTAGTTGAGTGCATGTGTACCTGTACCGTGTAGTGGAGAAATTCCTTTCTAGACGGCCGAATAACATCACGAAACAGTGCTCATTTGTGTTGTGTCAAAATGAAAGAATTGTAGTAAATAATATGAAAATGAAATGGTTCATTCATTGTATTTTTTTTATTTTTTTTTTAGAACGTAAACATTAAAAGGAGAATATCACTAAGGATTAAGGGACACTTACTGTCCCCTATTGAAAAACTGTTGAACTGAGAGGGTGGACTCTAAATACAATTTATTTATTTATTATTTATTTATTTATTTATCCTTGCATGTCGACTGTGCAATACGTTACAGTTACATCCAATCATATGTTAGTGGTGGCAAAGAAAGGCCAAATGTGTACAGCTATGAAGCTTTCAGAAAGCCTCCGAGCAATAATACGCGAGTCTTGTTTTGTTTTTATGTTGTGTCTGAAAGGGATGTGGGAGGTATAGAAAGATGTGTGTGAGCCGGGATCCAGACGTCTGGATCACATCAAACCACTCCCTCCACCCATGCACAGGAGCCGGAGCTAGATTCCCCTGGCTTTAGGTCGGCCGGTCATTCATGGATACTGTGAAGCCTTCTCCTCGCAAAGAAAACAACATCTTGCAAATCTCATCACTACGATGCACAACTCAACTAAGACAAGAATAATAAAGAGATTATTCGCAGGCGAGCGCAGCGGGCACGGCCAAGTTGCAGCTTGGGAATTAATTTACATTGGGATTGCAAGATATTAGAGGTCTCGATCTGGTAATAGTTTTGTTTTGTATGCAATAAGGTTTAATGATGTAAAATAACTAAGTAGAACCATCAATCGATATGCCTGCTGGTAGAGTGTAGAACATCTTGAGAAGAAACACCATTTTACAACTATTTCTACACTCTAATCGAACGACGTTTACAAGGGGTTCACTGGAATTGTAATCAGTTTTAGTACTCCTCAACACTGTGCAGTAAAAAACAACATTCCCCAACTAGATGGAATAGAAAGATGGGATTTGAAGTACAGACACAAGACAGCAAACGCCAAACCGTAGTAGTTTCCACTCTCACATATATTTTAAAAAAACGAATATTTTGATATTTGAAGTTTATTTAAATCAAACCACGGAGAATCTCAGAAAGATTTCCTCTTCGGTGTACGATATCGCCCTCGGTGACCTACTTGCCCGAGTGTCTGCTGGAGTGGGACGGTTGGGCGCCGCGACGCTGGACGTCGCATAGCAAACACTTGATACTCGCTGCATGAAATGCAAAGTGTTTATTACAAGATGAAGTACGTCAAATTAGAGATGAGCGAAATAAGCCCATGCAGCCAGATGGTTATTTAAATGTATGATAAACGCATGTCGTATGCAACGGAGAGAGGAACTCACAGGCCACGCCGTATGAATTGAATGCATAATAAGCGACGAATGTTCCAAGATGGCGGATAGTTATTCCAGAAATTAAATCAGTCTCCAATTCTCGTTTGCGAATACAATTGAACACAATTAATTAAATAATTAACCGTGTTGTGTACTAAATTAAAAACTAGTTCGTCATTAATTGTTTTGCTCTAATCTTGCTTCCAGAAATGTGTAGGCGCCCTGCCTACACATTTCTGGAACTGTTGTTAAAATGATCCTTACATATTAAAGACAAAACTTATACAGAAGCACGTCATTGCGAAAACTATATTGTATTAGAAATAATTAAACATTTGAGTGCAAAGTTATATTTAGTTTCAAAATAAATGAAACATTCTCTTTTAAGAACTTATTATTTTATAAATAGCGCGTCTATTTTAGACATGTTCTTTACTCATCCCCTGTGAATGTTCTTACTTGTTAACATGCGACCTGTATTGGCCATGTTCCTACATACAACGCCGCAGGGGATGTTTTCACCCCTTATAAAATATGTCCTAGCTTTATTAATTACCCCATCTATATTCATGCAGCCGCAATGTGATGTATCGGATATTGGCAATGCTCTGCGTATGTAAACCTATAATATAAGTTACCCCTCTTTAGGTTTACAACCCTAACCCTCCTCCAAACGACACCGGGATGTCTTGCAGAATAGCCGACCATAAGATGCACTCGCCTCGGCTCGTATAGCGGGGCGAGGGGCGTAATGGAGGTCCAATAAATGCAAAGGAAGACACGGCCAAAGGGGAATCACAATAACGGAAGCCGGGATCGAAAACCGATACACTCGCTGGAAAGAATTCGTCGGGAAACATTAATTGCGCGCGCTCTCGAATCGGCGAGTTCGAGAGTTTGTTTTCGAAAGAAATTATTGAAGAAAGTTTTGAACCGATAAACAATAGTTTTGCAATGGAAGTTTTTCCGTTTCATCAAAACGTGTGAGTTGTGCTGACGTTTCTCTGCTGGTGAAACAGCACAGAAACGTGTTTGACGTACGTTCACTGGCATAACTTGGGTTATAGGTAGGTGGGTGTGCCAAGTTTGTACGCGACAGTATTTTAGTAGTTTTAAGGCGCTTTAACAGCAAGGATTATTCGCGCTAGTGATTCGATACGTGTCAAAACATTTTACCTTATACTAAAAACCTTAGCCTACTTGATCATCATTTGATATTATCACTGAATAAGTCGAAGCTACCATAAACATCGGTTTAGTGAATTAATTATTTTACTCCAGCAGGTATAACAAGGTACCCTATACGTATCCAACAACCTTCTATTCTACTTGCCATCTTGGAAAAAGTCGCGATCCCCAAAGAACACCATACTAAATTAATGTATCTTACATTAAGAGTGAGCTCGCAAACCTCATAATGCTGTATGCAGACAAATATCTCAACTTGACGTCCGCGACAGACAGACAGACAGACAGACAGACAGACAGACAGACAGACAGACAGACAGACAGACAGACAGACAGACAGACAGACAGACAGACAGACAGACAGACAGACAGACAGACAGACAGACAGACAGACAGACAGACAGACAGACACGTCTCCGCTCCCGAGCTAAACCACAACGAAACAGTCCAGACTCACAGGAAACTAAGTTAATCTTCACAAACATGGCTAGAAGACGTAGTTTAATAAGAGAAACGTAGCCAGAATTACCGCGGGGAGGGAGGGAATTAAGAAAAATAACACACTTAATAATATTACATGGGAATGCTTCAAGACGAGGATGTGGGGGGGGGGGGGTAAAACAATACGGGTGGTGTGCGTTACATTACACTACACGCGGATACATTCCCAGGCGGGAACTAGTTTTTCTGCAGCGAGCAACTGATATTCTGGGTTCAACTTGCGTTTGTGGTGGGTGGGTGAAGGGTTCAAGAGGACCAAGTTTTTACCATCATAAGAGGCGTACACGCACTAAACAATAATTACTTTGTAGAGAGTGTTAACAAAAACTATACATTTTATTATTTGTTGAAAAAATACTAACTTGATATGTAGCTTAGTTTCGTTCATTCAAAAGGCAAAACTGAAAATAGTTACAATGTAGGATTGCATAGGGCCAAAAACACGGTAAATTTGTTCAATAGAAAATTATTAGTCACAGGTAATTTAATCGAAATGAAGTGCGTGTTTCAATTTGATGTTTACGATGTTAAATGATCGAGAAAATATTGGTCTACTTAATTTTTTTAAAACTAAAACCGACACATGTAAACTTTAATTTAAGTCACTACTAGTATGGAATATTTATTTCATTTTCTCAAACAATCTTTCAATTTTGTGACTGTATTGGTAGAACTTAACCGAATCTCACAATTTCAAAACAGAGTACCACATAACCTTCAGTGACCCACCCCCGTAAGAAGGAATACACGAAACACACGCCTTGCACGCTCTGTGACGTGAGGTGACATTCTCTACGCCGTAACACGTGGGCAACAGCGGATATTATAGTGTGCGGTCGCCCCAGGAGAACCGTTACACGAATATTACGCCCTGCCTTCAGTTCCCGCCGAGTACACATGGCAGAACAACCTGCGCCGGAAAACTAGAGGAAACTACCAGATCATGCGAAGAAAAACAAAACACCGCGTGCACTTCCGACAGGAGGGGACTACGTGCTAATACAACCACTCGTTTGCATAGGAATAATAATCTAGTTATTGTGATCGCAAATAATCTTTCATTAGAAAGTAGAAATTAATATATTGAAAACGATATCCTATTGAATATACAACTTTTAAATATTTAAACGAAATAAACAAAAAACACTAATTCAGAGCGACATATTTCTATTTGCAAGGTCGAGTCAATCTGTTCACCATTCTATGTTTATTATTAATGTTGATTTGACTCTTTGACGACCCTTCATCGGCGACTGTCATGTTCTTTAGCTGTGATTAAAATTAATATAGTATATACATGAAACATATTGTGTAACACGACTATTTGCTTTTCACTACAATATTCAAATTACATCGGAAAACGATAACACCTGTCTATATCAGGGTGCAATAGAACTAACTTTTCAAGCTTGAAAAAACTGTTTTATAGATAAAAACCACGGAGGGCTGTTCACATGTAATTGTTGTTATGGACGGCGATTAAACTGATACCGCGTTTAGTATGGGCTACTAGCTGCAGCTTGTAACTGGGGTACATTGTTTTTTTCAATGGCGTGGGATGTATTAGGTGTAGCTGCATAATCATCGTTATCACTAATTACGACAAACCGCCATTCAAAATGATTAATTTCCCTGTATAATGAACACTACTGGAGTAGTACACGAGCAGCGTGCAAAGACCTCACAATCTCACATTAACAAACCAAGAGCAGAAAGTACGATGCAATATTATGTACAGTTTACTGTTTTTAGAACTTGTGAGTTATTAATATGCCATCTTTGTCGACTGACAACATGACATAGATGTATTAAACAGAAAACAGATCAATAAATTACTTCCTTAACCTGTTTTCACATTTAACGGATGAGTAGATTCTGTGAGATTAGAAGTTATTACACCAACTTATAATCCCGACAATCAACACATCAACGACGAGGCAAGACCGCGCGACAACGCTTGCTCTCTGTTTCATACTTCTAGCGTCTCCCGAGACCTCGAGATGTTCTCAATATCCTAAAAAGGTTTTCATGGATCCATTTCAATACGATTCCCTACATTGCCGTTCAGTTCATGGCTACAGCTCGACCGACATAGAAGGCGAGTGAGGGGAATAGTTTCACGGGGCGACCGAAACACGAGGTACACACGCGATTTAATATGTGCGGAAATCGTAATAGCGACATTTGGAAAAATTTTCACTCAATTTACATAACTAGGAAGCTTCGCAAATGCTTTTTCAGGCGCGTTGTTGGATGGGCGTATGTTTTTTTAAACGAAAAAAGTGTAAAATTGCGATTTTCATTCATTTTCATTCAAATTCATCGATTGCGCTCAAATTTAACACAAATATATAAATTCATAAAATTGAGGTTCTGTGAAAATATCATTACAATCGGATAAAGCATGTAAATGTTATTCACCGAAAGAATTTTTTTTAAACGAAAAAAGCATAAAATTGCGATTTTCATAAGAAATTATTTTTTGATTGCGTTTAAATTTCACACCAATAAATTAATTCATAAAATTAAGGTTCTGTGAAAAAATCATTACAATCGGATAAAGCATGTAGGTATTATAAGTCGAAGAATGTTTTAAAAATAAATAAAAAACGTAAAATTGCGATTTTCATAAGAAATAATTTTTCGATTGCGCTCAAATTTAACACGAATATATAAATCCATAAAATTAAGGTTTTTTGAAAAAATCATTACAATCGGATAAAGGTTATAAGTCGAAGAAATTTGGTAAAAATCGAAAAAAAATCGTAAAATTGCGATTTTAATGAGAAATAATTTTTCGATTGCGCTCAAAAACGTGGCAGTTCTAAGTTCAGATATTTTGAAGGCCTCCATAAAATTTCATCGCAATTGGAGTATGGGTTTAGCCGGAATCGTGTAAACAAACACACAAAAATACAAAAAAAAAAACATTCCGGAATTTTTTTTCTCCAGTGTAATGAAATGGAATCTTCGCTTCGCTCGCTACGCTCATCCAACAATGTTAACTTTTTACTGAATTTATTTGCGTAATTTTACTGGAAACCACGATGTGTGTCAAGTATAGTAACTCGTGAAATTGAGATATTTTTTTATCATTAAAGGGACGAAAGGGGTGATATATTCAATGGAAATAAAACGCAGGTAAAATGTGTTATATAATCCAATAAAAATGATAAGGTACGCCCCTAGAAACGGTATCATCATAAACAACGGAGTGATTCCACAGCATGTGTTTCATTTTTTAAGTCAACCTGTAAAACTAATTCAAATATTTTAAATGTTCTACGCGTAACAACCAGTATAGGATTCCGAACAGTTTTCAATTTTGTCTGTACCATTCATCTGTTCTAAATCTGAAGGATTAGCAAAATGCCATGTAATTGTTTGGTTCCAACGCATATGCAAAATAACCAATTAAAAATTGCGTGCGTGTTATAAAAAGTAATTTCGTTCCGTGTTTTAATTGATTCGAATCTGAAGGGTGAATAATATTGATTGAGTCAATTTAGCTCTTGTTTTCAACGTATGTTTTGATTTTGTCACTATCACAAAGTGCAGCAACCCAAAAACATCCAACTGCAATAATTCCCGTATGTCCCTCATAAAAGACGATTGTAACCATTATAATAAAGAGCTTTACAAATAATTGACGATCTTTTAGAGGTAAAGAAACAAATGCGTTGAGCACGCGAATGGGTGGATAAAATGTATACAATGTTAAATACAGTTGATAGAACGAAACGTCTATTACTGCAGTTTCACAATAAGATTCAGAATATACCGGATGAACATACAGACCCTATATTGGTGAGGTTGTTCGGGAATATTAACTACAATATGAGGTACGAAGTTTCAGTGTATGTAATTATGGATCTGACAAACAGCCGTCCAATAGGTTTATCAGAGATTACATTACGTACGTGTTTCTGTAATATTATTTGACATAATATTTAATGTATTTCTCTATCAGCTGACGTTTCGTAAACACAGTTGTTGCCTAGACCAGACAATTGTTACTCTGGCTCAAGTTAGTATAACTTCAGTACAGCGATACTTCAACTTTCAACGTTCAATCGGATTTTTGTTTATTTGTTGTGACCATTGCAAATGCAATTGCTTTATCGCTTTTGTGTGAACGCTCCTAACTTGTCTTGTTGCTAAACCCCTTCCAATCCTGGTGGCTTTATGTGAACTGTACTGCACATAACGACATGGAATATAGACGACTACAAAGCCAAGTCTAGCACAGTCACCCGCATCCATTGACCAAGTTGTCCAGTTAATACATCGCAGTGCCCGAATGCAAGAGACCAAACTGCCATTTCGTCTAGCCGAATGGCTTCAGCTTATGCAAGATGCAACTGTGTACACGACACTCGATGCATCTGTGTAGGGCAAACAGACTCAAGAAGACAACTCTACCCGGATTGATTCGAAGCATACGCGAACTGATACACTCGTATTTTACGACAAAGAGGCGGAATTCGCAAAAACAAACGGTAATCCATTTCCCCGCAAAGAATATATCTGGTGACATCTTGAAGTCATCTGGGAGGCACGGGGCTAAAAGTTTAGCATTGAGAAATATGTAATAGGGTTTACGTTGTTCCTTTTACTATTGTGAACTTTGCTCGTAAATAAGACGACATAAAATAAATCAATAGTTAAAGGAGAGTCGTTTCTTGTCTGGGTTTATGGCCTGTTAACAGTGACGAACAGCAATAAGATTTACCGAATGACGTCAAGGAAACGGAAACGCTGCAGACGGTGTGTGATGTAGTCTTAAAATATACCTACACCTTGGTTAGAATACTCACGTACTCACCAACTACTTTATCATGCTTGAACATTGCAGTATTTATGACTGCAACATTGTTACAAGATTCAAGATGTTTATTGCCATAGAGAAATATTCATGTATAAATTTAATTAGGCAAACACGTTAAAAATAACTACTAAATAACAAAGGTAGGTACCAATACAGTTACACCAAGACAAAACATGTGCATAATTTATTATTATGTATACAACGATTTTAGGAATACTGTTTCTCTAGTATATGAATAATATCTTAGTCGAAACCTTATATTATTTCGAAGTGTGCAGTTAAACTGAAAACTATTCTTTACACTGAGGGCGCACTAGCTCACACTAGCTCAGGTGGTGATTGCTGCAATCACTTGGTTTCGGCATTAGTTGCTGTGCCCCACTTTGTTTAGAGAATACTATTTTAAACGTCAAAAATGCTTCATGTTTACTGTATATTTCTTCTTGACATTTTCATTGCTGTCTGTCTTGGAAATTGGTACAAACCCATGTCCATAGTGCTCTAAATAATATCATTTAAATAGTTCTATAATCTATATTTCTGAAAGTCGTTTGAGTCAAGGTGTTTTAAGACAACGTTACCCTAGAGGGGATGCATCTTATTATTTCCACGATTGGGTGTGTGGATGTTGTGTTAGTGGCAGAGAAAATATCTGTTCTGTCCAAAGAGCCATTTATTAAGACGAATTCAACTGTATAGCATTATACATTTTACTCACAATATCATTTCCCATTGGCTGTGATTTATTTTGTTTGGATGAATTACGTAATATCATATCGATGGTGAAGAACCAATACCTTCTATCTGCCAAAAAGCAAATTGTTCAGGGGAGCATTAAAACTGATTTTAAAAAAGTAACTAGTTGGCGGTGGCAGATAGGAGATATTGATGTAAGGTAGTACTATATTATGTCTCTTTTGGAGATGTTTAAGCATTGTTAGATAGGAGCTATTAGCACCAAACAATTCGAAATAATTTTCTGTATCCATAAGACACCAACATCTCATTTTGGCAGAAAATGGCAGATAGAAGGTATTGGTTCTTCACCATCGATATAAATATCTCCCATCAGCTATCCAATGATTTAATTAGCTAGAGTAGAGTGTAATAATTCTTTGTTTTCAACATTCATTTGAATATTGAATGTGGTTTTTATTTTACTTCAAAGAGGTTAGGGTCAGTCTATCCATCAGCCCTCACAGTTAAACAACGCAGTTCAGTTAGCTTATGGTCGGTCACAGTGAAGTGTAATCTCAATACCCCAGCTCGCCACACAACCAATAAAAAAGTACAATTCTTGGCATTAGTTTTTTGTGAAAAACTTTGAGAGTGCATATTGTACAACCAGGGTTCTAAAATCGATGAGATTTCCCTGTCGGATAAAATCAATACAACTCCCGTCCCATCGCGATCCGATCATCAAGTAGAAAATCTAATCTTACCAGTAAAACCCGAACAGGACTACTACTAGATGTAAAAATGTTTTGAATTCCAGAGTGATATTCAAATTTCAATTTGTACGTGCTTAGAAAGTATACGATGACAATGCGGGAGTTAAGAGCAGATGTAAGTTTCAATAATCCGCGGAAGATGCGGACCGTAGAAGAAAAATGCAAACTCGCTTCGGGGAAAATCTTTTATGTTGGTAAAAATGAAAAAATCGCGTCCTGGAAATTGGTCTAAGTGAATTTCCATTCGAGACGAATAAACCGACGAAGTGTGGTGAGTGGTGACGTCTTGGGCCTGTGTTTCGTGACCGGCTGATGGCGAAGTGTGGTGAGTGGTGACGTCTTGGGCCTGTGTTTCGTGACCGGCTGATGGCGAAGTGTGGTGAGTGGTGACGTCTTGGGCCTGTGTTTCGTGACCGGCTGATGTAAGTGCACGCACTCTTTGAAACTAATTGAAATACACTCGATAAAACAAGTGACAAATTTGCAACGACTCCGAAGAGAAAACAAGGACGCCTTTCAAATCAAACAAACTCGGAGAATGAGGGACAGTTTATTCAATATTTATTTGACAGTTTATTTATGGTCATATTATTTTTCATTTCGTAAGTTTTCATTTTACAGCGTCGTTTGAAAACTAATGCCAAAACGAAATACTGTCATATTATCCTCTGAAGCGGACAGATTTAGACATTTTATAAATATTTTAGACATTTATAATTTTTTAGAAATAAAGTTCAGTAATATTATTTTGAATGACAGGTAGTGAAAATGCGTAAGATTTTAATCATTAAAAAATGTAAGATGTCTCTTTTAATCGTCAATGTCATTTTATAAACAACAAAATACGCGTTTTGATAAAACGAAAACTTTGAGAATTGCAAAGAGGTATATTAATATCTATGATTGCAAACTTGTCACAAAAGACATAACTAGAGTGAGAAGCGTGAATAGAAGGTGACGGAGGTCTCGTTCACACCACAACGATCAAACAGAGACTAATTGCACAAACTCATTCCAACTCACAATAGCGCGAGTCACGTGGTTCGTTGTCGCGTCCATTGACTGCATGGGTTTCATTGAGCATGCATGGCAACTACCTTGTGCACCTGCATGCCAAGCTTTGTACGTCGCACACATCCGCCATTCATACGGTCTGGCGTGACTTCATGCACGGGGAATATTCACCAGGGGTGTGTGCGAAACATCATGCACCAGCTACTGACGGCGAATATTCACGGGACGTGAGACAATCTAGGGGTGTGTATACAATACAGCATTAACGATTGTGCACCAGGGTGTAAAAACTCTGTAATAATAATCATACATAATATCTTATTTTGTTTGTCAAACTTTCGTAAAAATTGTTTTCACTGTTACATTTAATATTTCAATGTTAGATTTCTAATTATTTGTGTGAGGAAAGTTACATGCGGTGGCTTCTCAAATGATCACATAATAATTATTAAAAGAAATAAGTTTGTCAAAATTCAATATCGAAAAATTCCACTGGGAAAGAAATGTATTTTTTTATTTTTATTTATTATTTGAACTTGTAAGAATGTGTTATAGGTAAATAAAAAATAAAAAATCACTAAATAGAACTACATACATAACGGGATACTTCATCCCAGTGACATACTTGCGAGTTTCGTGCGTCGTTCAATGCGGGGGGTTAGAAGGAAATTAAATTATAGTCTACCCTACCCACTCGTTTACAAAATATGGTTTTCAGTGGGGGTAATGTATGATATAACATTTGCTACATATACATTTGTAGGGCCTAAATACCTTTATATTATGCAGTAAGAAAAATACCAAGAAAATAAATGAACATATAAAATACGAACAGCGTCGTCGTTGAACACAAGTTAGACTAAACGAATATGAATACAAGATTGATGGAGTTATCAAGACTTCTCCCACATCCTTCTTTTGGCAACAACATTAATAAATCCTATTTGAAAAGTGATTTCTTTCTTCGCTACAAAGCAAGCGAACTCCTCTTCACTGTCGACAATAATTCGAAGGCAATAAGCGTCGTGAAGATATCTACGTCGTTGCCTTACGCGATTACGATGACAAGGAGCTAGCGTCTTGAAATATCTGAAAGCGAAGCTACTTCCTAGGGCGTATGGCACACTTTAGAGTGATTTAGAGAGATAGTTTTAATTAAAATCTATTGCATAAAAGAAGCATCAAGTCCATACGTTGCAAGCTATAAAAAAGTCTTCAAGATTTGATTGAATCAATATTCTAGTCTAGCCAAGAGCTTAGATCCTCCGCCAGAGACAAAGCTAATATAGAGGTGGATGATTAACTATCTTACGTTCTACTTAAGAATGCAAATATATGTTTGTTTTTAATTAGCTAAACACTCTTGTTCACTTCATAAATGAAGTAATTAAGAAGCACTAAATGCCTCCAACAATTGATTCTTCTTCGTGTTTCAAAATGTATTTTTAAAACATACTTTGTACAGAACATAAATCACCGTTGTGCAGAACGCGGAGTCCCCTTGCACGAACACTCCTTGAGCATGTTTCAATCCGAGTATCCCTCCTGTTGGATCCGGCCGAGCCGCTTGACTTGTGCACAACTTGCCTCGAGAGAACACGAACTCGGAACAGATCCATTTCCGGAAGCCATTCCTCAAGCCTCAACAGTCCATGTTGAAGCTACATCTTGTTCCCCGGCCGATACAAGTCGGCAGACGGGACGGCGGCGAGTCACGGAGATTGCCGAGGACACACGAGCAGACAGGACGGACACGGAGATTGCCGAGGACACACGAGCAGACAGGACGGACACGGAGATTGCCGAGGACACACGAGCAGACAGGACGGACACGGAGATTGCCGAGGACACACGAGAGAAATACAATAAATAAACAACAAAATGTATCATTTTACAATATCTGATTATAATTGTGCTGGGTGATATTAAACGCACAAAAGTCATGCAATGATTAATTTGATCAACTCAGATTTTTGACTGGTGTATTATGACATCATGGTTTACCTCGAAAAAAACAAAATGGTGTATTTTTGATGCGTTAGAAGAGCTCTGCATAAAATATGCATTCAGGTAATAATATAACGGAACAGCTATTAATTTTAAGTATACATTTGTTTCCCTGACCCTTTCTCCGCTGACTACTGCACTTAAATAAGGGTGTATAATTAGGCAGGCTGGTGCCATGGAAGTTCATTTCGCCTGCGGGTCTGGGGGTGGCAACGGAGGGGAGGGAGGGGGTAAGGTAAGTATCTGGTCTGTGAAATTCTTTACGTGCGGAAATAATTGGATGAAATTAAACAGTAATGATAACAATTTATAATCAAAACAGTAGACGGAGTTAAAACGACAAATTAAGGCACGCTATTATGTTCATTGACAAGATAACAGCCCATGTGTTTGAGGGGACTGTACATTGTGTCCACCCCTACAACAAGGTTAATTTAAATAGCAACGTTCATCGTTTTGGCAACAGCGTTTTTTGTTTCTATAGATCACCATGTGAATCAGACAAATAAAACTAACTAATTGTAAACATTATTAAAAAAATGTCTCTCGTTTGTGCGACGAACAGTTTATTGAACGTATATCAGACATAAAAACTGATTTACAAAGGAGGAAAACTAAATCGTTATCTTGCGTGGACTATAATCTATAGTGCAATCAATTATTTTGCACATATGTGGTCTGAACTAGAACCCCGATGTACTAATTATCGTCCAAAACCCGCCCTTATTAGTATTAATAATTTAATGAAAACTGAAACGTTAATTATAGTTATATGTTACTAACAATTGTGCCTCGCTCTGATTAACAATATCGATACCCTGCTCTTTATTAACCGTATAGCACACAAGTGTCCGGCAGCGAATCAGGGATAGTTGGCCGTTCAAGACAAAATTAAATTACATAATATGTTAACTTTATAAACAAAAGTTGAAAATAATCATTTGCCAAGTTATTTAGGTCGAGAAGAAGATTAAAGAGTGTGGTGGAAATTCATGGAAGACAAATTGCAAAAAATGATACATTTTATGTAACTCAAAAAAATATCAAAGAACAGTTTGTTATGAAGGAATAAGAGAATACAACAAATTGCCAGCAGAAGGGGGTAAATATATATAAAGTTTTAAATTAAAATGTCAAGAATGGTTAATTAAAAATAAATAGATAATAATTTGTAATGGTAGTGTGTCTATGTGAAAAGACAAAATTGTAAATTATTATGGGACAATTGTATAGAAGCAATAAAACTAAATAAAGTAAATGAATGAAATAGGTATAAGGAAGGTGTGTCCGATCCTGTATTTGTCATCGAAGGTGGGGGCTCAATGCCATCTCGATGTCAGGGCACACCCATCGTCTTTCTACAGAGGTGTCAACACAGAAAACCTTTTCTCAACTAGTTAACAATCTAATCTACAATTAATAACAAGCCGGCCTCTACCGGTGACCATCTTGGAGGGGATTCGAAAATGATAACAATAACGAAATATGATGATGATGGATGACGTCGTCTCTCTTTTTGTCTCTGGGGGGGCTCGCTAGGTTGTGAGTAATGAGGTGAGTTCAGGAGCACGCAGCGTAGCGGGGGAGGGGGGAGGGGGGCAATTGTAATTCCTGGGGGGAGAGGGGGGGGGAGACACGTGCAAACAGCACAGGACATGTCAGAATGATGGAGCTAGGTCGGCTACTTCCCCCATTCTCTCTCACCCTGTTCCGATCAGTGATCAATTAATACCACGCACAAAATGAACAATAACGGATGACGTTCGTTCGTTTCAAGCGAAAAGTGACGTCAAAAAAGTAAAAAAATAAAAAATAAAAATTGATAAAAACCTAAAAGTCTATTATTAATATCAAAGGAAAGCGAAAACAATCAACAACGTCCGGTCACTCAATCATGTGTGTATAGCCCTAATGAAGCTCTAAAGTGTATTTTACATTTTTGAGAGAATAACATTGGAATCACACTCGAACACGGTAGGGGCTCTATTATCTTCGGTGGATACGAGCAGTTCTATCGTTGTTCACGCAGTGAGCGCCTTGATATTCAGCAACAACACACAATATAATACATTAATACGCCGAGTAATCAGAGCCCACTCCTGCCTTCCTGGCTGCAGGGGATCATTCCCCAAGGATACAAGGGAACGAGAGAAGTTGAAAGTTGCGGAAGACAAAGTTTTGTTTTGGGTTGTGCTCCTTTAAATTAATGATTTACTTCTTCTAAATCTTAAAATTGACTAACAATATGGTCAAAGTAACTTCACATAGACGAGCTCAAAATCAACGTGCCAACATAAATAATTTAGATACCTTCCTACCTGAAAGATGAAGAAGCAGAAGTGTGTTTATTAGGGTGGGCCGAAAAACAACATTTTTTTTATTTTAAGTCGTAATACCGCGGAAAAGTTGCGAATTGTGGAGACTAAAGAAATAAAAAAAAAAAATTGAAAATCGGTTCATATCTTCCGGTCGCGCATGTGCTCTAAAGTTTTCCAAAATTTTGAAAATTTTGATTTTTTTTATTTTTTTTTTAGTTGTAATACCGCGGAAAAGTTGCGAATTGGGAAGACTAAAGAGGGTAAAAAAAATAAAAAAAATCGGTTTATATCTTCCGGTCGCGCATGTGCTCTAAACTTTTCCAAAATTTTGAAAATTTCACATTTTTACGATAATTTTTAACATTTTTAAATTAGCCTCTTCCCGAATGTAAAAGATCGAATTCTTCATATTTTAAATTTTATTCTATGTTAAAAATATTAAAAATTATCGTAAAAATGTGAATTTTTCAAAATTTTGGAAAACTTTAGAGCACATGCGCGACCGGAAGATATAAACCTATTTTTTTATTTTTTTTTACCCTTTTTAGTCTTCCCAATTCGCAACTTTTCCGCGGTATTACAACTTAAAAAAAAAAAAAAAAAAATCAAAATTTTCCAAATTTTGGAAAACTTTAGAGCACATGCGCGACCGGAAGATATGAACCGATTTTCAAAAAAAAAAAAAAAATTTTTAGTCTCCACAATTCGCAACTTTTCCGCGGTATTACGACTTAAAAATAAAAAAATGTTGTTTTTCGGCCCACCCTAGTGTTTATACCTAACGAAAATATTAAATTACGTATGCTTCTATACTCGAGGACATATTATTTAAAATAAGTGTAGAACGTAAAATGTAAAAACTCTTGCAGTAAAATTGTTATCCTTGATTAGAATTTGAAGAAACTGGTACTACGTACTAATATTGAGCAAATAGCTAAAATCGGTATGATTGGATGAGCGTAGCGAGCGAAGCGAAGATTCCATTTCACTACAATGGAGAAAAAAATCAGGATTTTTTTTTCTGTTTGTATTATTGTGTGTTTGTTAACACGATATCGGCTGAACCGATACTCCAATTGCGATGAAATTTTGTGGAGGCCTTCAAAATCTTCAAACTTAGAACTGCCACGTTTTTGAGCGCAATCGAAAAATTATTTCTCATTAAAATCGCAATTTTATGATTTTTTTCGAATTTTTTAAAAATTTAGTCGACTTATAACACCTACATGCTTCATTAAATTGTAATAATTTTTTCAGAGAACCTTAATTTTATGAATATATATATTCATGTGAAATTCGAGCGTAATCGAATAATTATTTCTTATGAAAATCGCAATTATATGCTTTTATTAGTTTTTAAACAATTACGCTCATCCAACAACGCGCCTGAAAAAGCGTTTGCGAAGCTTCCTAGTTTTATTTAAGGTGGGATTGACGTTGTAATGCGTCTAAATACCAATCAATTATTTAACAATGAAGAAACAACTCTATTACCGAAAAACATATTAATCTCATTAGGCCAAGTGTACCAAGTCTGCCCAACGTGTGCTTTGCGGGTTTTTTACGCGTGCCCATTTGTTCTATATGTGTGCCTTACGCGTGCCCTACGTATTCCATACGTGTTTTCTACGTGCATGTGCCACGTGTGCCCTACGTGTACCTTACGTGTGCCTTGCGTGTGCCTTGCGTGTACCTTACGTGTGCCTTACCTACGTGTGCCCTACGTCGAGGAAGTTCCATCTCGTCTGTAACACAACCAAGCCCCTTCTAACACAAAACTAAGACGTAGAGATACCTGTAAAGTTTAAGGTGAAGGCGTAATTACCACGTGTTCCCTACGTGTGCCCTACGTGTTTCTTAAGTGTGTCCTACGTGTGCCCTACGTCGAGGAAGTTCGATCTCGTCTGTAACACAACCAAGCCCCTTCTAACACAAAACTAAGACGTCGAGATACCTGTAAAGTTTGAGGTGAAGGCGTAATTACCTGCTGCCAAAGTAAATATTGCGCTTGCTAAAAGCAGGAATTAATTTGTTAATAACCAATCTCGGCAATAAACACAACGTTAACGAGGCTGCGAGGAAACTGAACGCACATTGGGTAAACTTCACGTAGCTATATAACACGGCATTTAGAACAAGGGAATATCTCGCTCGTAGTTCATAGTTGCTCCATTTCCGGCTACAAGCGTAACATATATTTGTTAATAAAACAACCCTAAAAGCTATGTGACTATTATCTTGAAACTGCGGAAGAATTAGAAGTTATCGCCCACGCACGCTTGGCGTTGAAATGACGTGGGCGCTATACGACGTGGCAGTAACCCCCCGGACCAGACCAGGCCAGATGCTACTAAATGACGTGGGCGCTATCCGACGTGGCAGTAACCCCCCGGACCAGACCAGGCCAGATGCTACTAACACCTTTCTGATGCTTTAATTTGCATGCCCTGTGAGCTTTATGTGCGCGCTCTCTACATGTTGTCGGTCGTGTTCGGAAGCTGAGTTCTCAAGCAAATCTCACCTAGAAAACTAAGATGTGTTCATTGCACACGACCAACATATCAGTTGGTTCGCTAGAGGGATAGTTAGCGGTAAATATCGACCAGCGGTTAACATGGTACCCGGCACCTCCACCATTGTCTATCTTGTGTTTTCCCAAGGTACCTCAGTCAGAATGGGAATGTGGATTGAGTCCTAGCCCCTGTACACCATCCCAACTATAGCATCACACCCAATTATACCGTAAAGCATCAAAAGGATGTTGTGTTGATCATATACGGATACCACATCCAGTAATTCTGAGGCGACCAACAACCCTATCCTCCAGACACTGCTCTCCCTATATTCCTACTTGTCACTCCTCTTTCTTTCATTATCTTGCAGTCAAGTCTGCTCGGTCCGACATACCCAGTTCGATCTATATACCTCTTGGTTTCATATCTGCCAATAGGATATTCATTTCCGTACATTACACACTAATCGGAATATGACGAACAGTTATAATTTCTGCGCTCGCTCACTGAATATGATTGGCCATCACTCACGCGAGGATTGAAACGCGCCCGACCCTTCACGTGAAGCGAGCGAAGGTCTGCGATCCATCCATACAATTATCACCTGTCAATTTTGACGCAGACACAATTTGAGTTTTATCCATTTAATGGTTTTCTTACTCGAGTCATAACTGCAGAAAGCCACGAATGAATTGATCGGCTTCGATATCTGATCCACACACGGTAGTTGATGCAATTGAATCTTGTGTGAAGTGTAGAGCTAGTGATACCGTGGCAATTACTTCTTGCTGTGGATTACGATGGACTAAACGAGGGTTCTCTGGGAGGGCGACGAACGCTTGAGTGCGACGAGCCACATTCAATCCTACGAACAAGATTCTTCCATTTGCTTCAAGACTGACCCAGTGTAGACTGTCTACACCCTACACCCTGCCTGCTCTTTGCCAGCTCTCGCGTCCTCAATGTGATTGCCCTTCCCACTCAAGCATGCATAGAACACTAACATATGGTTCCTTGAAATAAAATAAACAAAGATACTTGAATGACCATACCTTCGATCGTCAACAAAGTCGTCTATAATAAGCAGGTAGGCCTACTTTAAAGATATAATTGTTGTACTCAGGTCAGTGAATAAAGATTTAGATATCGAGACAACAATAACATAACAATAATAATTTACACGTAGTCTTGACAAATCTTCTTTCTAATTTATTAGGATTGGGTTAAATCATTGAGTGATATGCTAGTCTTAAGTGTTCATAATATGTAACATACAAAAATTTAAACCTAGGCCAATTATTAGCTACATATTATGTCTGAGATAAGAAAAAACTAACTTAAAATTGCAATTAACAAGGGCATTCAACATATAAAATCGAATTGTTAATCTTGTAGGCAGCCATTAATCTATGAAGTAAGTAGTTAGTCTGTTTGTATTAGTATTAAGAATACGATGCGAAAGAGCACATAAAATGTAAAAAGATTTTGTTCCGAAATTTGATACAACATTAGGGAAGAAAATGTTGTTTCACCGAAATGACGTATAATAGTTACGTAAGTTGATACGGTCGTGTAATAGAAATGCACTTGCCGCAAATCGACAAAGTCTTGATAAAAGCAAGTGGTTTTGACACTATCCCATTTTCTTTGATAAATATTGTTTTACTCATCCGTTATGGGTGTTCTTCGTTCAGTGTAATCTTACACTGCTAACTAGAAACACGGGCCTGAGTACCTCACAATGTTTACCCTGCACTCAACTTACCGTCGCTATCAATTAGTTCTTTAATCTCCCTCTAGAGGCGCTGCTAGCTTTATTATCCGCAATGTGAAGGGTTCTATTTTTATCAACAAGGACATTGCACACACACACACACACACACACACATTGCACAGTCGTGTATCTTCTGTACGTACTTCCTACACATGGGTTTTAAAGATAAAGGTTTTATTGTGGATTTTCAATAAACAAATTAAACACATTATGTATTTTTTAAATTTGTTTTCATCCCCGACATAAGGTTGGTTAAAAATAACTTTTCATAAACTTTGCAAAGACTTCTCACACCGAATAAAAGCAAACATCTCCCGTCAAGCTAAGCGAAAACAAAGTCAGTATTGTTTACCCGATAGCGCGTCTGCCTCAGTTATTGTGACGTTGCGTGTCTGCTTGATAGCTGGAGAACCAGCCACAATCCCACATCGCACCCGAAACGTCTGTGAACTCCTCGGAAATTAATGGCACATTTCCCAAGATTTTCCCCGAGTTACCTCACTCGTGAGATATTTTATTCAACGCAACAGATTTAGCGGAAAAGTTTTGACACCTCTAAGATGACATCGTAGTTTGCTAAGGGGCTGTTAAAGGTGTGTATTAGGGGTTGTGAGTGGGGTAGGCCTCGGCGTCGTCTGGGAATTGAAGAGCTATAAACTCTAACCTTCCTGGATCTGATTATTCGCTCGACTGTCAATCATTGTTAGCGAGGTTGACTCCAGCACAGAGTACTTCCTTGAGTGCACGACGGTGCAGACGGTGTAGAACCAAGGAACACATCCGCGAGGCGAGGGCATTTCCGTGCAAGGACTCGATTAACTCGGAAACGGTTACTATAAATCTACGCCCGCCGCTTCGTCTATGCCTGATGAACGACCAAGGAAATTGTGAAGGGCATTCTTTAACTAAGCAACATTCCGAATCCTATTTCACGTCTATTTGAAATACACTTTCCTTCCCGCCAAGGGACAAACCCGAGGCATTGCGACTCTCGTCTGCATATTTCGCTGTTCGTATTGTGATCTCCGAAGTGAAATGAATTTCTCCGAGCCGTGGCCGGGGGGAGGGGTTCCGTTTCACAGCTTCTTGTCGTCTCTAATGGACGCTTGAGTTGAAACCTACTCTGATGTTATGTGAGAAGTACGGAGAAGAAGTTGATTTGCTTTACCGAGGCAGGCTAATCTAACACAAGAACAAGTACAAGACTTGGAAACCACGTGTGAGATACTGGATCATAACAAACATGTGAGTTCTTCTTTAATGTCGCGTGGTGTCGATGACGAGACACTGCTATAGACGTTTCGCCTCGCGACATCGTGGCATCTTCAAGAGACAGTCTTGAAGAAGCCGCCAACACGGGTGGCGAAACGTCGAGCAGTACCACATCACCGGTGCAACAACTCAAGGATAAACCAGAACTGACGAAAAAGAAGTTGCCTGAAAATGGGTCGGTGATGTCTAAAACACATGTAAATAAACTTTTCTAAATCGCGTATACGCCTACAATTTTGTATTGAGTTAATACAGTTCCTATTGCATTAAATTTAAACTTCATTCATTCAATCTATCATTAAACCTATTCCCATGAAACCTAATCAACGGACGTGGGTGTTGCATGACCTACCCCACATCTCTCATCACTTGTGAATCGTCTCGATTAACCTCGTTGCATTACACAGGACGTAATACCCAATTACGATGATTACATTCATCTCGCATACAACGTCGCGACAAAAGAAGTAACGGATGCTCCGAGTTCAAGCCTCACTTGAGCCGAACAATCACTTCTTGTGCATCAAACAACACTTGCCTCCGGATCCACTGGAGTCGAGATGTTGGCGAGTTTTACCCCTTCAACCGTAGAACGAGGGAATAAACGCGACTCATTTCTACCAAGTGTAATATGAAATAAATGAAGATACCCAACCCAACACATTTATCGAGCATTTGGTTGCAACCATCGTAAACGAGGAAACATGGCCCATTGGGCGATATTTAAGGACAATCGCACCTAAATGAGGGAGTGAGGTTTCAAGTCACGAGACACGAAACACGCTCGTGACTGCAACAAATCGTGTGAAGTAGCGAACACAGCGTACACAGCGTACGTTTAGAGTGGATATTGTGGGGTGGGCTTACTATATGTTTTCTTGGTTTTATGGTGGTAAGATTGAACACTTAACATTAAACATTTCAAAAACACAAATAATATACAGTTTTATATTTTTTTAAATAATTTTTTCCAACAAAAATGAATTTTTTTGACAATTGTCTTAATAATTTACTAGCTAAATCCTATTTCTTTCTCCCCGCCCTGGACTGGGGGTATTATGGTGTGAGAACGCTACACCCCACATGCACACGTGTATAAGGTGTCACTTCACGCGCTGTTTATTTGAGAACTGTGTCTCGTGTAAGCAAAGCGTCTCTTACGCTCTCAGTGTACAAATACACCAGGCGGCCAGAACGGAAACCATACCTTCACGCCACGGATTATTTGTTGCACAGAGTCTTACTGTTCAATAGCCATGCTAGTTTCAGCTGGATGCATGTTCCGATGCATTGGTTTCATGGACATTAAACTATCCGTCTGTTTAATCCGGATGCAAATATTCAATGAATAATTATTAAGCAGTATACCGTAAATCAAATTAATGTACGTGCAGTGAATTTAAATGAAGCATAGAGTGCATGCCTATGTTCATAAATCTTTGAGGAAGATCCAATTTCAACCTTATTTTTAATCAGAGAACATGTTTCTCTAAAAATGACGCAAAATTACAATAAACTACTACTCAAACTTCTACTGATCAGTCACTTTTCTGAGAACGTGCTATGGATTAACTTTTATTATACATATTGGCGATAACACTGATTGAAACCGGATATCGGTCGGTCTTTCATACATATGTGCAATTTAAAAAACTTACCATTGAACGTGGACAGAAAAAGTATCAACATTCTGCTAATAATTGATATGTACAATGTAAACGAGAATGTATTCGTGCGTACACCGGAGTGTCCAAGCTGTATCCGCTTCTTGATGTTATGTTGTCGGTGGCCAGTCACCCTAATCTATCCCCACCAAACAACCCAATCTCTCCTATTTCTTGATGTAAGCCAGGAGAGCTCATTGTTATGACATGTATAACGTAGAAAGAGGCTTTGCAGAAAGAACTGTAGATGGTAATGCCCATATACTGGTCTGGATGCCGTAGCCGTGCACATTATACGTGACGTGACTTGGGAATAGATATGCGCTTGCCGCGGATTTCGTAAAATAAATGGCCAACTAAAGCAAACAATGCTATTGTACAGTCCGTATGAATCCTCAGGGAGGCCTACAGGATAATAAACATATCTTGGGACATGAGAATGATGCTATTGCTATGGCGATGCGGGGGATATGTGAACTTGCTTATGCAGCGGAGGGTGAAATTATGGCAAAACCTTCTCTTTAAAGCAACATTATTTGTTTCGAAAGTTTATATACAGAAGAACTAAGGTCAAATAATTGTTTAAGCGTGTTCATGTTTATTGTCGTGCGAGACCAATAAGGGATTTCGTAATCGCAAACAATAATAACGTGTTTAATTAAGCATGCATTAAAGTATGTGTAATGCAAGCGTTAATTACTAGCGCTGTGCGACGGGTTGAGTTCGGGAACTAAACTGCTCCTGGTTTTATGTTTAGGTAACATAACAAGAGGTCCGTTATAATACCACGTGTTAAAACTGACAATTAATTCTACTTGTGAAGAATCTTAAATTATCATTTTCACCCAATTCATCTTCTGTTGTCTAGATTTGAATTGAATCGCATTACGTTCATAAGTTATAAATTACAAATTGTCTGGACCGGCACCTCCACCATCCCATAAAAAAATTTCGTTACCAGAAAATCTGTATCTTTTTATGGCTATCGGGTCGGCCCCTAATGCCTGACCCGACATTTCGTGTGCCCGCACACCAGTATTAACGTGTCAGGTGAAGAAAGTGTCCTCAGTCCTGTTTCACCAATGACACGCTGACCGAGGTAGTGTAATATTTGTTCTCAAACCTCTGGGCTATCCGTTGCAAAGAAGTTATTTGACAAGAATTTTCAAGACCTCCTCACACGTTTGTTCTTTCCACTCAATATCCGTTAACTGCCATGTCTCGCCCTATTTCGATCCCTAAAACTAATAAGCCTTTTACGGGTCGCTGCTATATTATAGCCGGCCAGGCGTCGGGGAAGACGAAAATGTCATCATATAAATACAGCTGGAAGAAATGGCCTTTTCCATCTCTTGAAATGGTCTGGGGGTCACATATAAAGGGAGGATGATCTGAAGGGGTGAAACGCGGGGGTTGGAAAGCTGGGTCTATTATGAGAGGCGTGTGTCCGAATACAGCGCACAGCCGGCCAAATGACCACCACATAAAACACTCATCAAGGAAATTTCCCCAAACATTCGACACGTCAGACAAATCACTATATAGATAGATACAACGTCTTCAATATCAACTCAACAATGCTAGAAACACCATCAACGAAAAGCACACGAATCTTTTCCCCAATAGTTGGTATCTATCTTCCCCTTCCCAGTTGGTAACCACGATTGCCAACATATCAAGTCTGAATGATCCTCAAAAATCTTTTTATCCCATTTACCATAAGCACACACCATTAGGGGGAATGTGAACACTTACAACGGTCGTGGCAGATTTGTTGGAATCTATATTCGAAATTCGTTTCAAGAAATGATTGCCCAATCGATTTCGGGTCTGAAGCGATGAATAAAACAAAGAGGCGGTTCGCAACGAACGTATTTTGAGTTGGAATTACACACCTGATACCACAAGTGCATTTCTTGTGCGGCAGTGCTCGTGGAAATAAAACTTAATACAAAGGTAAAGAAATCCATGCAGTATTTTCTCTGTACTGTTGACGGTTATGTGGAGAATATCTGAAGAAAACATGATTCTAGGATATTCACAATACTCGATAGAGGTAGCCCAGGATTAACACGGGACACTCCAAGTCGGGAGTTCGTCGATTCGATAGCAGCCACTGGCAATCCTGACTGAGCTGTTTATAATGTTTTACTGTCCAATTGCGAATGTTGAGATTGATTTCGACAAAACCTCACTTGGATATTCCCTCCCGTATCCTCCTCACACCCAATGCAAAAATGGTCACCTTAGACTGGCAAGATGCCCACAGACAGGTTGCCTATAAAACGTAATTAGATTATATGTAGAATATTTCAGTTTTCCCAATAATCTTATCGTAGAGACTGTTAAAAAACGATATTATATCTATCTTGAGCTCAAAACGATGTTTGCTTTTCCGATATGAAATTTATTCATCAATATCCTTTTGAAATTGTAATAAAAGTAAAACACATACAATAACAGACCACAAATTGTGTGTGCCCTCGGTGACTAGAATATCGTGAGCGTCGATATTCCCGTCTCGCCCCCCCCCCCCCCCTGAACGCCCTAATACCTGGTTACGTCTGTTTAACCCCACCTGATTGCTTGGACACCCCACAAAGGAATGTTACCACCGGCCAGATCCATTCATGATAGGGCCATAATCCAATCAATAGCAGATTGTAGTTTGATTATTCATGGCCCTGGAAGGTCCACACGCCACAAATAGTCATCCAATTAGCGAACCGTGGAACCGGGCAAAGCCAGCGGTTTCGTGGGTGATAGCTACGACGGAAATAGTGTGGACGGTTAAGAGATCTGTAATTACCTCAGAGCATGATCAACCGTAGATGCTGACGTAAAGACTGAATACATTTTCTATTGTTTCCGTTTAGTTTAGTTTAGTTTAGTTTATTACATTACCGATAAATTACTGTATTCACTTTAGGGAGAAAACAGTTGCATAAACATAAATCTGTGTGACTGATTTAAAAGTTTTGATGGGACGTATTCAAACTATTTTTTTAAAAGCTATAAACTAAATGTTCTTTAGAACTCTAAAATGAAACTATGATTTATTTAGAGTTACAAGTTTATTGAATTATTCTAGGCAAATGTTCATAACAAAATTAAGCATCAGAAAATTTTGCGGTAAGTTGTTACATAATGCACAATATCGAGAATCTAGAGCTTAGAGCCGAAACACAAGTTTTATGTGAAAATTAACTAATTTAAAACATTGGGATGAAGCAAACTTAATATCAGACAGATTACTAAAAAGTAATCATAAATCATTTTGAATTGAACAAAAACAAATAACAAACACTTACTAAATGCATAACAGGGAGAAATGTTATCATGTCTAGTTTCGAACCCGGCCAGTGAATGTGCATGTGCACCGTGGTCGCCGTGCTGTCAATTCAATAAGCCGTATAGTATGTATGTCGTAGGCTGGTCGGGGGTAATGTAAACAAGGGTGAGACCTGCCTAGCAACGCACACCTTTTAATCTTAGTCTGCATGTGCAGCGTTGCATGCGTGCAGTGTGTGTGCAATGAGTGACACCCACTGGAGTACACTCGCAACACACAAACACAGAGATGGAACGCAAAATCGTATTGTTTGCAATGTTAGCATCATATTACATTTTGAGTTGAATAAATAAATACATTTTTGCTAAAATATATTATAATTATTTCTAAAAATGTTTGTACACCAAAGAAAACAAACCAAATGTAATAACACTTTTAAAAGTTTTCAGTAACTTTAAAAAAAAATGTTTTAAAAACGTTAAAAATGTAATAAAAATTATCGGGGTAAGTAACGCAACAAAATTCGTCGTAAAAGTGGCATTCGTCATTTTTTGCTTTACGGTTGAAAAAATTGCTTTCCTGGGAAAATATGTTTTTCTGACATCATCTGTGTTGTAAACTTGAAAAGTGTTAAAAACTACACATTCAATATGTTTTTGTGTTCAGACTTGGGATTATGTAAGTACACACAACAACCTCTCACAACAATTTCTCAATTTCATTAATCGGGAAACACTCCTGTGGGTGTATATTATACACCTACGGGAATGAAATTGAGAAATAAACCCTCGCTCATACCTGCGCTAGGTAACAACATTATAAATCGAGTTAACATGGTCAGTTCAAAGCCAGCAGAATCGTTGCAGTACTGTTCCAATCTATTCAGATCTAGAGGCACCAACAATCCAGATGTTATGAAGTTAACCGTCCCGGTAGCTTAGGGGTAAAGCACTCGACCGGCAATCGGGAGACCGGGGTTCGTTACCCCGCTGGGATGGATTTTTTTAATTTCTGGATTGATTTCTCTAACAACAAGATACGTCAAATATTCCCTATCACCAATATTATTAAGTAAACATATTTGATGGGCTAGGCTGTAAAAGTTTAGTGCTAGGCCTGGTAGCACATGAAGGTAAATTGCAAAGGAAAAACTGTTTCAACGACAACGTTGCACAATTCTTTACTAAAAACATCATGATCTTAAACCTGACCTACTCTAAAATTGTTTCACCTTTGTAATATCTTTACTAGCGTATTGTTTCAACAGTTCTGTTCTTCCTGTTTCTGTCAGGACTGTACCACGTGACTCAATGCTATTGACATGCGATTGGTGCATGTGTTAGGGGTGCAATCAATGACAGAAAAATCTCACAAAACCATCAGCAATTGAATAACGCAGAGCAACGAATTCGTGACTCGTTACAGCCGAACATAATTGGAAATTATATTAATTGCGCTCCACACACACACAGGTCCCTTGTGACAACACGATACGACGCGCGACGAGCAATATATTGTAACTATATTGTCCCGTGTGTGTGTGGTGCGTGTGCGTGTGCGTGTGCCGACTGCAGAGGGACAATAATAGCGTTATGTAAACAGCGCATGCAATGCCTGATTAAAGTGATACGCCAAAAATTGCGTAAAAGCAATTGATTTCCTCCTGTGTTTGTGCTTGTAATTGTGTTTAATCGATGAATGACCAATTGGTCGCCAGGTGGAGGGCAGATCTGGTGCTCGGCAGTGAAACGAGAGGAGAAGAGAACAGAAGAAGAGGGGAAAATAATGGTGGAATACTTGCTTCGTGTAATGGCAGAAGATGATGACGAAACAAGCTGAATATATAATTATATATAAATAATAATAATAATATATTATATGTTAATTAAAGGGATCGTGAACTAATGGAGTTGTTGGCGCGAAACAAGCTCAAGTCTTTGTGTTAGTAACGGGTGAGTATGGGTTGATAAAGTCATTGTAAATAAGAATATAAATAATTAATTTGTAATCTTATAATCATGGCTCACTGGATTCCCGAAAATACTATATATCAATAATTGTTGTTTGGTAGCACTTGGATATGGTCAGTTACGTGATTACAAGTGAACGTATCAATTTTTTTGTAACAGTAATCTATATAGGCTCTGAAGAAAGGAGTTATACATTGAAAATTATTTTTTAAGTAATCTATGAGAAAAAAACACTTACAAATTATTCAAATAACGCAAGTCCTAAACTTCTAATACAAATATGTGCAGAATTAAGCATATTTTATAGCCTAGCTGACGTAATAAACTCACAGGGAACGGTATAGTGGTAAATCATGAGAACATGTCTGCAATATAACAATTACATTTTAAAACAATACATTACCCATGCACTAACCGCACATAGGATGGATGTACCTGCATCGCTATACTGGTTCCTCCACTGACCCTGGGCTACTCCACCCTTGCAACGTCTGCGGTCGCACCACGAGCTGCACGACGATAAACAAGATCGGAACAATGACGCCCTGATGAGCAGAGCATACTTTATCACGCGGTAAGCGGGAGGAATATTATATCCTAAGCGCAGTGTTTATAATTCTATCAGGGAAGGGTGTAAATTATGTAGAGCGCAGCTTTTCTTAATCCTGCTTCTCTTTCTAAAGTTAGACAACCTAGTTTCAAAACCCATTCTTATGAGTAATGCAGGTAAGTTTATATAAAGACAATGGGAGAGCAGAACTGGGTATGAAGGCTATAGTATGTTTCAGTCTGTACAGTGTATTGCTGTTGTACAATGAAAATGGAGAGACGAGTTCATTTTCCAAACGTTGAAATAAAGACTTGCAAAATTAATTTTAATTCAATTGTTCAATGTTTCTGTAGAAGTCCTGCATGTTAACCGCGTGGGTCTTTGACCATCAGATGATTCTCTGGTTCGAAACTATCATTACAATATATTCTAACTATATGGAACATTAATATCTTATTCTTACGATATTGAACTAATTACGAACCAAAAAACATAAATAGGAAAAACGGTGCATTGCTTCCATAACTTAAACTTAATAGCTCTGTGCGGACTAGGCACGATCTCTGCTTATTGTTATTTAGTTTGAAAAGAATCGAGGTTTCATTAAAGCAATATCAAACCTCGAGTGCTTATAAAACCTCTAGTGTGCTACTTGTCGAATCAGAGTTCGGAATTTTATTCCGAGTGACCTGGATTCAGTCCGTGCAAACTGGCCAACCGTGCATTCATGGCTGACCTGTGCCCGACATTAAAACTACAATAGTTTCTGCGACAACAAACCCATTCCCCTCAACGTAAGTAGAAACAAGTTATTATTCTTTAAAATGTGGATTTAAAAAGTTCTGGTAATTTATATCTGTCATTGCCTAATAAAAGTATTGTCCCCGTACGTAGCCATTAGTCATGCAAGAACTCTGCGCCCCTCGCGGGCAATAATTAAAATTGTTGAGGGCTCCTAAACAACGGTTTTCAAGTGGAATCCAGACCCGGGAAATCATAAATTCAACGGTTTAGCGGTCTGTAAAACGGAGGGTGTTATGGACTTTATATAGTCCAACCAATTCGTCAGCTTTATTGTGCGATGTAAACCTAGGTCGAAAGGGGTAACCAAAGGCTTCACATGAAACAAAGGGCAGTTTTGTTCCAGGATTCGACGTTGGCACAGAGGTATACAAAGTCTAGAGGCCAGCGTATACTGTACGGGTTCACTTGGATTAACATCGCTTCCAGACGCTCCTATCCTGCCACACACACACGTTGCAACCTCATGGGCTACCTACTGGCTTCCAACACGACCTCTCGAAGCCTCCGAAGAGGAGTCGGTTAGTGAAACTTGTACACTTCTATCGTGATCAAATATCACCCTGTCCACTGGTTCTCAGAAACCCTCAGCGTCTGACAAGGCATGGAGAACTAGGTTGGCTAGCTTCTCCGTGTGTCCGCGTCTGACAAGACATGGAGAACTAGGTTGGCTAGCTTCTCCGTGTGTCAGCGTCTGACAAGACATGGAGAACTAGGTTGGCTAGCTTCTCCGTGTGTCAGCACTCGCTCCCTACTATTTCCCACAAGTAAGCATTTAGCAATCTTCCTATACGCAATAATGATATTGTACCATCGACCATATGTACATCAAGGGGTCTAGTTGTATCAACTGTACCAAAGCCTGGATTTACCTCTGGTCGGGGGTGTACCTACTTAGGTAAGATATAAATAACAAAAATATTATAAAATAATTATAAAATGCAACGAGAATGGAAGAATATAAGTCATTTAGTTACAACGAACAAGTAGTTATAAATAATACCTTCTTTCGAGTGTCCAATTATTGGATTAAATACTAGGTTTTATTGGTTGGTTTTATTTTAATCAATTACACCTACGTGAGTGTTTCGAAATAAAGGGACCTAATGTTAGGTTTGCAGAAGCTATACACACCCCCCCTGCGACAAGTTTCGCAAGTCCACATCTGCATGGGCGGTGCTTGTTGCGACCAACAAACCTGTAAGCTCTTAGCAAGCAATGAAACTTTCAGCTAATTTGATTAGCCTGCACCACAGAGTGGACTTCCCTCTTGTGTTGTCATATTGCAATCAACAATTCCAATCTAATTTACCGCATAACTATTAAGTGCCAACTCCATAATTAAGAGCAGTACCACAATGGCCAGGAGTTTATATCCTATTAAACACATATCTCTTAACAGATAACCACTTAAAACGTGTACTGATAACGTCATAACTTGGTTAAAAGTTCGCACTTTGACGGTCTATTTGTTGTCGTTTTGCTTTCCATCACAGTGAGACCTAAATGGTATTGTTGCCTGGTTAAAACACGCAACTCGTACGGTTGACCGCATGGAACCGAGGGTAGGGACGACGGTTTGTATCCCTGTAATACTTGGTTGTCTTTTATTTAGTTTAGTTTAATTTTTAATTTAGTTTAATTATTTAGACGCCAAGGTTATTAAAAATGGCTTACAAAAGCTTTCATCTTAGTGCCACAATCTCATTCGATTGACATTTTCGCTAATAAATATCGGTCTTTCTTATCATCATCAATTCCCCATCTCGAGAATCATTAATCAGCTATCCCACATGGAAATAAATGCATTTATAATATGTTTTCAAAAATACATTTTGTTTCTTAAATGTATTTTTGAAAATGCATTATAAAATACTTTTCATTAGTCTCCAAATTGACCCAATTTCTTATATTTTGAAATATGTTTTTTAATGCATTTTAAAAACTATTAATAATGCATTATTGATAAGGCAAATAATATATTATGAAATAGTTGTCATTGCATGTATTAATAATACATTGTTAACAATGCATTATTAATATATAGCAAAAACCATATTTATAAAACATTTTGTATTATGGATATTTTATCCATTTTTACCAATGCACAGAAAATATATTATGGTTAACTTATTTTTAATCTATTATTACTCAATATTTTTATAATATATTAGGGACATTAGGATGAGGATATAATATTTACTAATGTAGGCCAAAGGATAATATATTTTGGAATTGGTCGAAAGATTGGTAAGCTAGGCCTGTGCAAATTTTCATGAATATGTAGTGGATAATTTTAGACAATTAGATTTAAATTTAAACAATAACCGTTCTGAATTTGAATTTTTATGAACACACAGTTATTTGACAGAGATAAAGGCCTACAAACCATCAGCATTCTATTCTTGGAACCTATAAAAACAATTACTGGTTGCACTGGCCTATTAAACTAAATAATACAACACCTAATGCACAAATGTAATGCAATTTATGTTAAGTAGGCCTACTAACTTATTTTTATACCAATAATAAAAAATACCTTATGAAAAAAAACCACGGAATAACTACTACACAACAACAAAACTTTGAAAATTAACTTGTTGTTTTAGGAGTTAGTAAATTTGTACCAATTTTTAAAACACTACCGCACAGAAACAACTAGGCTTCAGGAAAAAAAATAATGAAAAGCCATACGGGCTATACCTAACTACGGAAATTGAAATAAATGTAACACCGCCGTATTTAATTTTAAATTTCATTTTTAGCATTGGCAGAGTTAGGCCTATCTATCCATCCGTTTAACACGGACTTTACAGAAACACCTTGCTGCCTAGCACCCATCTCTCCGGCAGTGACAGTAAGGCCAGGGGCCGGCCAAGGCCTTGCTGAAAATAATTGCTTGTTGCTTCGAATTGGGTAGGCCTACAAGTAAGCCTAAATTATTATTATTACAATTTGGAGGAAAGGAAAGTTACAATATTAGAAGATGGCAAACTAGTCAACATGACAAACAATTACACAACAATTAAAAGATCAGAAAGCACAACATTAAAAAATATATAGGCCTCTAGGCCAACTAATATTGACGGGTTCACCCAAAATTTCTCGGAAAAGCTAGTTTAAAGTAGGATTAGGATTGAGAGCAGAACCAGACCTTCAGCAAAGCCTCATTTTCATGTAGACGAGCAAATGGTACCTTGCGAATGACAACATGTTTCAATTATATTAACGTTGGTCGCGCCTTTCGCGTGCTCTTAGCATTGCATTTTGATAGCCCTAGAACCTATTTGCTCGCCCCCATGAAAACGTTACTTTAAGCAATTAATATTCAATAGGGGAGCACAATATTATTGAATTATTTATTTGTGCGATTTGGATTGTTCACCAATATAAAAAAATTCACAATCAATTCAATAAATAAGTAGGCTACCCAAGAGATAGGATATTAAAAAATGCAATTATTAAGTTACTAACAAACACTTATGGACAGATTCAATTTTATTCTCATCCCAACAAGAATAAAGTTTCTTTGTCAGAATCACTGATTGCATGAGCTATGAAAATTGCACATTCACTGAAACAAATACACTGATTCAACACTTGTCTTCTCTCTGGGCTGGGGGTAGTATTCAGCAGCCAAGTCTGACTCCCATGTTGATCAGGTGCAGTATTTCAGGCAATCAGGCAGTCTTGTTGAATGCTGAAACAGGAACAAAATTCTAGCTTACTTCAATACTTCTACATTAGCCAATGGCCAAGGCTATGGTAGCCTAGGCCTACATGTTTTTGTTCCAATAGGGCTAGGCCCTACAACCACAACAGGGCCATGAATAGAACAAAAGCTACTGGGACATAAGACCCGATACTAAATTGCATGGTTTTGTTAATTTCCACGCCTTCTTTAGAACTACATCGGTACCGGTAAACATTATAACACTTTCTATTAGGGCTGCCCATATTTCTTAAATTCACTTAACATTTAAACAACTTTACTAACCACATTTAAACGTGTACTCTTTTACAAATGGAAATACCAACCATTTTGAATTATTCCTAAATATTTCCCCCTTTCAGTGGTTGACTTTGAGACAGGTAGGCCTAGTCCAGTGATGAACATAAAGAGTCCACAACCACACTGAATGGGTTAAATGACACTGGGACACAGCATTGTTTGTTGGTGTGCTTTGATGTCGAGGGTGGAAGGGGAAATAACAGTTTTTGCAAGTGTATTGGCACAGCAGGTACGTTTAATTTTAGTCACAAATGAAATTAGTGAACGTTTAAACCACCAAGAGCGTTTACACGTGTCAGCACTACTTTCTATTCTGTCCCCCCATTTTTATTTAAGTGACATGATAAGATATTTTGTTGCTCAAACTTATAGGACTATATTTTTCTTACTAGGAAAAACGCTTAGTCCCGCCGCGTTGTTGGATGAGCGTAATTTGTGCATTGAGCTGCCATGTGTTATGCGGATTTTCTGTTGTTCTGTGAAAAAATCACTACTAAGTCGAAGATTTTTTTTTAAATTTAAATTAAATTAAATAAAAAATTAACTTAAATTTAAATTTTTTAATTAATTTTCATTTAAAAAAAAGAAAAAATCGTAATATTGAAATTTTCATAAGAAATAATTATTCGATTGCGCACAAATTTTACCACAAATATATGAATTTATAAAATTAAGGTTCTGTGAAAAAATTATTACATAGGATAAAGCATATAGTGTTATAAGTCAAAGAATTGTTTTAAAAAAGAAAAAAAAACGTAAAATTCGATTTCATGAGAAATAATTTTTTGATTACGCTCAAATTTCGCACGAATATCTTAATTCGTGAAATTAAGGTTCTGTGAAAAAATCATTACAATCGGTTAAAAGCATGTAGGTGTTATAAGTCGAAGAAAGTTTTAAAAAATCGAAAAAAAATCGTAAAATTGCGTTTTTATGAGAAAAAATTTCCCGATGCGCTCAAAAACGTGGCAGTTCTAAGTTCAGAGATTTCGAAGGCCTCCATGAAATTTCATCGCAATCGGAGTATCGGTTTAGCCGGAATCGTGTTAACCAGACACACAAAAATACAGAAAGAAAAAAAAAAAAAAAAAACATTCCGGATTTTTTTCTCCAGTGTAGTGAAATGGAATCTTCGCTTCGCTCGCTACGCTCGCTACGCTCATCCAACAATCCACTACATTGATAATTTGTTAGTTATTAATTATTGTTGCACAACCATTTGTTTATATTTAAAAAACATCTACCGTAGTTCTACAATAACAACAATCACCTTAATAATTTACTTATATCATTGTTACAAGCTCACTAAACAAAACATGGCACGCCATGTAAAAAAACTCCCTGCCGTATAGCATGAGGTTGTCAGGTTATGGTACTTATTAGCTTATATGAGCCTGGCACATGGCATTTATTTTTAAACCAGGATAGGCCTAATATGTTGGATGAAATAAAATATAAATTACAGCAAGGAAATTACTATGTTAGGGCCTACCTGCAGCCTACTTATTAATAACACTGCTTAATAAGTGAACTTTAGAACACTTTTATTCAAAGAATGGGACAGCCAGAAAGCCCAGATGGTGTACATTTTTAAAACCATACAAAAATATGGTAGGGAGGGCTATGCCTAGACAAAGTTAAGAGTTGAAAAATTCAGACCACAATTTATTTTTATTTTTAATATTCTTAACATTTCCTTTGAACTGGGAGTAATTTTATTAGAAGATATCTTGAATGACCGGTTGCAAGTTAAAATGTGTAGGCCTATACAGACAAATTACAAAATATGGCTGGTTAAGTAGGCCTACCCTAGGCCTATGCTTTATTGTTTTGCTTGAAGGCCTAAACATGTTTTTATGTCAAATCTCTTGACTTCACTACTAACCATATATCCTAGAACTAAGAAACTATCTCTTTCCATTAGCCTACAGGTAGGGCCTACCTACTGTAAGTGCTGAATAAAAATTTAAGTAAATTTAATATGTGGATAGCAAGCCGGTCAATTGACCGGTCAAATAATTGGTCAAAGTATGTTGTTTACTCATAGTTGGCATTGCTCATTCTTGAAAGGTAAAGCCTACTCGACTTAAGTTACTGTACATTCCTTACAAATTTTAAATTAACAATTTGCTGTTGTTGGATACTTTTTGATAGGAGCAGACAAAGTGCAAGAACCCCATTCACTCAATTTCTATCAATAATTATAATTACCATTGAACGCGTTCATCATAATGGATTAGGTAACGAAGTTGCACAAATGTCTCGTAAGTACTATGGGCCTATAGTAAGTAATATACCCTACTTAGCAAAATAGTATAGGCCTAGGTAGGCTATCTTTGTTATGTTTGACTGACTTTTGGTCAATTGTAAGCCTACGGTCATCAATAATTGCCAATTTTAATTTTACCACTCAAAGTGCCATCTCTAGCCAAGCCCGCCTAGGCTGTACAACATAAAATGGTTGGCCTAGGCCTTTAAGAGTAGTTTCAAATTGTTTATTTGTATATAGGCCTTATAGGGGCTAGCCTTTGTCAATAGGAAGCCTACCTGTTATAGGCTAGTAGGCCTGCTAATTAAATAACAACTTTTCCCCTAATTTAATTTAATTCTAGGTAGGCCTAGGCCTACTTGAACCCTTGGAAACATAAGCAAAGAGTGTTTTTACATAATACATTACAAAATAATGAAATTAATTTTTGATATAGGCCTAACAAAAATTATAAATCCATCTTAACTGTGTGTTTCCAAGTTCCAACTAATGGAATCTAGAAAGAAATTCAATTAGTTGGGTTTTCAATCGGCGTTTATCACGCAAGCCGAGTCAGTACCGTAATGGCCTCCTAGGCCTAGCCTATATGAATTGAACTGAGCCCACACTAGATTTGCCAGATAAATAACTCAGTCTAGACTGTGTTCAGTTCGGTTGAGGAGCCAATCCGTCTCGCTACGTACGGGCTGAAACATGAGTTATAAGTTCAAGCAAGCAAGCTCGATTTCAACTTACGACATGGCCTACTTGCAGACATTTTTATTCTTGTTGTTAATCATTTAATTAGGCCTACAGCCGGTGATTCCAGTAAGGACTGAGCTGGTACCATACCAGTACAGAAAAAAAGCTTGTAGGCACTATAGGCTAGGCCTATAGACCAACATTAATGAACATGAACTGAGACTGCAAATCCAGTCCGGATGGGGCCAGTCTAGACTTGGCTCGTGTGATAAACAGGCATCATAAGATAGATCCTGCCTTAAAAGATTGAACCTTGCCGTTTTAGGTGATATTCTATACCTACTACGAGGTATTTAGGCCTACCGGTACCAAAATAAAACTGCTTTGGCCTAGGCCTACTACCAACAACTTGTCGTTACCGAACCCAGTCTATAGGCCTAAGAAGCCTAGAGGCCTACTGATAAAATAAACAAAATATTTAATAAATTTGCAACGTTTTGTCACCAAGGTCTAGGTAGGACTAGGCCTAGGCCTACTCTTATGTCATTAGGCTATTCGAATGTGCCGCTCACGGCTTTGAATAATGAGCCACTCACGGCTACTAGAAGGACACTATATGTCACAAAGGCGGTGTATAAGCAGACGAATAAATGGCCGTCCAAAAGTGATTCAGTTTCTAAAACATACTCACCTTTATCCCCGATCATCCGAACAATCCTAATACCAAAGTGGTAAAACATGGTGACAACGGTCGGATAAGGAAATAAGGGAAATATAAAAATATATTTCAAAGTATTCTGTTACACACTAAGTAAATATGGCAGAAACAAACCAGACGCCCGGTGTGCAGAACGAAAGCACATGGCGGGTCCAAGTAGACCCACCTCAATCTTTTCTTTTCAACCCACGAAATGGCCTTCGTGGAGGAAAAGATTTGAGCGATTTAGGACGTGTTTGACTAGAATCTGTGACTTAAAGAGGCAAGTAACACTCTTATATACACAATGGGTGATCGAGCAGAGGAGATCCTAACCTCTTTCAATCTTGCTCGGGAGGAGGAAGATGACTATGATGTTGTAGTACAAAAGTTCGAGAATTATTTCATTCTATGAGAATAAGATATATGAAAGGCATGTTTCTACGGCGAAACAACAACCAGGTGAGTCAATCGACACCTATACAACATCACTTCACACTCTATCTAAGACATGTGAATGGGGCAATCTAGCAGACGAAATGAAGTTGATGGCTCTCATAGTAGGCAGAGCGACCAGAGAACTAAGCGACAAACTGCAATTAGATCCAAGCTCACTTTTGATAAGGCCCTCACCCAAGTTCGGTTATCAGAGGAAATAGCTAGGCAAAGGTTAGTACTACATTCTGATCCTAGTAGGCCTAGTGCTAGTAAACCTAACTTACCTGGATGAATGCAATAGTAGGCCTAAGCATTCACCTTAAGAAGAAAGAAACTTCAAAGTATAAAAACGATAAAAAAGGTAAGAAGTCCACAGGGGGGTATCAAAATGTAAATAACAAGGTTACAAACTGTAGATGGTGTGGCTACAGCCAAAACCATGCCGATAACCGAGGCTCATGCCCAGCAAAGGATGCCAAATGCAACAACTGCGGCATACAGGGCCACTTCGCTAAGGTTTGTCGTCGTAAGAAAGTCGCAGAGGTCCTAGACAACAACCAGGCTGACTGTGTCTTTATCGGAAGCATAAAATCATCGGGATCAAAACCATGGATGGTTACAATCAACGTCCACGGTAAGGAAGTAGACTTTAAGGTTGACACTGGAGCAGACGTGACGGTTTTACCAGCTACTGAACAGGTAATCGAGAATATCGCACTTACAAAACCAACCAAAATACTCTGGGGCCAGATAAAAGACCACTGGATGTTATTGGGGTTGGCAAAGTGAATCTCAAGTTCAGAGGAACAGTATCCACTGAAACCGTGTATGTAGTGCAAGGCCTAGATACTCCACTTCTAGGTAGACCAGCTATTACTAGCCTAAAAATCCTAGGACTAGACCAATCTATCGATCCAATCGTAAACTACGTCCAAGAAACAAATTGGAAACAAGAATTCAAAAATCTCTTCACTGGTTTGGGAACCATCCCAGGAGACTACAAAATCAATGTAGATCCTGGAGCGACTCCAAAAGCCATTTTCACTCCTAGGTCAGTAGCCTTGCCATTGTTAGGTACTGTAAAAAAGGAACTAGATAACATGGTTAAAAATAGAGTCATAGCCGAAGTAGAAGAGGCAACCGATTGGTGTGCACCAATGGTGGTAGTGCCAAAGCCAGCAGGTGGTGTCCGAATATGCGTAGATCTTACTCACCTTAATCGTAGTGTGAAACGGGAAAATACATCCAATCCCTAAGGTAGAGCATACACTAGGAAAACTTGCTGGAGCTAAGGTATTCTCAAAACTAGACGCAAATGCGGGTTTCTGGCAGGTTCCGTTGGACCCAGAATCTCAGCATCTCACGACATTCCTCTCGCCATTCGGGAGATTTAAATTCCTAAAACTTCCATTCGGTATCTCGTCGGCCCCAGAACACTTTCAGAGAAAGATGAACATTATACTCCAAGGTCTAGAAGGAGTAGAGATCCACATGGATGACATAATCGTGTGGGGAGACAGCAAGAAGAACATGATCGCCGTCTTCGAGCTGTACTAGAGAGATTAGAAAAGATCGGAATGACACTCAACGAGAAGAAAACGGTGTTTTCCGTTGACAAATCACCTTCCTAGGTCACAAGGTCAGTGCGAGGGTATTGCGCCGGACGAGAAGAAAATATCTGCGATTGTGAACATGAAGCACCATCGAACGTCACAGAAGTCCAACGTTTCTGGGAATGGTTAACTTTCTCGGGAAATACATTCCTCGGAAAGCAGAGATCCTCGAGCTATAAACAGTCTACTCTCAACAAAAACTCATTGGATATGGGGCCCACATCAAGAGGAAGCCTTCAAGAAGATCAAGACTTTGTTAACCAGTGCACCAATACTAGCATTGTACGACCCAACAAAAACAACTATTGTTTCGGCGGATGCGTCGTCATACGGGTTGGGCGGGGTCTTATTACAAGAACAAGATGATGGGAAGAAGAGACCAATAGCATATGTGTCAAGATCCTTATCGGCTGCCGAGAAAAATTATGCGAATATCGAACGGGAGGCATTGGCATGACGTGGTCTTGCGAAAGACTCAAGGACTTCATAACCGGGGTGTCATTCTCTATTGAGACTGACCACAAACCCTAGTCCCTTTGTTTACTTCCAAGAACTTTGATGAGATGTCCCCGAGACTACAAAGATTCCGAATGCGGATGATGAGATACAGCTACAAAATCTTCTATTCTCCCGGAAAAGATCTAGTCGTCGCAGATACGCTCTCAAGAAAGCCACTTCCATGCGAAGAAAACAAATGAATTAGAAGAGGAAATGTCCGCGTACATACATTTGGTGAACAGCAACATCCCAGTCACAGACACATATTGGCAAAGATAATAGAAGAACAAAATCAAGATCCAATATGCACAGCACTCGTAGAATATACTCATAAAGGGTGGCCCTCAAAGAATAAAGTAGTACCCAAACTACAGGCTTACTGGTCCGTTAAGGATGAGCTTTCAATTAACGATAGTTTGTTAATGAGAGGCACTCGTCTTATAATCCCGGAATCCCTCCAAAAACAAGTATTGGAGAAAATCCACGAAGGCCACCAAGGAATAACAAAGTGTCGTGCAAGGGCTCGTGAAGCAGTGTGGTGGCCAGGAATATCCACTCAAATTGAATTTGCAGTCAGATCATGCCCACAGTGCATTCAACATTCCAGTAACAGTCATGAGCCAATGATTGCTTCAGAGTTTCCTTCAAGGGCCTGGCAGATTGTTGCCATGGACCTATTCAAGTTAGAACAACAGTGGTACCTCGTCGTAACCGACTATTACTCCCGGTACTTCGAGATCGCTGAGCTCTCAAGTCTCAAATCAAGGGCAATAATCAACCATTGCAAGTCAATATTTTCACGCCACGGTTATACCAGAAACGGTCCGAAGTGACAATGGACCCCAGTTTGGCACTTTAGACTTCTCTGAGTTTAAACAGTTCTCCGAATCTTACGGGTTCAAGTTGATAACCAGTAGTCCGAAGTACAGCCAAAGCAATGGATTGCTGAAGCAGCGGTGAAAATAGCGAAACTACGATTGAAAAAAATCGGAAGATCCATTCCTAGCTCTTTTGGCCTATAGAACAACACCTTTAGCTAACGGGTTAAGCCCAGCCGAGCTTCTCATGAATAGAAAACTACGTTCTACACTACCTTTGTCTCCACAACAACTGGACAAAATACCGGACAAGTCGAATCTTCGGAGGAAGGAAGAGATAATAAAAGCAAAACCAAAAGTCAAATTATGATCGAAGACACCGATGCCATACTCTATCGCCATTAAAACCAGGTGATGCTGTATGGATAATTGACATGCGGACACACGGAAGAGTTCTTCACTGTGCTACCGAACCAAGGTCATATGTAGTCCAGACCAATCGTGGAGCAGTCAGGAGAAACCGATGGCACCTAATACCAGAGCCATACTTCCACAGCGACGGAGAAGAAGGAGAGGAAAGCTTCGAGCCGAGTAATACCCAGACGGAGGACTCGCACGAAGAGATAGCACCCCCGGAGCCAGTTGCAGTAGCCAGCCCCTCCTACAGAAGCTCTCAAACAACTGTCTGTGGTCCTCAGCCATACCATGGTGGTCCGTATCAAACGAAGAGCGGGAGGAGAATCCGTCCTCCTATGAAGTTAGATTTATAAGAGCATAATCCTCCAGTAGATAGTTTCATTGTCATATGAATAAAATTCTCTTCCAGAATAAAAGCATAATTAAAGTTCATACTTAAGAGGAGGATGTGTCATCAGGCTATTCGAATAATGAGCCACCTCACGGCTACCTAGAAGGACACTATATGTCACAAAGGCGGTGTATAAGCAGACGAATAAATGGCCGTCCAAAAGTGATTCAGTTTTCTAAAAACATAACTCACCTTTATCCTCGATCATCCGAACAATCCTAATACCAAAGTGGTAAAACAACTCTTAGCAAAGACCTTCCAAACCTAGATGTAGGCCTAGGCCTAAGGCCTTTTTAGGCTGTGGATATTCGTACGGTCAGCCGTAATAATAATGTAAAATTATTCGTACGGTCAAAGATTTGATTTGCTCCAGGCTTGCCATAACAATAGTGCCGTACGATCGTCAATGATGAAAGTGGTAGGCCTAGGCCTACAGTGATAACTTTTAATTTCAACCGAAAGGCCTTTCAAACGAAAAGAAGTGTTCTAATGCTAAACTCTTCTAACAAACGTTGGACCATCCCCCAACCAAACAAGTTTCCTTGGGATTCTCCACATATCTAAACGGTAGGCCTAGCGCTTTTCTCTGGTGTAGAATTGCGTCTGCGACGAAGCCGAATGTAGGTAATGAAATCATTTGAAGAAAAACATACTCCTAAAAGGAATGGTTAAAAAAATATGACCAAATGAAGATTTGAAACGTCGAACTTTTGCATAGAACTCAAACACGCTCCCTGGGTTTTTGGTGCTATTAGCCTGTGTTAGGTCACTAGGTGGTAGGCCTAAGCCTCTATCGTCGATGACCGTACGACTAGGCTTATAGGGTTACACTCCGAAGGATTTAACACTATCCAATAAAAGAAGCGGGAAACTATTAACTTTACGGAGTGTAGGCCCTATATTCATAAGTTATATACCGGTACGCGGTTAGGTTAGGCCGCGTTCACACTAATTGGTTTAGTTAGGTATAAGGGGATAGGAAATACGTGTTAAATTGTTTACGTTTTAGTCTTACGCCTGAGAAATTGTTATAACAAAAACAAAATTCTTAGGCCTACGACGGACCAATCAGACGTTTTGTTATTTATACGACGATCAATGAAAAGGAGAAACTTCATTATGACAGGCCCCTGAAACATTACTAACCAATCAGGATATCGGATTTTTTATTACCGGTAGGCCTACCATAACAACCAAATAACAATTTCTTAAGACTAAACCAAAGTTATGTGAACGCGGCCTAAAGGCCGATGCACAATTGCCCGGTAACGAGAACGGGAACGAGAACGAGAACGGGAAGACGCTAACGTTAAGGGCTTCGATGCACAATAGCCCGTGAAGCAAGCCGATGGGAACAAATCAAATAATAAGTGTGTTAATTATATTTTGTTGTTTTGTTATTCCGCTCATGTTTATTCAATTTATTTCGCATATTACTCGCGTATAAACCATCAATCAGTTGATAAAATAGTTTTAGGACGTGCACATCTTGATTCCGATTGGTTCCGGTAACGTACGGAACGGGAACGTTACGGAAAGTTAAAACTTGGTGATGTTCCCGTTGTCGTTGCCGGGATACGGGAACGACCGGCAACGGGAAGCTTTATTGTGCATCGTGTCGTAAGTTAACGTGTGATTCAACTTTCTTCCCGTTCTCGTTGTAGTTCTCGTTGTCGTTACCGGGCAATTGTGCATCGGCCTTTAGGGTATCGCGCAAAGCGCGGGGTTAGGGGGTGGCAGTGCGAAGCGCTATTGGTTGAGATGGTTGAGACCCAACGTACCAACTACCAATAGGCCCTATACCCCGGGGTTAACTTTACTCAGTTTTAAAATGTAAACCAATGTTTTTGGTATGTAGGCCTAAACCCCTAGGCATTATTGGCCCAGGGCAGTTGGGTGTAAAGGGTTAAATATCTATGAATAGCCTAGGCCTAGGACATCATAAGCCTAGGCCTAGCCTTGGCCATCGTGGGCTTTACAAGTTAGACCATGGAGTAGGCCTAGGCTTAGGCCTAGGCTGCAGTGCATAGGCCTTGTGTGCGAGTGGATGACAGAGACGAGGGCTAGCCTAGGCCTAGGCCTACTTAGGCCTATGAGCAGGTAGGCTCTGGCCCTGAAGCCAGTTATTAGGCCTAGGGTAGGCCTAAGTGCTAAGTTTGCCTCAAGTTCAAACCCTAGGCGTATGTAAATAAATAGTAGGACTGAGACCTGTTGAAACATAAATAAAAATGCCACAAGTAAGGTTAGAGTTGTCTACTATGTTATTTACATACGCCTCCCAGGCCCAAGGGAAGGGTCTCAGAGCTATTTGTGACCTAGCTACATGCATGGCATGCTCAACTTATTAATTGAAAGTGTTTATTTAAATTTTTGACGTACCTTTCAATATCTTCCGTGGTATTGTTCGTTTCAATCCCCATCGTGGTGGCTCAGCAGCTTGGTTCAGTCAGCACACAGTCACACTAACGGAAACGACTACTGCCATCAAGTGACTTTTTATGTTGCATTAATTTCGGAAAACTAAAAGTCGATCACTTTACTTGTAAAACATGTGTTGAATACATTTGTAAAAATCTTTTTAATAATTTGAGACATTTTAAATTGTGATTATAACATGTTAACTTGCTTCATAAATACAGTTGAATATCTAATGATAGCAATGCGTCATTTTGACTAAGCTACTGACAAACGAGGATATTTTGAGGGAAACTCAAATAAGAATTCGATGCCGATTCATGGGTGGATATTAATTACATAAGTTAGTTTAAAATGTAAAGGTATTTAAAATTAGAATCTTCTAATATAGGATTGCTTTACTATAAAATATACATTCATACGTATTCGTCTTGTGGTGTCGGCGCCTGCAGGGTTGGCTAGGTCGGCTATAAATTTAATGTCCCTCTCAGTGGGGGACATTTAATCACTGAAAATAAGTTCTGTGACTGTGTAGATAGACTCTTAATACAAACTTATTAATTTATGTATTAATCTATTTATTTACTGTGAGTTTATGGCTAGCGAGTTAGGAGATTGTCAATGCTTTCTTATTTTACATTAAAATTACTGCCACATCAAATTAATATACGAACGTATGGTTTCAAGGTTGAAAATCTTTGCTGAATTTATTATAAAATTATTTGAATGAAATAATTGTCTTAAAAACCATAATACGAACTGTAAAAATATGTTACTCATACGAATAGCTGATGACAATACTTTCTTGTACAATTACTAAGAACAGTAAAAATGTAAATATTCACTGCAAACTTATGTCAAAATAGGGCTATGCGTTGTATCCTGAATTGTATCGCTATACTTCAGTGGAAAATATGTTGTTGGTTTTTGATTATTTGTGTATTAATGAATGACTTACTTATCAAATGATGATTCTTATTTGTCATATGAAGAATGTTTGGGTTCCTAGTTATCTTAGCGAAAGACTTAGACTTAGGGCTTCCTAAAATAAATTATGTCCATGGCACAAGAAAGGCTGATTCATGGTATTTAGAGAATGGAAATAAGGCAAATGGACTGAAATCTGTATTCTACTTGAGTGAGACAATTTAACAATCTGCCCTATGAAATAATAACTAATGTTAAAGTCCAGGAGTTTTAAGAAAGCCTACCTCAATTATGTTAAGTGTAGGAAGTGATTGAAAAATTGTTAAGACGGTTTCTATTTATTAGTAAATTATCTTGAATTTGTGGTAGGCTTAGGCCTAAATGTATTATACTATGGAAAATTATAGCAAATTATTATTATTATTATTATTATTATTATTATTATTATTATTATTATTATTATTATTTTTAACGAACATAGAATGACAGCTTCTATAAATAATATCAGTGTATACTTTTGGAAAATGTAAAATATGTATTAAAATTTAAAACACATTTTTTAATCACAATAACGATGATGAATAAAAGCATAGGCCTAGAGGAGTAACAAAATCATCCAAAAATAAATTTAATAAAAATCCCTCAAATAAAATATAACGAAATCACAAGAATAAAAAAATGAACCAAATAAAACAAAACCCCATAAGAAACAGAAAAAAATATCATAAAAATGTCTAATCATAAGACAATTGATTATGTAAAAAAATATTACTTTTGATATAGCTAAACGAAATAAATTAGTTAAAGCAAAACTCGATAACGAAAATTGCATGCTGTACTCTTCTATGCATTAAAAATATGTTAACTACATAATTTCCAGAATGTTTATTTATGACTATCCACCAAAAGTATTGGTAAAAGTTTATCACAAAAACTTAAATTAACTTTACGAAACTAGTTAGGCCTATAAAAAATGTTTCTTGATTTAATTTCGATAAGTATTTAGAGCAATGTATAGTTTAATTACTTAAATCGAAATATAAATTGAATGCATTTATTAAAAGCCTTATAAAAACACATTTTAAATTGTGTTTTCAGAAATACTAACTGCAAACCATATTGCCGAATGTATTGTGCCAACCACAAACTAAAATACGTTTCGAAAAAACTTTTAAAAATATATTTAAGGAAATAAATTTTGATTTGCCATTTAAGAAATACAGCAATAATGCATTATTTTAAGTGGTATATAAAATGCTTCCAACTGTTCCTATACTAAAACAGGACTTATAATTTGTGCTTGTATCTAGTTATATGCATACTACCTTTGAACAGTCTTACGGGTAGGGCGAACATTAACCTTTATTCTTTATTGCTATATGTTTATTATTATATACTTCGCAATAATATAGTTGCAAATAATTACTCCAATCACATTCTGCGAACCAAAACTTTTACCCGCAATAGCTGACGGACATTAAAAATATGTTAACAACCTGAACAAACTGATTTCCAGAATATTTATTTATGACCATCATCAAAATGTATTGCTAAACTGTTTTATATCGTACAAATTTTTAATTCATTGAACAAAACATATTATAAATACTTTTTTTATATTTCATTATTAAAGTATTAAGAGGAATGTGTAATTTAATAACTTAAATCAAAATATATATTCAATGCATTTGTTTAATGCCTTTTAAAAACACATTTTAGATTGTGTTTTCAGAAATACTAACTGCAAACCATATTGCAGAATGTATTATGCCAGTCACTAAATAAAATAGGTTTCAAAAAAACTTAAAAAAATATATTTTAGGAAATAAATTCCAATATGCCATTTAAGAAATGCAGCAACAATTCATTATTTTAATGTTATTCAAAATGCTTCCAAATATGCCATTTAAGAAATGCATCAATAATACATTATTTAAGTGTTACACAAAATGCTTCCAAATTTTCTGGAAATACATTCTTCAAAATGTATTAAGAAATATATATTGTATGCATTTTGTGAATCATGTATTTCTCATAATATATTTTGTAATGCATTTGATTTTGGGTAATGTATTTATAACACTTATTTTTCCGTGTGGGATTCTTCACTTAAAATTGTTATTACTGTTATATTGCTTTAAAGGCTTACATATTATTATATGTTTTATACATTTTAATTACGCTTGTTGTAAAATGACAGCAATGCTGTATTCAAGAATGAGTAAACAAATAAGTATTCTGTCAATGCACGTACAACATTGTGTTAATAGAACGCAAATCGAACGCTATGATCATTAATGGTTAAAACATGAGTTGACTAGCCTGTCAAAAAAGTGTATAACTATTTTATCGTTACAATACATCAAAACGTTTTTGTCTTTAGAAACATTTACATAAATTGACTGTTAGCCTACATTTTAGTAATATAACAATTTTTGTCGTAATGTGTCGGTTTCATATCCCATTCTGCAACATTTATAATGAGGTTCGCAGTAACTCATCTAGAGTATTTAAAGTACCCTGTCGCTCCCGTATAGTTTTTTAAAGTCTGGTTGTGCTAGAAGCGTACTAACCATGCATCGAGTCATCAATGAGTTGCAGTAAGTTAAAGTTATACTATCCCAAGACTGAGATGCATTAGCCAGGGCGTCGTATCTCTGAAATGCAGCCTGCAACGTTTATTGACACCGGTCCGGTCTTAAAAAGCTCGCGTTTTACGATCTCTCTATCATCAGTGCATTCTGTGCTGAGGGAAGGGTATTAACCACTGCACGGTGCAAGCAGGCGCAAGGGCATAAACGCTTATACGACCGCCTCGGTACGACTATATAGTGCATTCTTGAACGTCACAGCTTCAGCTCGCTCGCGCACGATACTCAACTTCCACAAGGCCAATATAAAACTAGAAGGTGTTTATATTTGCTCGTCCCCGAACCAAATGTTTACTCGACAGAGCTAATTTACATCGAGGAATTGACAAAAATGTTTAAAGAAACAAACATTTACTAGGTCTGGTACAATATTTCAATGGATTATAAGATAATTTATTTTACAATAATTCTTAAGCTTTTCCCAAGGGTTCGCCAGACAATGGCATGAAGTTCACATAACTTTAAATGTAAAATTCATAGAGCAATCATTGGGAAATCTATATCTTCTATAAAGTCTAGAAATTACGTTCGTGGCAGCAAGTAGAACATTACTTTGTTTCTCGTATTATGGCCTGTTTAAACCAACTCAACTGTTCAAAAAATATTGCCAAAATAAAAACGCCATAAAACCGAAATGAAGTCTTCATAAATTTTAAATTATTCAAACAATAAATCTTGGTTTGTTAGAATAAACTAGGCCATAAAGTTTTGAAATTGATATAAAATGTCGCGCTATTCTTCTTCTCGGCCGGAGGTGGCACACGGCGCGGACACTCCCATGCCGACCCAGGATGCACCGCGTTTCACAATGAGCTAATTAAAACACGTAACCCAATGCTCTCCCACTTCCAGATACATACAAACATGATGCGGTCGCAAAAAGCTTTTGAGTAATTAATTCACTAATTAAAATTAAACAAAACGCAAACCAATTTGTAATGAGTTTCAGATCTGACCCTTTCATATTATGTATTTTACAATGTAGGAAGTAAAGTAATTAATCATCAAGGCATTATTATGTTTTCGGGCAAAAGTTCTATTATTATATTATAATTATGCGCATTAATATATTTATGTGGCATTTTAATGAAGATGTATCTGTAACTAGGAAAACGCTAAAGTCCCGCCGCGTTGATGGATGAGCTTTTTTTAAATTTTTAGTCTGCGTGGGATATCTTTACTTTTGCAAGTGCTTTGTGCTTTGTTTTGCTGCCACGAAATTGTAGGTGATTGTTGTCAAGTTTCTATTGTTTCTTGTCAATTTGTTTTATTTACCGTTAAAAACTTATAATAAAAGCTTTATTTCTATGGATTCTGGCTAACTTTGTTCACTTTTCTTTCAAAAGGTACTTCATCACCATAACCTTAATGTCCATGTATAATATGAACGTTGAAGCCCCACCCGTTTGGTCAGAATTGGCCCAAATGGCACGAAAATATCGCATAAAAATCAAAAAAACTTATATTAAAAGCTTTATTTCTATAGATCTGGCTAACTTTTCAACATTTCTTTTAAAAAGTACTACATCACCATAACCTTTAAAGTCCAGTAAAATATGAACATTGTTTGCCCCACCCGTTTGGTCAGGAATCGGCCCAAATGTCACGAAAATATCGCACTAAAAATCGAAAAAAATCGTAAAAGTACCGCTATTCATGAGAAATATTTCTTCGATTGTACCCAAAAACAAATACACCTCTAAGTTCAGAGATTTCGAAGGTCCCTCAAATTTCATCAAGATCGGATATACCGTTTGCCTCGTAGAGAGTTAACAAACAGACAGAAAAAAAAAAAAAAAAAAAAAAAAACACCCGAGCTAAATTTTTTGGGGGTCAGTGAAATTGAAGTCTTCGCTTAGCTCATCCAATAATTTTAAAGATAATGTTATTTGTCTAGATTTATTTATTTATTTATTAGGGTTTCTTTAAAGTAGTTAGTACATACATTTTAATAAAGTTACATGTTATGATACACTCCTACTTGATGCCCTTATATTAAATTAAGATATTCTATTTAAATTGAATATAACAATAATTATTTCTAGCTTAGTATTAAATATTTCATAGAGAACATACAATTTTAACAATTCATCCAATAAACGCTAACTAATCTATATCTAATATATCTATATCTATATCTAATCTATCTATATCTAATATCTATGCCAAGTTAGTAATATGATGTTATATACATTTTTTCTTTGTACACATACGTCTGATCGTACGGTTACAATACTAATCCAATAGAAGTGTGCTATCTTATTTGCATCGGGTTTCCTAAAAGAACGTTTTAAATTCACAAATAATATTTTTTAGCATGTATTTGAACTTAATTGGAGAGTTTTCAGTTTTCAAGCTAGTTGGTAAGGAATTCCACCTCTGTGTTGATTGGATGAGCGTAGCGAGCGAAGCGAAGATTCCATTTCACTACACTGGAGAAAATAATCCGGAATGTTTTTTTTTTGTGTTTGTCCGCACGATTCCGGCTAAACCGATACTCCAATTGCGATGAAATTTTAAGGAGGCCTTCGAAATCTCTGAACTTAGAACTGCCACGTTTTTGAGCGCAATCGAAAAATTATTTCTCATAAAAATCGCAATTTTACGATTTTTTTCGTTTAAAAAATTTCTTCTACTTATAACACCTACATGCTTTATCCGATTGTAATGATTTTTTCACAGAACCTTAATTTTATGAATTAATATATTTGTGTGAAATTTATGCGCAATCAAATAATTATTTCTTATGAAAATCGCAATTTTACGATTTTTTTTCTATTTTTAAATTACGATTAACTAAAAAAATTAAAATTTAAAGTTTATTTTTTATTTAATTTAAATTAATTTGAAAAAATCAGAAAATCCGCATAACACATGGCAGCTCAATACACCAATTACGCTCATCCAACAACGCGGCGGGATTTAAGCGTTTTCCTAGTATTATACCCGAAAGACCTTTTCCCCCTAGTTTCCTTATTCACTTTCGGCACTACTATATTGTTGTTCGCTACAGAGCGAATACCTCTATTATATCGGGCTTTCTGAAACAAGGCTGGATATCTGCAGGTTGGTTTCTCGTGAAATGCTTTGTAAATTCTAGTTAGGACTAGGTATTTAAGCCTGGATTCGAAAGAAGGTATGTTGTTTTAGTTATCTTAAGACAATTTGCATTGCGTATACCGGTCGAATATTTATAATACAAATGAGAAAACTATTTAAACAATGCCATGAATATATTCTCCAACTCAGTACATGAGAAGGCATACCTCGTAAGTCGGCGATCAACATAGGAAGGAAGATTCGGACCCAAATTCCTTGACCGAAAGTACAATTCGGACTCAAATGAGCCCGAAATAGAGTTAATAATTTCTAATCTAGAGTGAGCTTAGGTTATGGTCGCGGTCGCGCCTGATCTTTCGCAATGAATTTATTTCCTATCCCACCACTTCACCTAAATGTTCGCTAATCTTGAAGAAAGTGCGTTCTTAGTACATGGAACAGTACACGTCAGCAGAATCAACACGTATACCCGCCCTGACGAGTCAACACTGGCAGTTGATAGCGAGACTTGCATATCTACGAACACCATGTCAATAAAGTCGAGCCTCGGACAGAAGTACAGGCTTGCCGCCAACATTAGAACCCCAGCTAATCTGGCGACGAGTCTGATTGTTTCAGGCTTGCCGCCAACATTAGAACCCCAGCTGATCTGGCGACGAGTCTGATTGTTTCAGGCTTGCAGTTGCCGCCAACATTAGAACCCCAGCTGATCTGGCGACGAGTCTGATTGTTTCAGGCTTGCCGCCAACATTAGAACCCCAGCTGATCTGGCGACGTCTTGATTGTTTCAGGCTTGCCGCCAACATTAGAAACCCCAGCTGATCTGGCGACGAGTCTAATAGTATAGCTAGCGTCCGCCAACATTAGAACCCCAGCTGATCTGGCGACGAGTCTGATTGTATAGCTAGCGTGCGCTCGATGCCTGACAGCGCCGTTCCAGTTTACCCAACTCAGTGTATAGGAAACGGACGAGGATAACATTTTCTTTCAATGTACAACTGTTTTACATTTTAATGCCAGTTAGATTAAAGTAATCTAGAATTAATTCAATGCGGGAAGAGTAAATGTGATTTTAATTCAAAGGAACTAAGTTCCGCTATACTTGTAAGCGGGTAGCCGTGGAAAGAAGGGAATCATGGCCAACAAGGTAAAACCAGAACCTAGGGTTTCTCGACGAAATTTTATTTTAATTATCTTCATTTTCATGAGGGAGGTAATAACGCTAATGCAATTCTCACGTAACGTCTAAAAGATTTTAGCCCCCGATTCCAATGGTTCGAATAAGGAACTCGGTAAAGGGCGCGCTTCACCCCACCGAGCCACTTTTCTGGAAGGACACGTCGAAGAGTGCCTATTTCCTTTCATGTGCTACGCTAGTGATACAATGTTATGGTAGGCTATTCTGGACCATATTACAACGGTAATAATAATTCTCGGCGGGTATAAAGTCTTCCGCGCCGTCTAACGACGCCATATTGAGAGTGGACTTACCCGCGCGACGCGATGATGAAATGCAACAGGCCATCACAAACGGATTAGACGAGGACAAAGGGGCGGATTATCTCGCAGCATTAGGTTCTCACTGCGTTATATCAAATAGAGCCCTGTGCGGGGGGGGGGGGGGGGGGTTGTTCCACAGAACACCCCGGCCGGGGGCCAAAAAGATTCGGAAAGAAACTTCACAAAATATGAAAACTGTCAGTCGTAATTTAAAGATTTTTCTCTACATTAGAGCCATCCATTTATATCAGAGAGGGTAAATAAGAGCGAAATGTGTTTTGTACACTTTCAGAATCGCATCAAAATGTCGTACTATAGGGGGAGACAGTTGGCAGATGCCGGGGAGATCAAGAGGCGTTCTGCTGTGGACCGAAGCATTCACTAATTGTCTCCTAATAAAACTACGATGTGCACGCGGAGCACATTAGACCCGTGGGCTAAGTTAGTTGAGGGTAAGTGAGAGTGAGTAAGTGTTGTAGTATGTCGTTTCTTTTTACGTCATTGTTTGCGTAATAAACTCGTGCCAATGAGGGTGTGATTAAAACTGATCGCGGCTCCACGTTTTACTTTCTTGTTGATGATACGTAAAACAAAACAACAACCCTTGGACTTGCCACTCAGACTAAATGAATGTGGTAATCCCCCCCCCCCCCTTATCAAACGTACGTTTCGGTTGTGCGTGGCCGGGTTATTTATGCAAATTACCGGTGTACGGTCGTCTCGTCCCGTCTCGCTGAGGTAAACAGCCAGCGCTGTGTCCGCTGTAGCACCGCCCACCTTCCACCGCCGCCACGATCACGCGACGTGATGAGAGAGGAGAAACATCAAGGGGGCAGTGAACGAGTTCAGTAGGTTTCTACTCACTTTGTTGTCACCAAAGTAAACGACATAATCTGATACCGAGAGAATACACATATTTTTCCCCACCAGGAAGCAGTAGTCATATAATTCTTTATAATCTATGTGTATTTTATATTATCTGTTTGTTCGAGTAAGATACAACTTACGTGTAAGGCGTAAGTCTACAGCAAACCGAGCATGTACCAACCTGGAAAGATAAAAACAGCTGGATTAATAACAAGTACATTAACTCAAGAGTTGTGTTCTGAATACAACACTAGCTGGGATGCAACTTTTTGTATTACACATACATACTTCTAGCTAAACACAACATCTGACAATGTCACACAGTAAACTCATTAAAACATGACTAGCAAGTACAATTACGAGTAAAAATTCAACTGTAACAATCTACTGTTACAATATGTGTACCTGGTAGCATAGTCAGACCTACTAAGTTAATTTGTGACCATCAACATAAATAATTCAGAATTATACATGTACTAAAATATTAACATAGGTAACCAAATACTATATTTGTTGTATAATTAAATAGAATAACATTTCAACATTATTCTAAGAATATAAAACGAATGACGGTCCAAAAGCAAAATATTCTATAGAGCCAAACAAGTCATCTTAAATCACTCTATAACTCTAAACTAAACAGAAAGTCGCTGATTCATATTGCTCGAAGGTTCTGAAGCGATAAGCTCCAAGACATGAGAATAATCTTGAATAGTCTCTGAATAAAGCCGTATCCGATAAGCAGGGTTCCCAGTCCCACCCCACCCCACCTTCTCTGCTCCCTGATAAACAACACTACCCGTTCCGTATACCAACTTAACGCTCGCACATTTTCAAGAGTCACAGGCCAAGTTTAATTGGATTTCAGTGCGGTTGGCAGTATGCCACATGCCCCCCTTCCCCCTTCTTCCCCCGAAATGGGTGAGATGACCAGGCTGCACAATCGTCACTCTTCCCTCCCCCTCCCCCTTTCTGCTCTCAACCGCGCAGAGCGAGGACACAAAAGCAGACTGTAATCGAATTTTGAGTTTTGCAATTACATTCGCCCACAAATGATCATTATGCTCCGCGGGCTCACCACATGCGAAAATTAATATTATTATTGTGGGTTGTCTTCTACAGGTCATGATATGGATGTGCTCGGGGCGGGACGCGGGAACGGTAACGACGGATAATGTGTAACCTGACAACAAACTGAACGCTATGAACAACCTCGTCCAAGTTATTTGATGGAAACTCACGTGAGGCTAGTATGGGCATTACGTAAGAGACTGTCAGAAGACATACATGAGATAGTCCGCCCTTAGAGCATGGTTAACACGGGAAATATTGCAACGGAAAGAGACTGTCAAGGTTTTTGCTCACTGAAAATACATCTCTTATTTATGTATAAATTCAAATATTGATGTCTGTAATAATTGCTATAAAAACGTGACTATCATAAAACATGAGGACACAGTCAATATACCGATGCGTACAAGAAAATTAATATAAGCTTTACACGATTAGCGGATTTCAAAGTGAAATGCACCTAGATACCTAACCATCACTAGAATCAGTTCATGTACCCCTAGAGTGCAGTGACTAGCTATCATCATACTCAGGCTAGAGAAGCTTTCATCTTCCCGTAACACAAGAAACACCGCTTTGCTTCAAGTGTTAACCTTAATTCGCTTCCATACCGTGGTTAAATTAAATTTATAATCTCTTTGCCGTCACACTTTTTCTCTTTTCCAAGATATATTAAACATTAGTGGCCATCATTCACCAGCGCCCCATTGTAATTATAACATAATGTAAGAAAAAACGAGAAAAGGCCATGCACATAATTCTAAGTTTATGGCCTGGGGAGTTCATTACTTGTGGGCTATGCTATTCCGCAAGTGCCGGTTTATTAAACCCCACTGGAGGTTGAGTTATCGCGTCCTTCCGCCACTGAGATCCGATACATGTGGGCGGAATAACGACACCGTCAACTCAATTAAGATGGAAACCTACTTTACCGTTCGTTGTTACACTCTTTATAAAATATTCCAGAACACTTAAAAAGCACTCTAAAGTTATGTAAACTTGTTCGTATTATCTTCACTCGCTTATTATTATATTTGCGTTAGTTGTTAAATTAGATACTCGGCGAAAGCCTATCGTGTAACATCTTGGCAAAATGTGAAACTAGCGGTACGGGATATTATAACATTATAAAACCGATCCGCAGAGCCGCTAGAATATCAGCGCCCTCTCTATGAATGATAAATTGAATACTATTTCAATGCATTAGGATGAGCAATAAAATCAAAACAAACGTAACATCCTAGACACAAAGGGGTATTAATAATTATCGAGAAGCGATTCCAAAGCGCCCTATTTGTTTTGCTCACAGCTTCGCTTCTTGCCGATATAATTAAATATAAATCAACATTAAACGTTGCAACAAAACGCTGTGTCGGTATTTCATACAATAACACAAATTGTACTGAAGCATAAGTTTCAAACGGTGATTGCAACCTAGATCTCGCGTTGGAAGAGATTCAAACGTAAAATCTAGGCAAATGGTGGAGGTGCCGGGTCCTGGCTAGTCGTTGATAGGCGGTGTTGGATTTTATGCGATGAGTCCTTTGTACACAGATTTTATAAGTGAATTGGCTAGACTAGACGTTAAATAAATAAAATAAACACATTTTAATAAGCCTTTATCCCTATTCTTTTAAAAACGTATAGAACGTTAACAACAATTAAATGAAATTGAAAACATAATTTTGAAGCCGTGGTAGCAACGATACGAACAATGAATTTTCGATCTCTGTTAGTAGCTGAGTGGGTCAACTGTAAAACACACATTAACCTAATTCGGTGACGTTATTGCTGTTATCTTGGATGGGTGTAGGGTTACAGATGCACCACCAACTAGTAAACTACGGTACGGGGCTATATATAGCAATATGTTAAAACAAAATTAAATTGTCAAAATGTCTTTCGTTATGTCATACTGTTACATACAACTAGTTGACAGATTTGATGTAATCATATGAGTTTCAAAAATTATTTTTGTCATGCATCTGTGTGAAACGTATGTTGTTAAACATTAGAATTCAGTTAGTGCTAAGTAAGTACATTGTATTTAAAATGTTACTTAACACGAGAAAATAACAAGAATTTAGGCCTATGTTCTATTAATTCTGGATGAAGACTAAACGATTAATTCCTGTAGCTTATATACTAGGGAAACGCCAAAGTCGTTGTTAGACGAGTGAGTGAGCCATGTGTTGAGTACCCGGAAACATCCCCTTTCCTCCCCAAAACCTAAGACTGAATCTAGCTAGCATGGGCATTTCCTCCACAGTCTATTAGGCTAGAGTGGTGCATTAGGCCTTACAGTGTTGACGCACCCATATAACAACTAATCTCAAACCCCTCTCATTTATACTCATAATAGCCTATTATTAATAGGCTATATTAATATTACCGAGTACTCAACACATGGCTTGCTCACTCGTCTAATAACGACTTTGGCGTTTTCCTAATGTTACCGAGTACTCAACACATGGCTTGCTCACTCGTCTAACAACGACTTTAGCGTTTTTCTAGTATGGTTTCAGAGTGCGTCAACCAATCGTGTAGTCGTTGTCGCCGTCTTCGTACTGAAAGGAGGCTTTGACATAGTTGAGCTTAAGTTGATTTGGATTTAGGGCGCGTCAACCGCCAGGTCGTAATACGCCACTCTAGCCTAGGGAATATAGGAAAGAAAAACCTCATGCAAATCAGAATCAGCTACGGGTAGGTGAAAGGAAAAGAGGGGTTCTCACGTCGTGGTCGTCATCGTCTTTGTCATCGTTAGTGTTGTTATGGTCGTCGTCGTTGGGGAGGTCGTCAGTGAAGGAGGAGAGGTCCCGGACGACGACTACCAGAGCTCGCCTCTAGTTTCGAGGAGTAATACTCTACTTACCAGCTGACGTTTGGAAAATGAAGTTCGTTTAGGCGCGAGCCATCTCTTGGCCAAATGTCCTAACAGGCCTACCGAAGCGTACGCCTAGCACCTGACATTGACATTTAAGAAAACAAAATCAAAACAACTGGTGATAGCCACCGACTTGGTGATTTTTACCCTTCACCGAAATCATTGTTTTTAATTTATATAACCATGGCAGTGGCCTTCTATACGTATAGCAAATGTAAACATTTGCAATCTAGATTTAAATTCATTAGATTTTTATTTATTGTAGGTTGAAATCGCAACGGATTTTGATCAGTTTGTTAGCAGTTCTCAGTTTACTGGTAACGGATGTATGTTTAAAATTTCAGCTCAATCTGCTAAGCCGTTCGGCCGTTAGGTATCTGACAGACAGAGTCACAGCTTTTACAGTGAGTGCCAATTTTTTCGACCTGCGTTGTAGACTACGTTCGCTGCGCTCACTCGTCTAATTATTTTCATCGTAAGTCTGTACCTTGAAAGTGTAAATACACGTATGAAAAAGTACTAGTGTTAAAGAGTAAATAACACATTCATTAAATATGTTTAAATTCATGAAACAATAATTAGAATATAAAATTTTTGAGTAAGTTAAGTAAGCGTTAATGAGAATGAAAGTGATTTGTTGTCAAGTAAAAAAGGTGTGCACGAGGGTGGCGTGTTGTCCCCTTTGCTGTTTTGTCTGTTCATTGCAGCAGACTCTAGCTTTAATGAATCCAAAGTGGCATTGCTGAAGTCGAAATGACCGATATAATATTCCGAGTGTAGGTGATGTGCACAGAGTGCGTGTGTTGTTGTTGTTGTAGTAGGCGCGAGTCTCGTCTAGACCGTAGACAGGTCTAGAGTAAGGGTTGGTGGGTCGATCAACGCACTGATCGCGTCAGGGGTGCAAACCTCCCACATCGATCCAATAACTAGCCTCCCTCCACCCACCCACCCCCATCTGGCGCGGCCATACTTCCGCGCGCGTGTGCCTCACACGCACCAAACAACTCCGGAGGAAACTTGCCAAATCGTTGCAATTGCTACACTCGCGATTTATCGGCGAGACAATGGGGGTTGGTCTTCTGCTCCACCTGTGTTGTTAGAGTCTTTGATTGTGGCGAGAAACGTACGAGAGGATCGCGTGCGCCGGCTCGCTCTCTTCGCCATCATCGTTCATCACAACCCCACACCCCACACGCAGAATAAAGAAATCCCAACGTGATAAATAACCTTGTTAAAGGATTTCGTATACAATCATTTTTTATTATTCACATGGAAATTACTGATATTGTTGATGTAAGGCTGAGTTACAATGTATACTTTTCTCGGTGTCTTCCCACAGTGCCGCTTCCCGTAAGGCCATCAACCTTTTTTTTCCCCCTATGCCATCATTTCTACCTGTCGATAAAGACCATGTTACAGGAAGCGTTGATGGCCTAAGGGGAATTGATTTATTCCCCTTTGGCCAACACCCTGCATTTCATTATGGAAAATACAAAGAAGGTTTGTTGGCCTTGTGGTAATTGATTTATTCCCGATAGGCCAACAGCGTAAGCATCGTTTACTAAGGGCGGGGTGCATATACGCTGTTGGCCTAACGGGAATAAATCAATTACCCCAAGGCCAACACGCCCCGCTCCTTACCGTAAACGATGCATATACGCTGTTGGCCTAAGGGGAATAAATCAATTACCCATACGCCAACAACACCCCATTCCTTACCGTAAACGATGCATCTACGCTGTTGGCCTAACGGGAATAAATCAATTCCCCTTAGGCCAACAAGTGTAACATGGTCTTTATCGACAGGTAGTAATGATGGCATAGAGGGAAAAAAAAGGTTGATGGCCTTACGGGAAGCGGCACTGTGGGACGGCTCCCTTTTCTCCCTTCATATTATTGTTTGCTCAATATCCTCTCTGCTTTTTATTATTCTTCCGATATATTCTTAAAGATTAACTATAGTCTATACATTACGGTAAAAACATAATGATCGCATGATATCATATCATTATGTCTCTTACTTTCATCTGTACCATTATCTTGCACCAATTGTAAATCACCTCATCGAACAATTCTCTTCTCTAGTTATACTTTCATAAAATAATATATTATATCAATCTCATTATTATTAATAGCAACTTGCTTATTTTCAAATTCCACTTTTCCTTATTAGTATTTATATTTTCCATCATTATCATGTGAATCATATTTATGAACGCGTTGCTTATTTATTAGATTATTATATTATATTATATTATTCATTCCCTCTCTCTCAAGAGGGGTTATATCTGTTACCATGTATTGGTCGAATGAATAAATTGAAATTGAAATACAAATAATCTCTAAGTTAGTGTAAGAGTCATGTATTTTACACCACCCCACGTGTTTAATGACGTGGTGTATGCGGTAGCGAGCACAGTGCACCCACAACGCGCTCATTTCAGCTGGAGACGAACTGCTTCTCTCTCACTCCTACTCGACTCATGTGCTCAATAAGTAACAGCATATGCTGCAGTGACTAAACCTCAATCCAAGTCATTAAGTAATACGCAGGTATCAAACAAACAGTATGTTTTACGTGATGCAGAATTGACCCTTAGTAAACCAGCTCATTGCTTCGAAAACATTTTGTTTTAATGAACCCATTGCAATCCTGTAGTTCATTGTAATTTATCTTACCAATGTTCCAAACTACTTGGTCACATTCAAAATACCAACCGTGCATAACAATCAAATATACGAAGTCGGCTGGAACCAACGAAAGCCTTCGTACAAAAAATATAAATATTTCCATAAATTATCATTATGAAACCAAAACATTAGTCTTGTGTCTATTTTACATACCGCATAATCATAGCTATTTCAAGTTGTACTAAACCGTGCATTATATTATAGTTTAAAACTAATTGTGTCCTAATTGAGTGAAATACGGCGTAAAATGGAAAAGTGCGCGACGGCTTTGTTAGCTGTGATGCGTGTGAAAGTAACAACAAAGCCACGATTAAAAAACCAACTCGGCTCAAGATGAATGATTTAATAGCCAACCACTAAGGAAGGCATTAACATATTAAACGCGTTGTCATTTGTTTCATTCGTGAGTTAATGTAATTACACTGTATTAGGTAAAGTTAACACAGAGAATTTGACGGAACAACCGGCCGCGTCAAATTAAAATACTGAGTAAGTCTAGGCTTAGCTCCAATGTCTAGCACTTCCTTGTGTAATGGTACATAATTGAAATTTATTTGCAATTAAGCAATTATAAAACAACCTGGGCATCAAGTTCAAAATTGAATGTATTGCCCAGAGCAACCCTTATCGTTACAAAAGGAGAATCGTCGACGAAGAAAACAAATAATAAATTAGCAATTTTGGTGGAGGCGCCGGGTTAAAGTAAAGCTTGCCATTATAATGTTACTCGCTTGTTCGTCTTGCATTCATTAATAGCGGTGGTGTCGAGCATACAAACTTTCATCATTTATGTCGGGCTACAACCCCCCCCCCCCCCCCCAAGAGCTCTATTGTATCACCCTGTACATCGCCTGAGCTTAAGTATAGCGAGAACGCGTGTGCCGAGTTTATTTCGTCAGCTGTGCAACTGGTCGTTAAATATGACTCAAGGCTGCAGGGTGTACTTCCATCTCACCCCGCGAGGGCCTACCGTGGGCTCCTGCAGGGACCGTCAGCTTCGCCACGTGCTACCGAACCAATATCGATACTTTACTATTGCTACGTGTGTGTGTGTGACTTGGCTTGAGCGCCGTGAACCACGCTGCAAGTACGGAGCTTCCTGTTAATTATGTTCGTCCCGTAAATCAGAGTCGGGAACACATCCTGGTAGTGCGCTCTCCTGCAGGAATGTGGAAGCACATTCTTTCACGTGGTTTATAGGACACACTTGACGTTTCGCAACCCGAGTCGGCAGCTTGCTCAAGGCAGGTCAGACAAGAGCACGGAGGCGCCATCTCTTACAGTACAGGGTTGGCGATAATCATTCTCGCACAAACAGTTCTACGTTGTTTAAATTGTGTCAATATCAATGAATACCTTTACAAGTTTTTACACTTTTTTAGAGTCAAAAAAGCTTTATTTTAGCATAAATGTTATTATTTTATTTTAATAAAGTTCAAGATTTAGAATCACGTGGTTAGAAGTGTCTGCAAACACACACGTGACAAGATTAAAATAGCGGTGGTACCGCGACAATGACAGAGAGAGAGAGTATACATTACGTTTTAGCTAACAGTTACACCCCTTTGTTTTGCTAAATTAAAATTAATGAAGCAAAATATGTAAACGTCGCGTAGAGTAAATGGCGCATGTTGGTGTAGAATAGTGAGGGGGAGTTAAAACAGATGTTTGAAGCTGTATGCAAACCACCTGAGTCCTACCTGCTCCCTTCTTAATCAGTGCATCCTGAGCGATAGAATGTTTTGAAACGAGAGCTATCGAAACAATATTTGCAGTGTTATGTTGTGACCTAACTGTTTGGGAGACGGGTTAGCAAATAAAACAAAATTTAATTTTGTAGCTTTATTTCTCTATTGCATGCTGAAGCGAATATTTATATTTAGTTCGGCACCCTGAAGAGTGTCCTAATGGCAAACGGATCGTTCTCTGCAGAAAATGTTCATCGAGTAGCAAAGTCAGAAAGGGCAGAGGTTACTGAAGGGAGAGGGAGACGAGAGGTCGTAGAACTACATTGTCGATAAATTAGTTGTATTGTAGTTCACCTGCCCCATGACGGGCCACTGACCCAACCCCATAAAGTAGAGGGTGAAGAATCCTCCCTTGTCCTCTCACCAAAACACCTTATTAACAACACGTCTAATATCACCGGCTGACGATGACATTGTGTATTTTATGACGACACGTATTTCTATACAACGGATTACACTTCACACAAGCAACAAAGTTAGTTAAAAGTTTGCCCGACACATGATAGCCACTTGGTGTCCGAGCCCAGAGTTTTCACTCGAAGCGTTGAAAGTGGAAACCGGCCTCTCCACAGCCTACCAGAGCCAATCAATTGTTCTAGTGGAACAACTCGGCTGATCGCATCGGGCAGACAGGAACAAAGCACCGACCGGCCAACCTGGAAACACCTGTTCCTTTTCCTGGACCCCACCCCACCCTCGCATCGTTGCGTTCTGTGGGGCTCGTCTTGGGGGTTTTCTTCGCCCTAACGTGGAGGTGTCTATTATCTGGTCGAGCTGATAAGCTGTGGCCATCTCAGAGAAACACGAGGGAAGAGCGACTGGGAGGAAATACAGCAATTAGCATCGATATTCACCAAAGAACGTAAATGTAATATACTCTCGTATAGAATATTACAATGCAATCAAAACAGAGTGACTCTACGTGCACCATAGTGTAGATACATCAACACACAAACAAACTGACAAGTATAGGGACTTCAAACGTCCAATATCAACTTTTTGCTATGGAGTAATTTTACAATTTAATAAAGCGATCACTAGTAACGTATAGAACACCTTTTAACAAAGCAAACATAATAACCAACCATGTCAATTAACTTGATAGCTATTAGTTACTAACATGGCTCGTTATCTATTAACAAATTAATTACCTTCCCTTTGTATGAGATGAGCTGTAATGAAATTATCATAGAGAACTACACAGATCACTCTGCTGAGCAGGGGTGCACTTTATCAATCATCAAACTAGTGAAGGGTCTGTATCGCCGGGGGTGCTATCTGCAAGCTGCGTAGGGACAGAGTTAATTAGCAAGGTGTCAATAACGTCGAGTGTCTTAAGGGCAATTATACCCCGCAAAAACACTTTCGGACATGTCATCGTCTGGGCCTACATCAATCCGTCGACGAGCATATTAAAGTGCAATATTAAGAGTTGAGATGCAAGGCATCGTCAGGTTCTCATCAAGGCGTGGTAATCGCGGCGTCGAGTGGTTTATGGGCTGTAATCAGCGAATCTGACGATCAATGGGGGACATGACACAATGCACTCGCGTGGAAGTGGAGGGTTTCAATTAGGGCGGGTTTCGGCGCCAGGCGACTTCGTTTCCAACTTGCTAAACGGGTTCGTAAAACCAAAAACTAAAACGAACTATTCGCAATCGAAAAAAGAATAGTGAAAACGTCATTCGGACTTAAAAATAAAGCAGAGACTATTTTTCCTTTTTGTGTAATTTTATTTATTTGTCCTTGCATCCACAAAAACCGCTGTAGAACATAGTCAAGAATTCAGCTCGTGACATTAACAATTTGCAAACGAATTAAGCATGTTGCAATTTGGTTTTAATTTGGCGAGGAGCAGAATGGAATGCAATTGCAGCTAAAAACTCTGGCAGTCGGTAAGTTTTTATACAAACCTTAACGTTTTAAATCATTTCTTGCAATGATTCAAGTCTACATGCACAGAAAATTATTAACTAATATGGCAAAATTAAAACTGAACGGCCTAGAGTAGGAGAGAATCAAGCAGGATAGAGAATATATCAGGATTGATTAAATTAGAGGCGTCGAAGAGAGGATTGTGTCTTCGGTATGTAGTGTCTTTATCTCCATTAGATCACTGTTCTTGTGGACATAGATAGTGCCACAAGGACGGGGTAAGTGACACGGTGGGCTTGATTTGCGGTCTAACTACAGCACAATCATGTGTGGCCAACCAGGTGTTTATTTGACAGCTCCGGTTGTAAGAAGAAGACTGTTGTTTGTATACAATTAATATGTTAATCAAGAAGAAAGGAAGTAACTACCGAGATAGACAGACAGACAGGCGAGCATAGTGCGTGTGAATTAGTAAACAGCCCGTCCGCCCATGAACCGCACAGTCTGAGCCATGGAGTGTTTTCTCCATCAGTCCCGGCTCATTGAGCCGGACAGCTCCCCTGGCCACCGTTACTCTGACGCGATGGGGAGCATTCTATCATCTCCATACACGGCGAGCTGGCTACCTATTCCCCGCAGAGCAGCCCGCCCGGCTAACTGATGTGTGTGGTTGCCAGTGAGGAATATAGCAGACAAACACTCGTGTAAATAGTTCACACAATCGCCCAGACTTACACGGGAGGGATACAGGGATAATCATACAAGGTGCTGAATTCAACTACAAGTTTATGTAACAATATTCAGGCAACATTGGTATCATCACCTCTCATCATACATTTTGTGGTAATATAGGAGTGCCGGTCAAAAATGCCTGATGTTATTATCTAGTCATTTGGTGGAGGTGCCAGGCTAAAAAAATATTTTTACGAGACAACTTTTTCTCCGGTCTCAAAACAGATTTTTCACAACTTATTCTAGTCATTTGGTGGAGGTGCCGGTCTACAAAGATAGATTTTTACACAATTTATTCTAGTCATTTGGTGGAGGTGCCGGTCTACAAAGATAGATTTTTACACAATTTATTCTAGTCATTTGGTGGAGTTGCCGGTCTAAAACAAGCAGGTTCTTTATTGTATTATACTGTATTGAACTATATTGTATCCAGTTGAGTATTTGGCTGCACTTTTATAAAAAGGTTTCGAATATGATGTTTTCTCACCGTACAAGAAATTAGTTTGGTTTTATTTTGTTTAGAGATGAATTGGACCTACTTATACCATCTTAACGGTTATTATTTACTACAATTCAGAAATTAAAAAAGTCCGCCCCAACCGGGAATCGAACCACGGATCTCCCGCATTCCAGACAGGCGTCTTAACCACTAGACCATCAGGACGGGTACATTTTAAGCTTTGAATTGTAGTTGCATTACACATCTGAATGGATGGAACAGTACTGCAACGAATATCTGCTGCCTTTGAACTGACCACCAAACATTAATTATAATGTCATTACCTTTTTGCAGGTACGAGCGAGGGTTTATTTCTCGATTTGGTAAGTTTCTGTATTGTAGTAAATAATAACAATTACACCTACGGGAGTGTTTCCCGACAAACCAAATCGAGAAATATCATAACGGTGACACAATGTTGCAACATACACCGTTTATATTATCACCAAATATTCCAAACGACATAGGCCTACAAATAGTAAACAATATTACCATTATATTGAAACAACTAAGCTAACTGTAATAGTTATCATATCCATTTCAGATTTCGTAATTACTAAACTCCGAGATAGCTCATCGTCATTGAGTGTTTAATTACGAACATTTTCCGTCTGTCTGACGACTAATCTTGTTCAGAAATTCCCCTGCGACTTGACGAGTCTCAAGATCCATCTCTAGAGGATTCAATCCGATCATTTGAGACACAACTGTTGCTAACTCAAACTCCAAATCAAATTATGCGCAGAGTTAAGTGTTATCCGTTGTTTTTGCATGGGAAAGATCTGTTTAAACGCTTACTCTCCAAAACGAAGTCCAAGTAGATAGAGAGCGTGTATAGTTAGTTATTTACAAATAACAACGAACGAGCAAACTGCTTTACATAATACTCTAGTAGCAAAACACATCGCAAGAGGGAATTATATTAGCGCCGTATACCCCATTCATAACACGGTCTGTGGAAGACAATATTATTGTATGATTTGTTTGGATTGGTTTTTGTGCCCTGCGCTTCTGTCCGGGCCGGACAAGGGGGGGGGGGGTAAGTTGATTAGGGCGGCGGTGGACGCAGGGTCACCGACCACAGGGGCGGGAGTAACAAGTGACCGGATAGGTTGACGCCGTCAGGTAATGGAACACTAATGTGTGAGTGGTGAGTTGTGGAACTCTTTGATCACTATCATTGACCGGGGACGCGTTTTGTACTTTTTCGGTTTGGTTCCCGATTAGGCGAGTGAAATTTGTTATGTGCGTTTAAAATTACACACTCTTCATAAGAATGTTGTGGTGGGAAGAGCAAATGAGAAAACCAAACTCTCAAAGTGAAAATCGTTCTTTGCGTTTGAGTAGGTGAACTATAAAATACGATTCAAAATTAATACATTGGAGGAAGTAATTATATTTACGAGGAGCGACCAATCTATGAAGACGAGCGGTGAGCCTGAGACTTTGGCGTATTCTTGGATTATTTTTACAATTTATTAATATTATTTGTCACACACTGACATTTGTTTTGTTCTCTTCAGTAAAAAGTTGAGTTGTTGTTGAAACAATACAACCCAGAAATAAAATATTCTGCTATACCAGGAATTGCGCATTGGCCGACCGCTTGCCCATGCCCTTTTTAGTTTCTGGGGGAAAAAAGAAAAAACATCAATTAAAATATCACGAAACATAATATTGTTGTTGCTATTTTATAATTGAGTTGTCCCACATGAATAAAATTCTAACTTTCTCCTAAAAATAAAGTCCCACCACATACAGAGAATGTGATGAAGTGGAGCCAGAGGCACGGAAAGATTTCGTCTCGCGCGATGTTTGATCGGTTGGTAATTGCGTCTGGTGTGATATATATCTGGGCACACCTCGTCTATGAAGAAGCAATCTCCCCCGGGAATAAACTGAGGGGGTTAGACAAACCGAGCGACTTTTAAACTGTCTGGATCGGAACCGACTCGGGCGTTCCATCACCTTGACACCCGGGCCGGGGGTGTTTGCTACGCTCTTCCGCCTGGGTGTACTGTGTAGGTGCGGGAGAAATATATCATCAACACACACGCAATATTAGGGTCAAGCCAGGTAAACATAAGTGATTCAAATATGCCTATGATTAATTTAAAAAAGCGCAAACAAATGTTTTTTTAACCTCATTGTTGATTTTCGCACTAGGTTAACGAACTTATAAATCATTTTAAAACATACTCATTAATGGTATCAGTTCGTTAGTTATTTGACCCGGAAATACAAATAGTGACTTGTTTAAAGAAACACTCAATAAACAACATAATCTATAATGTTAAATAAAATAATATATCGTTTGTCCTCTAAACGATCCACATGTTACCCTTTTAGTAAAGATTTTACCAACTAAAATAGTAAACGGAGAAACAAATATATTTCTTAGGGGGTTGAAAAAATGATAAAATGTATGTTTGTATATGAAAATAATTTAAATATAATGGAAGCTTCGCAAACGCTTTTTCAGGCGCGTTGTTGGATGAGCGTAATTTTTAAAAACGTAAAAAAACGTAAAATTGCGATTTTCATGAGAAAGAATTTTTCAATTATGCTCAAATTTTACACGAATATATTAATTCATAAAATTAAGGTTCTGTGAAAAAAATCATTACAATCGGATAAAGCATGTCGGTGTTATAAGTCGAAGAAATTTAAAAATAGAAAAATATCGTAAAACTGCGATTTTCATGAGAAATAATTTTTCGATTACGCTCAAATTTCATACGAATATATTAATTCATAAAATAAAAGTTCTGTGAAAAAATCATCACAATAAAATAAAGCAAATTTTAACAAAATATATATTATAAATATATATATATATAATATTAAGTTTTTAAGGCTTTCGTGGCCCGAAGTATTAGAATCACAATTGTAAACTTGTCGGGTTATTCGCCACGTCGATTTGACTTACCATGTCAACGTTTTGGACGCTCTGGGTCCTGTAAGTCAATCGACGTGGCGAAATAACCGACAAGTTTACAATTGTGATTCTAAATATATAATATATATATATACTATATATTATATATATTATAAATAATTTTTTTTTAAAATCGTAAAATTGCGATTTTTATAAGAAATATTTTTTCGATTGCGCTCAAAAACGTGGCAGTTCTAAGTTCAGAGATTTCGAAGGCCTCAAGAAAATTTCATCGCAATTGGAGTATCGGTTTAGCCGATATCGTGTTAACAAACACACAAAAATACAAAAAAAAATATTCCGGATTTTTTTCTCCAGTGTAGTGAAATGGAATCTTCGCTTCGCTCGCTACGCTCATCCAACAATTCAATACAAAAATAAGTATTATGTATAGAAATTGAAGGGCAGATATTATGAAATGTATATTTTAATGTATATTTTTAAATTAACAATGTATGTATTACCCTTAACCATAGGCTAGGCTATTTACATTTTCAAAAAAGAGTTATACTTGTGCAATGTACCAGTCAAGGTGAATAAAACAAAATGTTATTATATTATTTTATGATTTATTATTATTATTATTATTATTATTATTATTATTATTATTATTATTATTATTATTATTATTATTATTATTATTATTATTATTAAAATCTAAAGAATGTCGTAACATCCCTCGCATCCTTAGATCACACTCGGAGCTCTGAGTAGCTTGGTGTGCGCATCATGTCCGTCCAATGTTGGCTACCTTGCGTAATGAGCCCTGAAGTAGTGCTCACATTCTTTTGTCTTGATACAAACTAGCCAATTAGGAGGTTGTAGTAACTTCACGAACACAGGCTTAAATTAGCAACATTGACATGGTAAAGTCCGGCAAAGTTACCGCCCTCCGCGCGCCATGGCCGAAATGAGGGGGGGGGAGGGGGGACATCAAACAGTCTCGAGTGGCTCGTGTCAACGATAAGGTACAAGGTACTGTGAACGACATCACAAGACAGCGTGTTCCTCATAGAAGTAGCCCATGCGTTAGTTACGCGTAAGTCGCAGGACAGGTGACAGATAAGGGTTTTAAGTGAGTGATAACTTGGGTTAAAAGCAGAGATTTGAACTGAAAACTTTAAAAAAATGACGGTCGTACGGGTGTACGCAAAATAGGTCGCGATATAACGTTCATGGTTTTTTCTAGTTTTGAAATATTTTTATTGGAGGTGCCGGGTTACATTCCCGCTCCCTTGACGATTAGGGTTACCAAACACATTCTGTGTCATCCATGTTAAAGGGAACTGTTTTAAAATGTGTTGAAATGTTTTTATAGTGATACGAGAGTCACCTACTTCGCTCCCTAATTTACAGCTTGGAGTTTTTGTCCAGATTATCCTCATACAAAATAAAATACCTGTTACAAAGTGAAGAGGGAAGTCAGTTGGTTCAATACTCTAAACATTACATGATGATTGGTGAATCGAGTGGAGATTTATTGAAACCAAATAAACTCTGAACAAACGTGGTCGTCCTCCTCCACCCAACAATGTAATGTTTGTTCATAAGCCTTGAGACGACGAGGACCAGACAGAAGACTCGGCCAGACAACAGCTGGCGTGACCCGACAACAATCGCTGTAGTAGGCTACGAGTTGCCTCTTGTAGAGCACAAATCAATTGCGTTTATAGCTCGCATTGTCAGCGTAATCATTTCTCTCGTTCGGTCGAGGAGAGCTGATCAATTGACGAAATATTGCTCGATATTTCACAACTTCGCAATAACTTAGCGGGAATGTAGAACGATTTATTTCCGGCGCCCCGTGGCTTCGCAATACCACAGTCCAGACTATCGAGGTAAGACTGTTGTGTCTTTACGTTAAGTCCTCGTTCAAACGAACTCATTAGAGAGTTTTTCTGCATGCGACGAGCCTCTCACATATACACGAAGAGATTGAAGAGAGTGGAAACTCTTCTCTACCCACGGTTATTTGAATCGCACACTTTCCACAAAACAGTTTCTTCTTCTTCTTCTTCTTCTTCTTCTTCTTCCTTCTTTCTCAAGTGGCCAAATGTGTGCCATTGATTTTGCTATTCCCATTTGAAAATATCGGCTTTCTCATTTCTCACTCAGCCCCTCTCCGAGTCCGCCCTCTGGGATATGAGACGATTCATCAGGTTCAGACGCAATGTAGCCCGTCCAATACCCAAATGAAAGTGTTATTCTAGGGATGGTTCACTATAACCCGACTCGAGTCACCCTCGGACGCTAGAACTATAAGGTGACTTGAGTATGAAACAAAAATCCCCAAGAAACTTTCATCAGATGATTGTGAAAAATATATTTGCCGATAATGACAACACAGAAATCACAAATAGCTATGTCAAAATAATGGAATAAACATCATGAGATGTGACCAAATTCTAATTTTGTATACAGTTATCACTTTCAAATACATGGTCGTCTATTATAACGCCAGATCTGAACTCATTTTGCTGCTAGTGCATTTTGATATACGCAAGCGTTTTCGGCGTACTAGGGAAATATATACACTACCAAGAAACACATGATATTAGTTGAAATGTTTATAAATATCATTGGTGTGTAAATAAAGGCGTAAATGGGAAAATTAAAGTTTGTACCAACAAACAATAAATCAAGAATCGGAAAATATTTGGCATTTATGCAAAAAATGCATGATTATTTATTGTTGGCGTATAATGTTTTTAGAATGTTAACAAGCACCAGTCCTATGCATGCACAATCCAAATTAATTTTGTATTGTTTAAATTAACTCAGTCAAGAAGCAATTAAAATGTGTTTCACTCATAACGGCTGGCAGAAAAACAACTACTAAAAATATGAAGTAAATTATATGAAAAATAGAGTATTTTTGGGTTAATTAGAAAATGTAATTGCTGGTTATTATAAATGTGTTGAGGGCGTAGTAGTTTCATAGCTGAAATGTTTCGAACGAAATATATGAGTTTGTTATAATCAATACTTTCATGGCATAGATGTTCCCGAGCCGTCCACGGCGGCTCATACGATAAAGGGCACCGGTCCGAAGCTGGGAGGACGCGGGTTCGAATCCAGCACACGGCATGGGTTTTAACCCTTTCATCGTCTCGAAGAGCAATATTGCACTAATATAGGCGTTATGCACCTAAATCAAATCCCAAATGAATCCGGCGATGTGTGTTTAGGCCCTCGCCGTGTCCTGTAGAATCTACAACCGAGCCGTCGAGATTTGATCGCCGCGATTTGGAAGCAAATGGCTGTCGAATAAAACCCGAGAGCAATTCTATCAACTGTTGATGTTTATTCGTCCGCCAAGTGAGACGTGTAAACTACGCAATACCACATTCATAATGCATTGTTTCCACGGAATAGGAAATTCATCTAAAGCGAAAGCGTTTCCATCTGACATGATGATAAAACTTTCACAGTAATTTTTTCCTGAATGTTCAATGCTTCTACGGCGGTTGGAAGGATAAACGAAAATCCAAATAAAAACTCCGAGAGCGCCAATTTTTATGCATGATATTCTCGTTTGGGTATATATACCCTGTGTGTCATGTCGTGTCGTGTCGTGTCGTGTCGTCGTGTGTCGTGTCGTGTCGTGTCGTGTGTCGTGTGTCGTGTGTCGTGTGTCGTGTCGTGTCGTGTCGTGTCGTGTCGTGTCGTGTCGTGTCGTGTCGTGTCGTGTCGTGACGTGACGTGCAACTACAGCTCCACCAATCACATCTAGGCGAGCTTGACCTCTCCCAACACTCTACTCATTAGCCCAGCACAGAACGCGGAGCGAAGGTCGTTATTACGTAATAAGTTGTTTTTAACGAGATGATGATGAAGCGGTTGACGCTCATGAAAGTGAACGCGACTTCGGGAGATACAACAAGATGGCGAAAAGTAACGAAACCAAATGAAAGAAAATGAATACGTTCAAGAAAAAACCATTAGTCTATTATTGTATTGTGATATTGCCTCGGTGATATTTCCCTCGGGAACGTTGGGGGGGGGGAGTCTGGAAGACAGCGAGCGTCCTGTCTTCCTCTCTGTCACACCCGTTGTTTTGTTCGTCCCGAAGAAAGAGCAAAAAGCTGAGACCAATTTCACGCAGCTGCTTCCTGAACCGCGACAGACGAAAAAGACGACGACGACGGCGACGTCGACGACAACGAAACTAGATTCACAACTCGGTTGCTTTGCTTGTCCCGGTCTCGGTGTAGGTGAGAGCTCATGACTCCGTGTTACTCGGCTTGATTTGATTTAGAGCCGGGTCTACCGAAGTCGAGACGAGCCCCACGCACCCGCTCAACATCTCACCTAGGCAGATTTATGCGTAATGGTTTTGTAGCCGGCTACAAAAACAGTTACTTAGCGTAGAAGAACACACGCGGATTAATTTGTAGTCTATATCCCCGGCGTGTACCGCTTGGGCGCAAGTGCAGCATAAAACCCTGTATATTATATCGAGGAGCACCTGCGGTTTCCGGATAGAAACTCGGGAGTGTCCCTGGATGGCTGAATACACAATGTTATTACGTGCAAAGGAATAGTTTATCAGTATATAAGTACAAACCGAAAATTCGGCGAATTAAGTGAATACATATTTATATTTGCATGATTGATCAAAGAATAAACACGAGATTTGTGTGGTAGTAAACAAGTGTGGCCAACAACCAACCAAACTAAAAAAGTCATCCAGCAACATACTTGGGAAATGTAAATAAGCATACAAACTGTTGATTTTTTATTGTGTAGTTGTATTTTTGTCGTACTTTGTAATAAGTATGAAATACATACATAAGACTACAAGGGAAGTCCGATTATCATGTTGTCACTTACGAGAATGTGGGTTTTAAACACAAATAAGTTGTGAAACATTGTGTGTCAGTTGTCAGTCGTTCAAAACGTATGTTGTCGCAACTTGTGGAGTAATTATTACCATCAATGTTAAACGATTTCTTTGTAACTAATTAAAACCGTATTATAATTCCTACCTAATAGACTCACTAATAGCCCACGTTGCCAACTGGACCCTGGCCCACTGTTGCACAACTGCCTGCCGACTGCGATGCGCGCCCCGCGTGTTTAGTGATACTGATGTAATGTGCAAGGGCGGCCGCAGGAGGGGGCAAGGGCGCGGCAGTTGCCCCCCTGACAAAGCACATGAAATAAAAAGTTCAGTATTTATACAATCAGTTGAAACTAAAATTAAAAAATGGTAGGTAAAATTTTGAAGGTTTCCTTTTCTAGTTTCGAGTATCGACTGTCCAAAAATTACAAAATTTTGGTATAGTATTCAGCTGACTACTTTTTTCTAAAACCCGCCAAACGCATTTAAAAAACAGATTTTCAACATTTTCACCTGCGGCTCTATTGTTGGGGAGCTCTGCCCCCAAACCCCTGTGCTTGCCCAACGGATGTACAAATTGCAAATTTTCCCCCCCCCCCCCTGCCAAAATTCCCGTGGGTGCCCATGGTGATGTGCTATCTTCGGGAGAAGTGTGGTAGACCACTCTTCCCAGTTACTGTTCCCCATTATAAATCCTCGCCAAGAAATCTAGGAAATATTGCACGGGCTTCACAATCAAAGCAACGACGTGATTTGTGATTCAGATGAGAATACTAGAAAAAGAATTTGTTCTTCCTTCCAAAGTGCGCTCGCATTTGGTTAATTGCATGGTAATTCCACCTCTGGGCGCGCAATCAAGTAGAGTTTACCTTCGCCCCGCTTCATCGGAGCCGGCGAGTCTGTGATTGTGCGAGTGTGACGTCGCGTAAGCCAAAGAGACAGGAAGGAAAGATAAACTCCGGACAACTAATTGGCGGCACGCGACATCTCGCAATGAGGGATCAGAAAGTGTAGACGGAAATTGAGAAATATTGCTTCCCAAGTAGAAGATAGAATGAATGGAGGAATCCATTGGCGGTAGACAGAGACTAATAGGAAACAAAAGTTAATAAATTTGGCGAAGACTAAACATAAGTTATGGCAGACGGATTTCCGTGTACAAAGATAATAGTGAGTTTGTGCTCTTTCTAGATAGTAACAACGGTTGTCTTGTCACAGCCATTCGCACTATAGTCGACACGCATGGTACAAACGCACGACCATTAAGACATTTCTAAATGATATTTTCTAATCACATAATGCCTTGTAACCTCAGATCGAAGTTAAATAACAACATAGACACTTTATGCTGTACTACTTTATGAGCTCCTAAATATAATTATCATCAAACAATGATCAGCAAAAATATTAGATCAAAAATATTTATTACAAGTTGACTTTTGGCTTGTGATAATTTTAAGAGGTGTTTCTAAGCCATGTTATATTTGAAAGCAGATTTTAATTACCATCATAAAATGTCGTAACAATTTTAGTACGTCGTGAATTAATGGGACCTCCTCCACACACTTTACCAAACTGCACAACCCTAATGTTCCCGGGCTTGTCAGCGAAGTAAGTTATAGCTAAGTAAACACATCGAAATACGAATTAAAGTTAAACAAAGAATATATAACGTTCGCTGCGTGTGTACTCGGTGTCGGCCGGCGAAACATTGAGGTCATTTGTTAAGAGGGATAATTGTACAGTTATTAGCGAATCTTCTCTCGACTTTCATAACCCCCCTCCTCTCTCTCTCTGACTGGCTCCTTTATAGGATAAAACCGTTTTATTTTTTATAAGTATTTATCATATACGGCATGAAATCAAATGCTGGACAATTCATTTTTCCCATGCTAATATTATAAACTTGCAATTCAAATCAAATTCTTATAAAGTACATCTCTGCAAAATTACATTTCAAAGATAATTATAAAATAAAAGACGATGAAATAATAATAATAGCTTGGCTTGTCATATTTGCTTGCAATAACCCACATATGTCGTGCTTCGATGTCTGCTTGCTTCGTTTTTTACTCACATTCTATTTTAACTCCATGTAATGAGCATACATGTCAATGTGTCTGTATAGTAAACCGCAATCGGATATTAAAATAAAATCACTAAGAAAAAAAATAACCCTTACAGCAAACTCCAGTTTTAATATATCCAGCTCTAGTAACATAAGTTTCAATGTAAGATATTGAAAGGCAATACATACAATAAAGCTCACTGGAAACGTATCGATCTATATTTACGTCGACAAAACAATAAGAATCACCGTGACAACCAGCGAATGGTTACCTATTTCAAACCTGCAACTCAACTCCTGTTGTCTATTGGGGCGCTTCCTATTTGATCGGTGATGATTATCTGATCCTAGACCAGAAGTGATTATACCCCAACATCATCAGATAATCTCCATTGACAAGTGTGTGGTGGGCCAATAATCTAGCTTGGTCAGTCAACAAGTTGAACCAAGTACATCAACACACTGTCAACCAGACTTCGACTATTATAGTGCACTGTATGTGCAACTCCAATATGTGCATCAGTGTAATTATTATTATTTAGTGGTGTGCACGTCCCCGAAATTTCTGGTCAGGTCGGGTATTTGAAACCGACCAATAGTACAAAAACGTATCGGAGTTTCGGGTAAAAACAATTTGGGTAGTGATGGAGGTGCCGGTCCAGAATGTACCTACGATATTGGTGGAGTTGCCGATCCAGATTTTTTTATCGACAAAAGAAAATTGTCAGAAAAAAATTGGGAGAAAATCATAAAGTAAGATTCGTAACAAGTAAAATAAAATATCCATTTTTACACGCTATTTAACGGCCGCCTTATCCCTACCCTACATGACCCAAAAACCCGATTCAGTATAGTACTCGAACTCGACCGTCAAAACCTCTACCCGCACAGTCCTTTTAGTGTCATTATTAAAATGTGTTGTGCACGCAATCCATGTACGAGTGTGTGCATGGACGCTTTGTACACGGATTGTGTCTCGCTGTCCGAATCGTTAGCAGAACTGTTTTAATCAGGGCAGAGGATTCCCGAGTTAGATCCTAACTCAATACGTCGGGATTAAAACTATAGTGTGCGCTCTGATAGTAATCCCAGGCATAACTGATACAGAGGGAGTTCTAGCTCGTCCCATGTGTGCACCGTGGATATGAGAGATATCACTAGCCATTCTGTGCAGACGATGTGAAAGTTTTAAAGTTTCTCGATAACCGAGACTCTTAAAATGAAACACATTTAATTTCAGTTTAAATTAAGGTATAATCAATATAACGCTTCAAAGGAAAAATATCTACGAATTCTTAATTTAAGTCAGAATTTAAACCTAATAATATACAAGCACGTAATTAATTGATGTCGGGTACCACATAAGTGAAAAGGCGCAACGTTAAATGAACAAGTACATTTTAGTCGCACTGATGAAGATTTACAAAAATATGTAGGAATATTGTTTTGTTTTGAGATTAAGAAAATATTTTTTACGAAATTATATTTTATTGATGGTGCTGTTTGTCGACTTTTGGTTTAATCACTACCCTTGTGATCCTTATCCACAGCAAGTCGGGTTTGAAAAGAAGGGAAATCTCTCTAGAACGGAGTCGCTTTGTAGCCGGATAAAACTCAACAGGGCGAGGTATTATTACAAATGTCTGATTTTATCCATTAAAAAACTTAAGCTGTTTTTAATGCCTTTGTGATAAACTGCCTATGTTTTTCCACATTCAATCTCGTTTTAAAGATGGGAAAAGATCTTGAGCTCTTTCAACTTCCTTAGATGAACTCTCATAAGAGAGGAGCTCGAGTCATTAAAAACTTCTTAACTGTAGGAAATTAGCTTTTAAAGGGCCACTGATACAGCCTCCCTCCCTCCCTCCCTCGGCTCCGCGCGCCATCAGCTCCCGACGCCATGCTGCATCTCGGTACACCTGCGTAACATGTCTGTGCACGCACAATGCCAGTTCCGGAGCTTTCATCTACTTTCACCTCGATCCGACAACATCGTGTTTGTTGTGAAGAGTTAAACACAACCCACATTAATTACTCTTGCATCCATTACTACAGAGTAATGGGCACTAGTAACACCTAAACGTCCGAAGGTATTACAATAGTGTTGTATATATAAATATGATTATAATATTGTAATAAATGATTACAATAGAAAATATAATTTGTAACAAAATGATTATTTTTTAATTAATTGAATGTGATATCCTTTTTGAATTTGTTACCAAAATCATTGTGTTTTAATACATTGTTGTTGTAATATTAGTATTTCAAATATTTACTGAACTGTTTGTTCTTTGCTCTACCTGTAGCTATGTAAGTAGATTTATTTAGTTGTCTTCCTTTGTCAATAAGTTTTTAACTGAATAAGAGAAGACGTAAAAAAAACTAAAACAAAAACTAAAACGCAATAAGGATGTATTATAAAGTAGCCTAACTTAATTGTACCACTGTAGAAAGTGATTACTTACAATACAATCATGTAAGTACTTCGTGGTTATCTTTCATGAACATGCGTAATCTAAGCCAAACAAATAAACTAATAATTACAATTACAATTATGCTCAATTGATTTAAGTTGAGTCAACACACCAACGTACGGTGTATACATCGGAGTGAAAACATCTGCTCCTCTCCGTAACATTACAATTTACAATGTGTTTTATTTCCGACCTCTAATAGCCAGTGGGCGGCGAACTTGCAATTAAAATTGTTAAAACAACAAGACCAGCAAGAAGAAAATTATCCAACTAATTGTACAAAACCTAGAGTTTTTCTTCAGCAGTGTGGGTGGCGCGACAGGCGTTTTATCGGTTATCGTAACGCCTGTTATTTCAGCAACGCTCAGCTTAAGAGTATTATTACACGATGTTCGAGTTAAATGCAAACCTAGAGGGTAATTCTTACAATCAATACACCAACTACGACTAGAGAACAGAACTAAAGCTAGCTTCCATCCAGTGGTGGAAAACTACTATAAGCCACTGTCCTCAGTCAATAGCTGCTCGTTAATCAAATCAGACTTCCAGTAAAATACATATACTTTATTTACAAATACATTAACAAAATATGAAGTTCTTCATGTTGATACAATGTTAGACTATAGTCATAGAAGTTAAGAATACAGTTTTGAGTATCCACCGAGATTTCATACTAATTATTATTCTCCTAATCCTGTGTGGTATATATCTACAATAATGAACATTTTTTCATTCTTAATTAATTAATCGAAAGAAAGAGTAGACCTTATAATATTATCTGATACGACATAGGTGCTACTGGTTACAAGAGCAGTGAAGTAAAATCTAGGTGCCCGTTAGGGCGCCGCAGCCAAGCCGCGGTGCGCTACACACTCAAGCACCTTATACACCAAGCAGAGTTGGGGTGATTTCGAGGTGTTACCCAGCCGTCATGTAACGTGATGTGAACTTGAAAACTATCACAATCGAGGGGATTTAGGTACCTGACAACACATGCCAAATTTTATTGGGGTACGATTATTCCTTCTTGGTGAAAAAATGGCTTGAAAATGCTCAAAATCACTTTAAGGATGTTAGCTACTGCCTACTACTGCCTACTACTGCCTACTACTGCTACTGCTAACATCTAATACGTCGGCCCGCGATTCTGACCAGACGGGTGGGACTACAATGTTCATATTTTACATGGACATTAAGGTTATAGAAATATAGTCTCTTTTGAAAAAAAAAGTTGAAAAAGTTTGTTGGAAGGCTTCCAAATAAAGGTTTTAAAATAAGCCTTAAACACTTGGCATACAATCAACAAGTAACCATAGTTACTTGACACTTGTTGACGGTATAAGCAGAGTTAGGCGGGAAAGTGCGATACGTAAACAAATAGCGGACATTTAAAAATTTTCTTCTTTGTGTGGAACGAGAAAAGGTGTCATTATACTCTCATAAAACAAATCAGAAACCGTCCCTGGCCTAGGCCCAGATGTGGAAAATTATTTATAATGCAAAAGTGTAGGTCTAAAGTTCCATTTGGCTATAGGACTAGATAAAATTATTACTTACATTACATGTTTGACAAGCCTAGCCAACCCTAGGCCAGCACAACATAGTTCTGATATGAACTTGCTCAACTGTTTGTTTACATAATTGCAACAATCAAATCATTTTCATACAACTTGTCTTCGATTGGCCCGCGTTTATGAAGGCACTGCCATCTAGAATAAATATAGAATTTTTTTCGAGCTCTTTGCTATACGCAAATCTTTATAAAGTGTTTAGACTTCGTGATACTCTCTCAACCATAGACATCCTATATAATTGGCTAGACCAGCAGTCGGTGGTCCACTTCCGGTACAATTAGAAGCCATCTTAAAATGACAGTTTACATGTTAATCAAATGGGAGGCGATTTGTGGCCAAATAGTTCTCAAGATTGCCGCCAGGTTGACAGGTAAGCATACTAGCCTTTAACACCAAATGATTACTAAATTCCCTTATGCAATCACTTCGTATTGTTTCTTTGTTTAATACCATGCTGCACAAGCTAAAACCATATCAACACAATCCAGTAAAATACTTTATTGCATTAAAAAAGCATAAATTAAAACACCAAATCGCCATCTTGAAATGGGCCGGTGAGTCTTCAATTTGCCACGCTCGCGCCTGTGCGGAGGTATAGGAGACTGCTAATCTAGCCTACTATAGGGGTTTAATTAATATCAATGCTTTCAACTCACAACCATGACGTTTTCCACGATACCGTTCAAGAATACCAATTCCTTCAAAAACGAAAACGACTTCGTTTTCAAATTGCGTTTTCAACTCATCTCCCACGAACTCAAGAATTGGGGTCCAGCCCCTTATACCGTCGTTATACCATGGTTATACCACCTATACCCAGGATGTACATGAATCCGGGTCTAGATATTTTACATCCTATATTGTTACTGCTAATACCATAGAATTTAAATCAATTTTGATAAAAATATTATATTTTAGCAAATAATTTTGTAATGGAACTTGAAAAAGTAATGAGATCACACACATAACAAAAACTTGTAGAAATACAGCCCAAAACCCTTTCACACTCAAAAGGAATGAGATCTAAAAAAGGGCCAAGCTCATCTACCCTTCCACATAAACGTACAGTGTCCCATAACAGCATTCTCGAAAAGCTTGGCAAAATAGAATTTGCATGTTATTACGTTTAAATTAATTAGAAAAAAGAACTTAGATAAACTATTACGTTAAATTAATAATCGCAAATTCTATTTTGCCAAGCTTTCGAGGATGCTGTTATGGGACACTGTACGTTTATGTGGAAGGGTAGATGAGCTTGGCCCTTTTTTAGATCTCATTCCTTTTGAGTGTGTAAGGTTTGGCTGTATTTCTACAAGTTTTTGTTATGTGTGTGTAAATATTTCATTAACAATCTCACAAAGGTGTAGATTTTAATTCGCATCTCAACATGCTTACTTTTACACAATGTTATGGCATGGTATCACTACATTGCAGTTTCGTAACGACACTTCGGATCGACTACTGCGTATGCATAATGTTGGTGCAGTTTACACTCACGTAATAAAAAGTGTAATAGTTCGTTCTTTACCTCGGTTATCAAAATGTGTAAATTAAGCTCTAAATCAAGAGCAAGCATTGTGCGGTGCGAACAAAGGCAATTGGGCTTAGTGTGCTTGATGGGTGGAGATGCCGGGGAGGGGGCGGGGGAGGATTCCACCGGACAGTCTCAATGGCCCTCTGGCATGTTCCATGTTAGCGGGCTCTGCCATCGAGTCCCACGTTTGTCGATATATCTGCACCCATTGCCCGTTGTCAATGAATGTAGCGTAATTGATGTAGGCCTACATGACACACTTGTGTTAATATTATGAACTTGGGGTGTATTGATGCATGCACAGACCCACAACACATCACACACACACACTTCATAATATTAGGTATAATCTGTACAAAGCAGGAGCAGGGGTGCAGAAAATTGAAATTGGCTATCAATTGCCGCAACAACAGTACACTAAACTATGTCATAGCATAGATACTACCCCTCAGTTAGAATGCTCTATAGCTAGGATGCAGTCACAGGGCAAAGTAAAAATGTAGGAGGGTACATAAGCTTGTCATTTTTTTATATATCATTTATTTTGATCGTGTAAGGTTTGGCTGTTTTTTTTTACAAGTTTTTGTTATGTGTGGGATCTCATTACTTTTTCAAGTTCCATTGCAAAATTATTTGTTAAAATATTATAATTTTACCAAAGTCGATTTAATTTCTATGGTATTACCAATTAACAATAGAATGTAAAATATCTAGTGGTCCAAAGACTTGATTTTTGTAAACAATGTAGGTGATCATTGTCAAGTAACTATAGTTACATGTTAATTATATCCTTGTAAAAGGCTCATGTTGAAACCTTTATTTGGAAGCCTTTCAGCAAACTTTTTCAACTTTTTCTTTCAAAAGGCACTATATCACTATTACCTTAATGTCCATGTAAAATATGAACGTTGTAGCCCCACCCGTTTGGTCAGACTCGCTGGCCGATTGAAACTGACAAATTAGACAGTAGCAGTAGTAGCAGTAGTAGTAACTAACATCATTAAAAAAAATTGAGCATGTTTCAAGCCATTTTTTTACCAAGAAGGAATGCTCGTACCCCAACCAAATTTGGCTGTGTTGTTAGGTACCTAAATCCCCTCGATTTTGATAGTTTTAGTTCACATCACGTTTCATGACGGCTGGGTAACACGTCGAAATCACCCTAACTTTGCTTGCTATATAAGGTGCCTGAGTGTGTAGCGCGCCACGGCTTGGCTGCGGCGCCCTAACGGGCACCTAGATACATCTTTACATTCGATGCATGTGTTTTTACGTTGATTGAAACGACGTATGTGCGTTCTCCAACTGACCAGGTTTGCTGATACTTCGTTCTGCCCGGGCGGTTAGTCCTCAGTTTGTTTCCTACCCCTGTGTTATGATACGCTACTGCTGGTGGAAAGAGGTGAGGGTCATAGCAGGCATGCTAATCGCTGCCGGCCAGCAGGCGAGAGCGAACCTTTGCTAAATATCAACTAGGCCCTTAGACCATGGAACAGCTTACTAATTTCATCGGCATGGACGATCGACCAAATAACAAATAGCTAAGCACACGTCTCCAGGGGCTTGGCAACAACGGGTCCAGTCAAGCGTCCGCGCCAGAGAATTTCAGATTCAAGTGCGGGAATATTTCGGAGCCTAGGGGTGAATACTGCACGGCCTCCACTGGAGATTCTTGACCACTGTATTTATAGCAGCAGATGTAATTTGCATGTTGAAAGTAAATAATGATTTGCATTGCGTAATTTAATGGTCAAGAGCGCGAACGAGCAAGTAACGCTTATTGGATGAGCGTAGCGAGCGAAGCGAGTGAAGCGAAGACTTCAATTTCACTGACCCCCCAAAAAAATTTAGCTCGGGTGTTTTTTTTTTTGTTTTGTTTTTTTGTTTTTTTTTGTCTGTTTGTTCGCTCTCTACTGGGCAAACGGCATATGCGATCTTGATGAAAATTTGACAGGACCTTCGAAATCTCTGAACTTAGACTTGCTACGTTTTTGGGTACAATCGAAGAAATATTTCTCATGAATATCGTACTTTTACGATTTTTTTCGATTTTTAGTGCGATATTTTCGTCACATTTTGGCCGATTCTGACCAAACGAGTGGGGCTACAACGTTCATATTTCACATGGACATTAAGGTTATGGTGATGTATTGCTTTCTGAAAGAAAAAGTTGAAAAAGTTAGCCAGAATCTATAGAAATAAAGCTTTTAATATAAGTTTTTGATTTTTTGTGCGATATTTTCGTGCCATTTGGGCCAATTCTGACCAAACGGGTGGGGCTACAACGTTCATATTATACACGGACATTAAGGTTATGGTCATGTAGTACCTTTTGAAAGAAAAAGTTGAAAAAGTTAGCCAGAATCCATAGAAATAAAGCTTTTAATATAAGTTTTTTACGGTAAATAATACCAATTGACAAGAAACAAAAGAAACTTGACAACATTCACCTACAATGCGTAGGCAGCAAAACAAAGCACTTGCAAAAGTAAAGTTATCCCACGCAAACTAAAACCTTTAAAAAGCTCATCCATCAACGCGGCGGGACTTTAGCGTTTTCCTAGTATTCGATATGTGCACGTCTTACAGTAAGCCCATGTACGCGCGAGACAGATTCAGGAGGTACAGGGATCAGTGTACCCGCCACCGACAATTCTCAATGCTCACTGTTCCTCGTAAGTTTTCATCTGACGTTCTGTTTTAATACTAATGCTAGGATTGAGTTCTCTAAGACACTGACCTTGGACATTCCCTTCGCAATCTCCTCAACACCCTAATCACCTAATTAGTCGCCTGAAGAGGGTCACACCGGGAAAACTTAGTGGGCATTCCCCAACACAGTTTTATGTCTTACACAGAACTGTGCGGGTAGAGGTTTTGACAGTCGAGGCGGGTTCGGGTTTTCGAATCGGGTCGTGTAAGAAGAATTAAGAAGCCCGTCATAATACTACAAGTAAAATGGACATTGAATTTTACTTTTGAAGAATTTTAGATGCTGATTTTGACTGGATTAATTTTCTACCGTCGGTATTTTCACTGAATGTTATTTGATATGTAGGCTAAGCTACAAGTGTAAAACTGTCTGGACCGGCACCTGCACCAATATAGTACGGAAATCTGGACGGACCTCCACCAATAAAGTATGTAAATCCTGAACCGGCACCTCCACCAATATAGTACGTAAATCCTGGACCAGCATCTCCACCAATATATTACGTAAATCCAAGACCGGCACCTCCACCAATATAGTACGTAAATCTTGGACCGGTACCTCCACCATCGCCTAAAAAAAAAATGTTTACCGAAAATCAAGTACATTTTGACGGTCGGTACGGCCCCTCAAAACCCGGCCTGACCCGAAATTCCGGGTCCCCAAATACCGCTACTTCCAAGCCGTTGTTCGTAATACGATAACCTTTATAACTGTTGGGGATTAACACCTTGTTTAGTACAATGAATGCAGACATAAAAATGTAATCGAATATTAGTGAATGTAATGGTTTCCCAATTGCTTCCCGGCCTGTGTACGTTGTACTAATAGCGACTGCGAGCGCGTGTAATTGATTGTGTATCGGCAGGGGGCAGGCGCATCTCCAGAGCACGTCACGTGCACAGACGTGCAGATCCATTAGGGCAGGGATTTCTGTTTTTAATTGCGGTGAATTTCAATCTGTTAAGTCCATTCGATCTCGTTTAGAGAGTGAATTATTGAAGACAATCCAATCGCTAAATGTGCCAGTGATCGGGAGGGTTGGGAGAGGATACGCTGCAGGGCGATGTTGCAACACCGCGCACGGAAGCGATATGCTATCTAGTGAAGCATACGCTCAGCATGGCGTATTGCTTCCTATATGCCTTTTGGGCAGTACACTATCTGACAAGTATTCTCCGCCTTCACAACTTATACAGTGACTATAAAAAGAATTATATACGAATAAACTCAGTAGTGTAATGGTTGTAATGTGTACATAGATTTGAAAACGTATAAGTTGTTTTGTACATAAGAAGTAAAGATGAACCTGAAGAAGATTGTCGCAGGTGACACGGGCACCGCACGTCAGGGTGATTTCAATATCGGCTTCCGGGCGCGCGCTACATCACCCGACCAACCACAATGAGGGCTGAATGAAACGCTCGCCATATTGCTCCGTGTCAACAGCGGTCGCACTCGGCGCGACACATCAGATCCAACATTTTGATTGACATGTCCGTATGTCGCCACCCCCCCCCCCCCCTTCCCCGCCACTCAACGCCGCGGCGCCGGCGACGCGACGCGTCACAGCTGCTTCCAAACTTGACAACCTATCGGGCTGGGAAAAGCGAGATCGACAGACCACGATTACAAAACCTCCAAGATTCTTATTATATTGAGAAAGTTCTCAAATGTTCACTCTATTCTTACACCCTCAGTTGTAGAATACATAGCCAGAATAGTCAGTCCACTCTAAGATATTCTTACACCCACAGTTGTAGAATATAATCCGAGAATAGTCGGTCCACTCTAGGATATTCTTACAGTAACTCTTCACCTGTGTAATATAAATATGTTTATTAAACAAACGCAATGCCTATAGTTAGTTCAGCTCTAGCAAGCGGGATTCGGAGGGGTAAAGAGAGAGGGTGATCTTAGTCTACTCATGTTGGATGCTTCAAAAGACACAACCAAAAATACGCGAGGAAAATCGAAACACGTGTTTAGGTAATAATTGAAAGCAAAATTAAAACATTATGTTATTTGTTATAAACAAGGTTGAATCATTAGTGGTTATTATTTTTAAACAAATATACGTCGCCAATGCATGAGTACTTTGGTCATGGCGCCGAGAGGGTTCACATTGGACTGCTTTTAATTAAAATTATGTTATAGTACCTACCTGGGGGATTCTTATTTCAGGCCTCGCACGGTCTCGTCTTGTGTTTACCTAGTCAGTGTGACAACACACGTTGCATGTCCGAGCTGTGTGGTACACAACACAAGCTTTTTAACTCTTCCCGTGGACGACACGAAACTTGTAATCCGGGTTCCGTCAGCGACGGCGCGAGTAATCCTCCTCAGAAGGCCCGGCTAACAAAAGTTCCTGAGGACGACGTGAGGTCTTACTCTGCATCGAGTGTTAGGTAGATTCTGGTGTATGAAACTTGGTAATCTCTCCCGGTGTTTGGAGGGGGTACCGTGTAATATCTCGCGTTATTATGTCCCCCACCCCTAACGGCTCTGTCTTTGTAAAACCACGTCACGGCACCCCTGCACTAACTCTTCTAGAAGATGCTGTAAATGAAATACGTCTCATCCAAGGTTCTATTCACGGTTTCAATACGTCGTAATCGAGTTAGGAAACTAAGTTCTTGTTGGTTCCACCCCCCACCCCCTTCACCCCTGGCCGTGCCGCCGTAAGTCTCCCACTCCTGCACCCTTAACTTACCTCACTTTATAACCCCTTTTTGTAAGGTTACTCCGCCACCCGCCACCCCCACTTCACGGGACATATTCAATATCAGGGAAGAGAATCTTCGCCAACACGGGAGGGCCATTTTCAGATCCACTTTTTAATTACATTGACAAAGGAAGTTAAGAATGTTGAGTGTTTGGCAAATTTTATTATCGATAATGTACATTGTGTAATGACATGGGTGTCATTTTCAAGGATCAAATGTTAATTAAAATTAAGCAGCACTTCCAATGAAGTATTACTGTCTACAATGAATTCATTACATCACTACAAAAGCTGTTAACTTTTCAAAAGAGGTGAGGGTATCCAAAATTTCTGGTCAAGTCAGGTATTTGGTGGCCGACCGATACAAAAAGATACCCAATTTTTGGGTAGAGCAAAATATTTTTTGATTGGTGGTGGAGGTGCCGGTCCAGGATATATTTTTCACAAGTAAAATGATAGTAGATAGGTTGTTAGTTATAAGTTGATAGCTGGTAATTGATAGTTGATAGTAAATAGAAGTAGATGTTATTACTCGTAAGCCTAATCATGTTGTTGATGGTACGAAAACTTGCCATAAAGCTACTTATGCTCGAGATGATTCTTGTACGTGCTAAGGAATTGCTCTGTCCTGCTCTGTCCTGCGCTGTCAAGATTCCTTCAGGACCTCCAACAAGATTCCTATATGAAACGCATCACGAACAATCCGTCTTGTGATGAAACCAATGAAAACCAGACTATAGTACATCCCTTTCTCTCGTGGATTGTGCATTGTGCAACGCATTACTGTTCTCCAACTGAAGGTTCGCGCTCAGCAAGGGTGGATGAAAACTTTCTTTCTGATCACGCAACAGCGAACACACACAAAACAAACCCTCGGTGCAAGTCAAGTGCACAAAGGGGCGCCCGGAGCAAGTGAACATTGGATATTACATGTGCCGCTACATGCAGGGAGCGTGCGCGCAAGGTAACAACTGATGATACCACGAGTGCAATGTTATGGGCAGGCCTGGATATAATGTCTAGCTAATATGGCTCAATATAAAACATCACGTGTGGATTATAATGCTAGTAGATGGGCACTTGTACTGCTATATTGTATTAATACGTAATTAAATTGTGTGGGAATTGAAGAATCTTATACAATCGTTTTATAGTATAAAGAATTTAGAACTAGTGGGACCTTTTGAAATATGACATCGGTTTTGATAAATTTTTACTATACAGTTTACAAGTTGTATTGTTAGAATTGTGAGTGTTTGTTTAATGTTTGCATAAACAAGTTAAAAACTTACGCTTTAGTGAGCATTGCGTATACTGTTAATGGGTCAATTTCACTCACATTAATGTCTTTAAAAAAACTGGAAATATTTGTTAGGCTAAATAAACCTACCCAAGTTTTTCACTTTTGTAAGCGACACAAGAAATTGTCATCAGTTTATTATTCAATATTTGTTTTGTAACTTTGATTTAATATCTCCATCTGCTGTTTTTGTTCAACATCATATACTTATTTGTATATTTAAACACACCGGTCGGTGTTTTGACACCACCTGAGTTCCAGCGCCACAGATACCTACATTTACCGTAGCTAATAAACATGGGAATCAATTTTAAACTGATTAAAATCAAAACAGTCTACTTCACTAAAACGCTTAGTACGCCGTTCACAATATGCACCAAAACACACAAACGAAACATAAACGAGCAAAGATCGATTAAAGAGCAATTTGTCTAGGACATGCCCTGCAATTAGTCGCTAGCAGAGCACAGACGAGAGACTGATATTTGTAATTGATTAAAAGTGTCCCAGTCTCGGCGAGTTCGATCAGAGCTCTTGGTTTTATTGCACGACGGTTGACACTCCGGCTAGGGTTAAACGTTGATAGCGTGTGCTCAGTCGCCGAGTACAGCAGGGCAAAGCAACCCGACCGGTAGGACACGAAAACATGGATAAAAAGTTATGAGTTATAAAACTTGACGTTTATTTTGTAACGAAAATAAGTCTATCATTGACAAGTTTTAAACGAAAATAAAATGCATTATACCAGGTTTTATATTATCGTGTGTTAATTGTCGTAAAATAATTTACGAGCTTTTTGATCAGTTTGACTATTTCTATTTTACTGCAGAAAATTAATATCATCTTTGATGTGATAACGAAACTTGTTTTGATGTTTCGCCTAAAACATAAATGGCCCAACGAGGATCAAAGGTAAACGTAAAATACCAAATGAAACGTTCAATTTGTCGAGTGATAAAAACGAAATCCTACATATATTAAGAATGTTATTACCGAACTCATTACAGTGTTATCATAAACGTTGGCGTTCAAGATTTTTTTAGTCGGAATATGATTTCATAGAAGCTCTTGGGTAAGTGAACAGATAAAGAGACACTGCAAAGTAGGGAAGAAGTTGATAAGAGTTATGTTATGAAAGGAGAACCCCAACGGAGCGAGCATGAACATGCAACTCTGGATATGAGGGCTTGTGGAACTATCCAACTGTAATTAGCTCGTCTCGACTGGCATTACAGTGCAACAAGGACATAACCCCCCTTAGCCCCGCAGACAGCATTATCTCATCCTCGGCGTGCTAGCGACAATCAGTTTCCACTTCCAGCCAGACATGACGAGTTCCAGAAACCCTTGTTTCACAATAATTTAGCCCCAAGTAACGAATTAACGAGTACCAACTTTCTAGGATCAAAATTCTTAAATTGAGATAAGTTTGTGACACGAAACTTTAATTTCGTCGTTGATACTTTTATTTCTTTGTTCAAAAGTGTGTTTGTTAGAAGTTTTGTAATTTCTTTTTCAATTTCTCTCAAACTCTTGGTTTTGTCGTGGTAATCAGGGCGGTAAGGATTACTTCAAACTAGAGAGGAGGGAGTTTAGTAGGCCTAAGCCTGATTTGATTTGTAGGCCTAACCCCCACCCTATTCCTCCGAACCATTACGAAAAATTCAACAAATGTGCTGCTGAGTTATTCGAACTTTGAAAAACTTATCGTATTTCTAATAGTACGATTCTTCTCAAACGATACTCGATTTAAATTCTCCAGCACTTGAAGAAGCCATAAAATAAACAAGGACATGCATTAAATTTATGAACCATAACAAATACTGACGGTTGGAAAATAGGAATACGCGAAATGATGAATTGTGGGTACTCAATAATAGAAGTACAATGGCAAGGATTTAATAAAAAGATGAAGGATAGAGATAGAGAGAGAGAGAGAGAGAGAGAGAGAGAGAGAGAGAGAGAGAGAGGTGTTTCTGCATATTATTAACTTCTCACAAGGACACAGCAGCATAAGAAAAAGAGGAGTTTCTGCATATTATTAACTTCTCACAAGGACACAGCAGCATAATGAAAGAAAAACATGAGTCATGAGAGAGTCATATAACAATGATGACATGACAGTAACAAGAACACTTATTAAACTTAAGTGTGTGAAAAACTTGAAATAACCGTGTCATTTTTTTTTTTTGATTTTGAGTGTTTTAGCAAGATATTTGCTAGCGTCGACGCCGTTTCTTGTTGTAAATTTAACTAACAAGAATAAACAATAAATAAATAAATAAATGTATTTTTTGACAGTCGGTCAATCTAATTGGTAAACAAGATTGTATACCACCGAGGCAAACTCGGCTAAAATAAATCGAAAATGATAAAACTTGATAAGTAACGGCCGGCAGAGAAGTTTCTTAGTTACGGTATTGAAGGCAGATGGGCAGGACGCGGAGTATTTCCACGGGTGACGTCACGACAAATAGTAAACATGTTTACCTGGGAAGCGCGTGGGATGACTCACCACCCGACGACCTTGTGCGGATGAGGGTGGGGGGGGGGGGGGGCTCCGTACAGGACGTCGCGATAAGATGACTGCGAGGAATTTCACTTTTTACTCGACGCCCACAGAACACGATGTTCATGACAATGTTTAAATGTTTTCCGACAAATAAAGATTATACACGAAGTAACGTTGAATTTAATACTGACATTACTGACACACTCATGTATTTTTCATAACATACAGAAAACTTTTTTTTCATTTTGTGTCATACTTCTTTCGATTTCGTCTACAGGACGTTAAATTTTGATATTATCCTATCTACCACAACTTTTGGAGCAATTCTTTATTGTCTTGATAGTAATGACAACATAAATAACACGTGTTAATATTAATAACCATCATATTGATTCTGTGATAGTAAATGTTTATTCTGAAAGTTATTATTCTAATATATCAACAAGATTATACAAGTTCGTGAGGAAATCTCATTACACTGCGCCAACTTAGTTGTCCTGTTCTTTGTTGATCGTATCGACCTCTGTACGAGAGGAAGCGTCACTCATTTTAACTACTATCTCGACAGTAATAATAAAACGCCAGCCATAAAGTAGGCGCTTCATGCAAGTAAGCACAATTACCCTAAATTACGTTTCTTCTACAATCATCGTTGTCCAATGCGTTCCCCAAGCGTGCACATTTGAATTTATTGTGCGGATATTTGTGTTACACCCTGCTAGTTATCCACGGTCTCAAATGTGGCTATTAAATTCCACTTTAAAAACGATTACTGAAAAAACCCTCCGGCGTATAAATTGAAATTACCACAAACACTTAATAAAATGTGTAACATTCATTGTAGTTGTACATTTGTCATTAGTTGAAAACCAAACACGCATAAATTAAAACCCGGTGTACGATTCGTTCGTTAATTTACATCGGGTTTAATTAAATTATAAGTGAACGATTCCTCTGCTGCACAGCACAACACAACACAACGCGAGTGGAAAGTTACTCTTGTCCGAAGTTGAACGCTAATAAAACTAATTACGTGTTGATGGTGTTAACCAGTTAGCCCTAATACAGTTTAACATCATCACGCCACACAGCGGTAATACATGCAGGGCTAACTCGCTTATTATATCACGATATTAAATTAGTGTCTTCTCTTATCCATTGTTGAGATTTAAGTGGTCAACAATGAGAAAACATAATTTGCCATCAAGCTAATACACGTTGCCCGGGGTAGTAAGCACTTCTAGTCTGGGAGATTGTGAGTGTTATCACCGTCGTTTAACTATTACCAAATGTAACAGTACCAAGAAAGTTTGAAAATGGTTCTTTTATAAAATTAACTGGTGAAACAGGTGATTTTTTCTCGTAAATTGTTTTACTTTGTCCTGTTCTGACTCGGACTTTTAATACGAACTGTCCCAACGATATTTGCAAACAGTGATCTTTCAATTCCTTTTAAGAATCTTTCAATTATTGAAAAAGGGTTTTTTTTACAAAAATTAAATGAATAATTAAGATTTTACTGCTTGCAATATAAATTTAAGATCAGTGCAAGTACAAAACTTTTTAAAAAATGCACTGAACTTCGCAAGCAAACTTTATCTACTAAACGAGAGGTGATAATAATATTGTTGCGAGCACGCTTGAAGAGCGGTCGCGGTTCATAAAAGAGTGGGGGCGGGTTTTTGTTTTACCCCGTTAGCAAGTAGGACCTGAACTTTGCGCCTCGACGCCTTAGCGTCTAAAAAATGTCTGGGAGTAAAGGAATATGGCGTCTTTAGGGTCTATAGGGTCTATAGGGTCTCTCTAGGTACTAGGGAGCTTATAGGCTAAGAAGTTCTTGAGGTCTCGCTGTTCCGACGTCTAGAGGGTCTCGAGGTCTAGGAGGTCAAGATGGTCTCGAGGTCTCGCTGTTCAGATGTCTAGGAGGTCTAGAGGTCTCGGCGGTCTCGATGTTCAAGGGTTAGGATAGGCATAGCAAGCAAAATGAAAAAAGCAAGTGACGTAGGTATACTGGGTATGGTGTATTGACAATAATATTTACAAGAACTTTACAGAGGAGAGGATCGAACCTGGCTCAGTGGCAGGCATAACCGAACCACTGAAGACCGAGGGTTGTGCGAGTAGCAGACATAATCGAACTACTGATTTGCTGTGGCCGAGGGCCCTACTTATATACCCCCCTCTGGCGTAGTCTCGCACCCAAAATAACACATGTTTACCCGCAAAGCGCAGGGCTAGCAGCTGGTGACGAGACTACTACCACAAGGGAGGGAAAACAAATTGCCCGCGAGAGTTTAAAAATAAAGGACAATCTGAAAACTACTACTCGCACACATATAAATAAAAGTAAAATCAAACAAATACAAATAGGTAATAATAGCTTATTATAATAAATTGTCTTTATCTTGAAGTATAAGTAAGTATTATAATTGTATTGTTCATTGTTGCTCTTGGCACGCGAAAAATGTAAAGATTTAATTTAATTTATATACACGGACGCGGGAGGTGGGGTAACAACAAATATGTGACATTGAACCTCGCATGAGTGATGGAAACGTATAAGGACCAACATAAATGTATCGTTGTGGCACTTGCTTCACGAATGTTCATTTAGGAGTCGATGCTACGGCCAGCGAGACTATTACTACAGGGACGTCTTATTTTGAGCCCCAGTCAACCGCACAGCTAGCTCTCTAGAACGCAACATCGCCGAAATAAAATAGAAATGCATCGCAATGATAGCCGGTGTACATCACCATTAACACATGGTGGGGTCCATAAGAGCGAAGCCCTGTCCACCGCAGCGGGTTGCCTATATACGTCACTGTATCGGGAGAGAACTCATCTACACATTATAATGCACGCAATAAACAGTAGTCTAGGTTAAAATATCGATAAGCTATGAACTACACAATAAATAATGCAATAGTAAGCGTAAAACATTGGATTGATAACATAATGATATGTTTCTAACTTAAAATAAGTGATTTGTTGATCAGTTTTACTTGTGCCTCTTTTTCATGCTTCACTATAAATACTATGCTGTGTATCCAGGCGGTGGGTCCTGCAAATTACGATTTTGTGGTTTTGTTGTCATCCTTAGCCGCTTGTGGAGAATTGTGTTGAATACTAGTTATGGTGTTATTTAAAAAGATCACTATTTATAAGAGATCATATATTTAAAATGTTCACACAATCCGTATCTGTGCTTCCGGACAATTGAGAAAATGTTTCTCTAGAGAAAAGTGTGAAGAAGTTTAAAGAGTAAAGTAAGACGAAGTGAGTACGTAGCGAAGAAAATGAATCAAATAAATGTAGCAATATCTAAACTAAGACATTATTGCAAAGTGGGATTGAGAACAGTACAAGATACTAATATAAAACATGGCATGCAATGTGCAATCGTTGCCAAGAAGTCGGTACATTCACTCTTATCAGCCACTGTGAGTTGAACGTTGACGTTGACACACATAACAGAAGATAATTGAATAAAATGAGAGGCCACTTTGACAACCTGAACTGACACTCGAAAAAAAAACGATAAAAAAAACTTGATAAGATTACGATGTCGGCGTCCTTTTGACAGGTGGAATCAGCTCGCTTTTCACAGCTCCAGTCCAGCGAATTAAATCCAGTTTATGGCGACATTGCCCAAAGCCAGTTCGTTTTTAATGTTGCGAATAATTTAAGCAAAATCAATCAACTCGTTTTTTATTTCAGTATAAGAGGATTTTAACTCTGGTTTTGTACTTATTCGAATTAAGATTTATATCTGATTCTCGTCAGAATTGCTGTTTTGAATTCATGTTGGGTGGGCTTACACGTTAGATTACTAATAACTATGTTTGTCGTCTAAGTCGTCTCTTTATGACAGCCAGGCTTATTCTCATCCCAGAGTTTACGACTTTCTATGTAAAACTTCCTCGAAACTCTTTAGGAGTAGAAATTCGTGCTACAAATAAAAGTATTATATAGCGGAGAAAAACGAAAGAATAACCAGGGAACCAACCTATGCACAATTAAGCGGTATTTATTTAAAGAGCTTCAGAATATTTTCACCATACCACGTTTTTATTTGACACAGGTACGTTTGAATAAGCTATACATACATGCATACATTTTGTCAAAAGTGAGACAATTGAATCTAAAATATATTCTGAAGTAGAGATTCAATAAACACACGTTTGTTATTCTTATAAAACTTTGGGATGAAAGTGAAGTTGATGAAAATATTTACATGAAACTTCCTCGTTTGAAGTGTGGGTTTTGTAAATGCGTGTGCGTATAATATAAAACTGAAACTGGGGGAGCCAGGTTAGAAGTGTTGAAACAATTTCGCAAACTCGCCCTCGTCCCCCTCGTATAACGGGCAACAGATTCACCCCCATCATTTACAAACACAAATTCTCTTTCAGTGTCTGTCTGGCGAGTTTGCTCGCTAATCAGCGCCGAAGCGGCCGGCATAATTACAGGTCCGACCACTCCACCCCAGAGGCTTTGCCCCGGCTTCGTCACGACCAGGGCGCCGCTGCAAGGATAAATTAAACTTCAGTCAGCTTACATATTACACTAATGCCCGTGATGCAATTTGCAAATTACAACTAAATCCTTCATAATTACACACAACTATTCAGCAACGGTGCAAGGTAGTTGCATCAACTTCACGCTGAGAGCGCTCGACCGGTTCAATTAGTTGGTGTTCAGTGAGTTAAAACTATTATGCAAACATTGGAACATAATTGAAACTAGATTTTACGGTTCAAAATTACAACTTTCTTTAATAATTATAATCAATAATTGGACTCGGCATGTTCTTTTAGTAAATTATTATATTAAATTAATGGAAAAGCAATATTTAATAATTTACTAAAAGAACATGCCGAGTCCAATTATTGATTATAATTATTAAACCTAACTGTTCTAAGAATCTCAGGAATTATAAAAAACTTTCTTGTTACACTCATTTCATTTTACAGAGTGCATTTTTTGAACTTGAAGAATCTAAAACTAATATTAAATTTCGGGCCATTGTTTACAGTTTGAAGTTTCCATCAGGTCGAAGGATTTAGCCCAAATTATCGAACGAATGTCACACAAACTTGAACTCCAAATTGCTTTATTTGAGATTTAGACAGCAATAATAATTATTTATTTTTCTGCATTTACAGAAAAGTAATATAATGAGTTACAGAGCAAAGATGCCGATAAAGTATTTACTACGTTCTATCCAGAGGCTACCGAAAGTATCAGTTTTGAGGTACGGTATGAATTCTCGATATTTTGTTGTAAGTCTAGATAAGAGTTTAAAAAGTTTGCCACAATATGTAAATAAAACAATGTCAGGCATGTCGCTATCATTCGTTCAGTATGATCACGTGTCTGGCCCCTGTCAGATCGTATGCCTAGTCTATGTCGTACGCCATGCAGGTTTATTGGATGAGCGTAGCGAGCGAAGCGAGCGAAGCGAAGATTCCATTTCACTACACTGGAGAAATAAATCCGGAATTGTTTTTTTTTTTTTTCTTTCTTTCTTTCTTTTTTTTGTATTTTTGTGTGTCTGTTAACACGATTCCGGCTAAACCGATACTCCGATTGCGATGAAATTTTATGGAGGTCTTCGAAATCTCTGAACTTAGAAATGCACGTTTTTGAGAGCAATCGGGAAATTTTTTCTTATAAAAAACGCAATTTTACGATTTTTTTCGATTTTTAAAAAATTTCTTCGACCTCTAAAACACCTACATGCTTTATTCGATTGTAATGATTTTTTCACAGAACCTTAATTTTATGAATTAAGATATTCGTGTGAAATTTGAGCGTAATCGAAAAATTTATTCTCATGAAAATCGAAATTTTACGTTTTTGTTCTTTTTTAAAACAATCTTTGACTTATAACACCTACATGCTTTATTCTATTGTAATGATTTTTTCACAGAACCTTAATTTCATGAATTCATGTACTCGTGTTAAATTTGAGCGCAATCGAATAATTATTTCTTATAAAAATTGCAATTTTACGATTTTTTTATTTTTTAAAAATTACGATGAATTAAAAAATTAAATTAATTTTTATTTAATTTTATTTAATTAAAAAAAAAAATCTTCGACTAAGTAATGATTTTTGCACAGAACAACAGAAAATCCGCGTAACACATGGCAGCTCAATGCACCAATTACGCTCATCCAACAACGCGGCGGGACTTAAGCGTTTTCCTAGTAACGTCCAACGCGGCGGGTGGAGCTCTAATGAAATATAACGAGATGGTTTACGAAGGTCTGCCCTTCATCGTTGATTGTTCCTCGTAGAGTTTAAAACAATGCAACAGAAATGCTAGGTGAAAAGGTGAATTCTGGGAGGCTAGTATTAAGACTTGATCGTACTCAAAACATGTAGAATAGCGAAATGCTTTGTAAATATGAAGATTTTCTTTCAGTATTGTTGACATAACATTTCAGATGGATGCACCAGGCAATCATTTTTCCTCGATAGGGCATTGAGAAAACGAGTAGACCTATAAACTTAGTCAATAGTAGCCCTACATGGTACAAATTATATTTTTATTTCCAATACATACAGATGATAGTTTTCTTGTATTTGTAATTGGTTGTGTAACTGGCACGAATTGAGTGGACGAAGGAGTGGGGGTAATGTAGGTGGCGTCGTCTAGGTTTGATAAAGCCCACTTACCCACCATGTTTATGATGACCAAAACACTGCAGTGGAACCCGGTTACAGAGCTAGTTATGCCTTGGAACTAGAACACTTTCACGCAATAAAAACCAAAATTTAAGGTTTAAATTGAGAAAATGCATTATTTTAGTTTCTGGTTATTTGTTTGGTCTCAATGTGGCGGAACCTTCAAAGTTCAAACTATCCTTCTCTGTCTTCGCTAGTGAAATAGACCAATTAGTCGCTTCCTCCCTGGTTACCGCGTACTATCAGACTAATAGCAGGCAATAAGCAGAAGGGCATTTAGAAAATTACATGTCACATACGAGACAGTGAAGACAGTTTAAAGTATTCCGCCGTACTGAGAAAACCTTACCAATAACCGAAAATACTCACAATAGTAGCCAGAGCCAGATAATCAAACCATGCATCGCCTTATGAGGGAGGTGTGAAGTATACCTCACATGAAACTACCGTATTATATATGCAACTCCTATCACTTAAATATATGATTATTGACAGATGCCAGTAAAGCGAAGGAGTCGGAATATCTTTATAATGCAAGCCTAACAACTATTAGCTTAATGGAGACCAATTAACCTTGAGTAACAGGTTCTGGTCAAAGAAATCAACGGGTTTTAGTGGCGGTCACTTAATGAAGTAGGTTTTACAAGTTTTTCAGTTGGTACTTGCAAGCGGCGAGAGAATCAAGGCAGAGGTGGTTTCTATCCTATTCCTACGTCAAGTCCTGGCTTTCGAGATCTGATCCGTTTCAGGACCTAAGCGTGAATCCCTCGGGTCGCATTAATTTGTTTAACCTCAATACCCCGACTTTTATTTCTTGCAGAAAAGCACAATGTCGCAAATATTTTATTGAGTTTTATTTGTAAGCAGCAATTCACACACGAATGACTCTGCTCATAAACTTTTATGGAGGTGGCAAATCACCGTTCGTTGCAACTTGCAGTGGTACTCGGCAGCTTCCGATGCAGATTTGATCCGCGTTTATGAGATGAGATGTTTATGATGATTCGTACATTATTCCCAATGCGATATTCGTAGCGACTGTGTTGGTGTAATGTAGAATCCCAGGGCACTTGGCACACGACGTGTGTTAACTTGCGAGATAAGTAGATTGCATAGAAATCTCATTCTGCGTTGTTGACGTCTATCTTATTCAGTTATAAAAACTTATTGAAAAATTAGGATAGCGAATAAAACATAATATAAATAGCTCATAATACAAATTATAATTTTAAATTAGTTACTTAAATCCTCACACAATCAAGAACAGTATACCAAACACAATGTAATATTATAACAGCATCAATGTACAATAAAACAATATCTATGATAACATTACTTTTAAAAATGGTATTTAAAATTTGCATTGAAATGAATACAGTCTTGATAGTGTGTAAACCTATGCGAAATGGGTAAATTTTTCAGAAAACAAAATTGTTTCAACAGATAATCCGGTTATCGCGATAATTTGATCTTATTGTAATTAAACTCGCCACTCTAACTAGGAGAATTGTTTCAAGTTGTTGTCCGAAGTACCGAGTGTAGTCTGTACACAACTCGATATTAACTAGAACACACGGTGGGGAACACAAATACGAACACTCTAACGGCAATATTAATTAAATTACCGAAACCGTAACTCTGGCAGTAGAAGATGTTTGGTATAAAAATACCCATATTGAAAACTTTACGTCTAAAAAAGAGAGCGTTTCTATTAAAATATTGCCTCGTAAATTTCAAGATGTGTGTTATAAAAGATTTATAGACGACTTTTATGACATGATATATCGCTCTGAAAAATTATGAAGAATAACAATTGAGAAAGAAGTGGATCGACATTGATGAGAGATAAGAAAGAGGGATTGTGATAAGGAAAATGTGAGCAGGAAGACGAATAGGGTGGAGGGGAGGGGGAGGGGGTGGAGGGAATGTGAAGGGGAGCCGGGTGTCCGTTGTATATTCCACGTGGCCGTCCTGTCAAGGTTAAAGAATACCACCTACATTAAAACCACGTTAAATTAACGTTTCTTTTCGTGAAATCTCGAGGAATGTGCAAAATATCTAAAAACTGATTGCAGACAGCTATGTGGTATTCTTAGAACAATATAATGCAAGCAAAAATATTCAAATGTAATAATCGCGGTGTGGTTTGTATTTCAGATATGCATTTCAATAAATAAATATCAAATAGAAACTTAATTACAATCACATAATGTACAATATTTTTTCATGCATGGTATAGTACTCACGAAAGCACATAGTTGTCTGCAAACAGTTTTGCGATATTTTGCATCGTTCTCGAGATATCACTAAAAACATAATTTCGCGTGGTTTCAATACTGGTGGGTAGTTTTCACCGTTAATGGAGGTTGATGTGCACGAAGGAAATAAATGCGTATGAACAATGTGTACTTGTTAATACTCAGCGAGGTTGTAGTGTGTTTGGTTTGGGGGGGGGGGTAGACCGGGTTACAGGGTACAACACGATTAGATCTGGCTCATACGGTCGGTTCAACGTAAGGAGAGATGCATGCTCATACGGTCGGTACAACACGATTAGATCTGGCTCATACGATCGGCTCAACGCAAGGAGAGATGGCTCATACGGTCGGTTCAACACGATTAGATCTGGCTCATACGGTCGGGGCATAAGTCCACTACATAAAAGATACGTAAAACAACAAACGAGTCGATAAAATGACTGGCGAATAAAAAGGCCATTCCAAACGTGAACATTTGAGAATAGATGAATGCAAATGCGTAAATAGAGCACATTGTGCATAGGGAAGTGAAATATGTCATGTTTATGTTTGTACTACCCGCAACAGTAGCAGTTTTAATTAAAAACATATATTTTACACAGAGTTGCGCTTAGATAAAGCAACAACTTCAACCACAACAAACTGGATCCGAGCAATGACCTGTACGACTCAGTTGAAACCAAGCTTAATTCTCACATTTAATATTCAACGCTACAACAATAATATTAATAATAAAACCATTATGATATTAAATGCCAGGTAAAGCCCAGGTAAAAAATGTTCGCTATTCTTGTATGCACACTCACTGCACGCGAAAAGAATAGATTCTGACCGGGATTACTATAGGATGTACATGGAGGACATGAATCAAAGCCGATATCAGTTCCGTGGGAGCCTCAGGATTCCAGAGTAGGCAGCGATCTGTTTGCGACCGGAAGTCAAGGGGAATATTAGAACAGTTTCTAGACTGACGCCGACTTCTGAATGGAGCTTCCAATGCTTGTACGTACATTTCAGTCGGAAAAGTTGAAATATAAAAAGCTAGCTTTCAAAGAAGCTCTGGCGTGTATGTTTGCTTCGATTGGAATGTCAGTTGTTACTGATGATGTAATTGTTTTTGTGGCCTGTGAGCAGATCCCATTCACATGACATAATACAGTACACTGTTGATAAATGTATGTCTAGGTTCTAGGTATATCTGGGACGAGCCAGTGGAGTTATTGTGAGGATCGCTATAGTTTTCCACAAAGTACCACATAAATTATGAAACATTTTATAACGTCGTCCAGCAAGCTGGCTAACGCTTTCATACCGAGCGATAAGACAGAATATCTAATATTTCAACGCTCTCGGCAGACAAAAGGTTTTAACAAAGTTACGAAGTAAACGACATTATTAAGAGCAAAGTGGTGTGCGGGTACCAAATGCCGAGTCGGGTTAGTATTTGGGGACGACCGGATAGTTAAAAGATACCCGATAATCGGGTAACACAAAATATATATTTTGAAGATGGTGGAGGTGCCGGTCCAGAACATTTTTAATTTTTGTTTATGCAAAATGCTATTCAATGAAAATCTGTAGTTGTTCGAAAATGAATGGAAGAGAAAATCATAATGCAAGATTATTGACAAGCCAAAATCTCAATATACATTTTTACTTGCCAGTATTGTAACGATTGTCTTTTCTCTATACCCGAGCCGAAAACTCGGAAGAAGTTTAGTAACCGAACCCGACCCGACTGTTAGAACCTCTACCCGCACAATCCTAATTAACAGTATTAATACAACTAATACAAGTTGAACGTGTAAACACGCTGATGTGAATCTGACAGAAAACGCCACGATGTTTCACGGGTTAGAGTTAAGGTTTTATAAAATGATTTAAATAGTACTAGCATATAAACTATTAATATTACATATTTTGTAACACTAGACCAGTGGCAAGGAATCTTATAATTGTTTTGACCTAGTTTACTCTGCACTTGTTAAATAATGTGTTTGCAATTATTAATCGAATTGCTTTTATTATCTCGGTTTGACAGAATTCAGTTTTTACCGACATCACAGACGGTCGGAGTAGGTCAAAGGTTATTACACGAGTAAGTCGCTGCATCAACTAGCTCAATTATTTAAACTACAGCATCACTAGGCGACTGATCCAGTTAGGGGTGGCATCATCGCCCCAGACGTGTGAAATGTCATTTCAGAGATGCAATAATAACATTCCATGTACAGAATTGCAATGTCACTTCCTCCATAGCTGAGCTTACAAGATATAATACCATTAACTAGTCCCATTCAAAACTATCTCGTGAGCAGCACAACAACAAAATAGCCTGACTCATTGCTCGCCCACTCCCAAGCACGGTCCACCCCATTATGCCACCCTAACAGACGTATGAAATGTAGTGAGACTTTTACAAAGACTAACAAACTAGTTCTGAAATGTAGTGATACTTTTACAAAGACTAACAAACTAGTTCTGAAATGTAGTGAGACTTTTACAAAGACTAACAAACTAGTTCTGAAATGTAGTGATACTTTTACAAAGACTAACAAACTAGTTCTGAAATGTAGTGATACTTTTACAAAGACTAACAAACAAGCTATGAAATGTAGTGATACTTTTACAAGGACTAACAAACTAGCTATGAAATGTATGGACCCTCTTACAAAGAATATTGTAAGATGTTCAAAGCTGACAAAACTACATCATGGGATAAAATCGGTTTGAGGATTACTCCTCTGTACGATTCCCTTGAGACGGCGCAATAAGTAAACACATGTTAGTGCCCAAGAAGCAACGAAGTTTTCCCTTCATCCCGTTTACATTATGATGTTAACCCTTGTACGAGTAGTCATTGAATTTATTATGAATGCACCTGCATGGGGTTCTCGGGATCGATGCTTACCATACCCGGCGCTTGTCTGGAGACGACGGGCGGGTAATAATCCGGATAACTCACCTGGGGAGGAAAAGAAAAGAACACACATTAGCTTCCTCGAGATACAACTCCGCAAGGAGAATATTATAGTAATATACCGTGCGCTTAGGAACACCCAACAATAGATTATAACAATGGCGGGTACTTAAAACTTTCCTTGGCGTCTAGATGGATGACGTACGGTTTGAAGTGGCACAGCGCTAGGGTACGATACTCGAACCACATAGACCAGACTGATGAGGTCTTGGGTTCTACTCCCCTGGCTGGCAACCACGACTGAAGAAGATCACGCATTATCTACATTTCTAGCAAATATAATCGTCTCCCTCAACTACAATAAGCGTCAACCACCTCAAGTTGTACATTAAAATACGATGAAAGTTGTTTTATACATCAAGACTATTTTGTGCAAGTTTTGTAGTGATTGGTTTTCAAAATCATGTTTGCGAAGGACATATTATTTCGTTTGCTCTTAAAGTGATTGAAAAGCCTGATAAATTGGTGGAATAAAATATGGTAGTCCTAATTAACTGAAATAAGAAAATAATTAAAACACATTTATTATTAAACTTAATAGACAGACTCTCAGCTGAGGAGTTCCGATGCGAAGCACTCTTGAGAAGTGGGAACCTAGTGTTCTTAAAGCCCCTGTGGTCAACAGCTTAAAGTCTGAAGATATCTACGGACATCAGTCTTACAACACACACGACGCTTCCTGTACAACAAGCGTCTCCCACGGTCCCCCCTTCGTTCCCGCGGTCACACTCCGTCGCGTGACCTCGGCCGTGACCGTGACGTCAGCAAGTCCACTAACAGGTGGCTCTCATTCGCGGGTTCGATACTCGACACCGGTAACAGTGACATGTTTCACGCATATCATGTGTGATTGCCCTCAAATACCCCGGGCATTCCTCACCAACAGAGGTGCAGCCCATATAGATTCGTATAGCCCATATAGATTCGTGCAAATATCCGGTCGCATATTGTTCAATATCATGTTAAACTTTTAAATCTTGTTAGCACCGTCACTAACTTTACTTGACTTTCATAGACGTCGTGGAAACAGAAATACAATATTTTATTTTTAGTTTTTATAATACTAAAATAATAATACACACAACAACAATAATATACAATACACAAATACAATAAAAACAATAATACAATAATAACAAATACAATATACTACAATTATAAAAGCTAATATGTTGATTATTTTTTTTGTTAACAAAGACTTGACGTAAATTTAAATGATTTCATAGACAATGATCAAAAAAAGTATAAATATCCTTGATTGATAATGCATAGTGCATGCATCAAGGAGTGCTCACTGGCAGGAGGAAAATAGCTTCAAATATGCTACTTGTGTTTTCTCTCTATTGCAATTGTTTGTGTATTTAACACCTCAATATGGGTAGTCAAGGTCAAGGATACCTGCATCTGCACGTCAGACCTAACCATACAGCTAGTAACTGGTATTTAATTAGGACTATGTAATACACAGACATCCCAAAACAATATTATGCCATTGTTGACTACTTATAACTTGAATCATATGTGATAAGTAAATATAGGTAGAAGCCAACATTATGCTGACTTAGTACTACAGACATGCAATAAACGCGCATCAACGGAATCGGGGATCCGAATCCAGTCTGGAAAGTTAGTAAATGGTAAGTACTTGTTTATTCAAGTGCAGAGCTGCGTTTACACGAACAATATATCCACGTTTCTGATTCGAGCAGACATTACACATTCATGTGATATTTCGAATGAGAAACTACTCTCTCATAGCTTTGCTGTTCAAAACAGGAAACAACCGTTTTAATCGGGGTGAGCAATGGTGACAAAAGAACAACACCGACTCTCCATGTAAACAAAAGTGATTAAAACATGTGGCTAGTACGTCATGGCACAGAATAGATCTTTACATATTGTCAAGAAAAATGTTTGTCACCTTCGTGGGATATTTATTATAGATTTACGAAAGTGAAGAATAAGCAAGATATTTTTTTCGTGAGCAACCTGCCCAGGGTGCAATGCATGCCCCTCTTCAGGTGGCAAACTAGAGGTATATTGGAGATAGGACAATTTATGAAAGGATGTCCGAGGGCTGTAGAAGTACTCAATCCCTTGCATTTGAAATAACTACTGAAGTAAACCTCGGAAAAAAACTTCAGTCAAAATTACCGGTCTCAATGAGATTTTAAGCTGGGACCTCCCGACATACTGTCGATACTCTGGAAGGTAATCATTTGTAATGAAACATTTACGTTTATCAATTTAAAATCCAAAATAAATTCCATTATAGCCACCAAACTCGAGAAAGCATAGCTTCTGTCTGTGCCCCTCAAACGTGAGGGCCGCCTTGTATCAGCGACAACCGGCTAGAATCTATCTTAGCACTTTCACGATTAACCAGAGATGTGACAATGCGTCCTCGCAACTGAGCTGGTTGTAATGAGCCGCAGCGCAACCGTACTGTGGACGCTCATGCAGCAAAGCGGCGACTATTACAACAGGTGTTACAGCGGTTACGGTGCATGACCTGTCACGGGTTTACGAACCTCAAAATAGATAATTTCGCGAACAAAACAGTGAAATTATTCTATTATGTTAATTCTTGACTGAGGTTTGTTTGGAGAGTTCTGATGGGAACGTTTTTAAGTGCGTGGGTGATGGGGGGGATATTGTCAGAAGATAGGGAACTGGTTATTGAGGGAACCTGGGCTTGACCACAATGTGTTTATTACAGGAGGGCAAGGCAAATGTAATGAATAATTATACAAATCGTAAGAGAAAAGTTGTGACAGAAATGAAAATTGTACCATTCAGTATAAACCAACGGACAACAGCAACCATGAGCAACACATTCACGTATTTTCGAACAATGCTTCGTTCAGAGAACAGTCCATACACAAATATACACTGTTTTGAATCATCTGGTTTCACCTTTACATTTGTCAAAGATTACTAAGTTGAGACCAACATTTGTATTATATGTGGCACGCGCACTAACTGTCACGCGATACTCTCCCCTAATACTAGAACTTCTCACCACATCCCTGAAACTACCTCTACATCATCGAACACTCGTCACTTTCCATTAAACAAACTTTGTTATTTTCATCCCATCAAATGAATATTTACTTTCAACGCCTAAACGAAACAAACTTGAAACATAAATACATCGTTTTGCCATCACGATGAGGGTTCCGTGCAAATGAGAGGCGACAGATCTCCCCTCTTTCTGACTGACGTATTCTTTCACTTTCACTTCACGTATATTTCAAATCCCCATCATTTGCATTTACCCGCGCCATCTTTAAGAATGTTTTAACACATTTCATCCACCCAAACCTTAAGATGAATACGCTTGTAATTGCTGCTGAAAGATGTATCTACATCAGATTCTGAGGTGTCTTATATCCAGCTCAACTCTGATTTTCAATAATTTAACAATATTAAACTGGAGGTCTACAAAGTAAAATTAATTAATACTATGAATATAACGAGAAATTACACTATAATAAACAGTACTGAATATCCCACGGAACTATTTTGCTATATTATAAAAATGTAAAACAATAACAAAACAACTATTTTCTTATTGTAATAAAATATATATATATTAGTTTACTCTTAAACTCATATTTATACATTTTCTTTGAGACCCTAGCACAAATGCAATTAGTTACCCGATTGTATTTAAATATAATGTATTTTCTAAATCCCGCTCAAGCAAACTACGAAACAAAACGTCTAATAACATTTCCAAGCTAAATTGCATTTGCATGGCTCGTCCATAATAATCTCAAAGAACTAGGGCAGAAGTGTAGAAAAGCTCGTCTGTCGAGCTCAGTCAATCACTATAAAGGTTTTATATTTGTTTGAAACGTTTCACTTCACATTATCCGTGAGTGTGAATGCTCTAGTACCGACATTCACATCGCGGCTCGTTATTCCACCAACTTACAAAGAAGCCACACGGAAATGTCACTTCAACGTTGAAATTAAAGACTTGTAAAAGCGCATGGGAGTTGACTGGATGGGAAGAATATGTTTGTACTCCAGTCTATATGATCAGCGTTGCGTGGCATGAACGGTTCGTGTGGGGGGCGCAATGCACGCTACACTGGCCAGGGGGGATTGAACAACAAATCAAAAACTCGCTAAAGACGAAATATCATGGAGGGTTGTTCAAGTGGGCTATTAGCTCGTACGATATTCTGCTTTGGTTCACTCCCGACCCCCATAACATCTAAACTATTGCATTTATGTTAGCGACACAATTCAGATTTGGTGCCTTAATTTTGTCATGTACAAAATACTCTCTTTTTTATTGGTTTTGTAAAGGTTAAAATGGGAAATGAGACCGATAACGTTTTAATTCTCTTGATTTGGTACATGATTTTAAATTCCTACACATTATTTAAATCAATGTGTGTTGTTGTGTAGTGGATACCTGAAGACGATGATGTCAGACAAACATGACTGCGTCTTAAGGAAATAGGACACATTTGGCACTTAGCAAATAGCTGTTAGCTCGGCCAGGAAGCACTCAATGTATATGAAACTTTACATAGTTCAGTTGTCAAGAAAGCAAACATGGACAGCCCTACACGCGACTCATTGATTAACAGTATTTGTTGTTGATCAGCCAGAAAACAATTAACAAAAATGGTCAATTTCGGACTTAAGAAAATCCAAAATTGAAAAAATCAATTTATTTTCGTAGCGTTCACCTTAAACTATTTTTCAAAATATGTCACTGTAGTGCCCTACAGTTTCACTTCCTTGACATTCGTGCAAAATTCCAAACAACTCTGATGCCAATCAGTCGAACGAACAGAGATTTGCTAAAACGCATGTCCTATAATATCAGTCAGAGGATCATTAATAATTAATGTGTTTGAATAAATTTTGAAGGAAACTCCTAGATAAATCATGCATACAATGAAAACACGTATTGTAGTACATAGTACATAGTCTATGTACGCGGAGATGTACATAGGGATGTGCATATATTGCACGTGATTCTAGATCAGTTAACCGACAGTGTTGGCTCGGGCACTAAGCGCTCGACTCTGATTCGGGAGGTCCCGGGTTCGAATCCCGTCGAGACCGGCACTCCTGACTGAAGGTTTTTTCCGAGGTTTTCCTCAGTCGTTAAGGCGAATGCAAGGGATTGAGTCCTCTTAAACAGCCCTCGGACATCCCTTCACAATTTCCTATCCGCACATACCTAGTTCACCTGAAGAGGGGCTAATTGCACCCTATAACAGGTTTCCCACGATAAAAATTTAAAAAATTTAGATCAGTTAAACACCGCTCTGAATAATATAAAAATGAAACACATTTATTGGATGAGCGAAGCGAAGACTTCAATTTCACCGACCCCCCAAAAAATTTAGCTCGATGTGTTTTTTTTTTTTTTTTTTTTTTGTTTGTTTGTTTTTCCGTCTGTTTGTTCGCTCTCTACCGGGCAAACGGCATATGCGATCTTGATGAAAATTTGACACGACCTTCGTTTTCTCTGAACTTAGACTTGCCACGTTTTTGGGTACAATCGAAGAAATATTTCTCATGAATATCGTACTTTTACGATTTTTTTCGATTTTTAGTGCGATATTTTCGTGCCATTTGGGCCGATTCTGACCAAACGGGTGGGGCTACAACGTTCATATTTCACATACACATTAAGGTTATGGTGATGTGTTGCTTTCTGAAAGAAAAAGTTGAAAAAGTTCGCCAGAATCGAGAGAAGTAAAGCTTTTAATATACGTTTTTTGACTTTTTGTGCGATATTTTCGTGCCATTTGGGCCAATTCTGACCAAACGGGTGGGGCTACAACGTTCATATTATACATGGACATTAAGGTTATGGTTATGTAGTACCTTTTGAAAGAAAAAGTGGAAAAATTTAGCCAGAATCCATAGAAATAAAGCTTTTAATACAAGTTTTTTACGGTAAATAATACCAATTGACAAGAAACAAAAGAAACTTGACAACATTCACCTAGAATGCGTAGGCAGCAAAACAAAGCACTTGCAAAAGTAAAGATATCCCACGCAAACTAAAACCTTTAAAAAGCTCATCCATCAACGCGGCGGGACTTAGCGTTTTCCTAGTTTAATTAACGGCATCATGTGTGAACCGTGCTAACACGTGATAATGTGTTCTCAGGATCGGCATCATGCGTGAACCGTGCTAACACGTGATAATGTGTTCTCAGGAACGGCATCATGCGTGAACCGTGCTAACACGTGATAATGTGTTCTCAGGATCTCTGTAGCCAGCTCTCTCAATCCGCCGCTCCCAGTGGGGCCGCATTAAATATTTACACGCTGCGGAGAGGCTGACCATTCGTAATTGTTTTCGAGTAGATCTCGACTAAACATTCGACACACAGACAAACATTTCTTACGTTAGAGAGCTATTTATATCATTCGGTAACTCGGAAACAAATTAGACTATACATACTTGTAAGTGAGTGCTACGACTTTCACGTTTAAAGACAATTGTTTCAGCAAATTAATTACAATCTAGAAAACACTCCTTTTAGAGCAGGCGAACGAAAATCATTTGTTATGATGATAAAAATATGTCTGAGGAGAGCTTGACATGGGTATATTGGGATGTTTCTTTTAAACCAACGCCCATGGATACTAGGAAGAGGGTGACTAACTTGATGATCAGGATTTAGGCTAGAGGCGACTATTGGTAATGAGATACCTTTAAACTAAAGGGGTATTGCACTGGGGTCGCCGCTAACTGGTTACAGTTATTGGTTACAATCAGAAGTGAGTAGAACATAAAAAGAAAATCCAACTCGCGATTGCAGTCAGCAATTTAGAAAATTCTCTTTCTAGGCAAAAATTGTAGCCAACTGCGACTTAAAACTGCAACTGTCTCCGATCAGTGGCTGACATAGACTGACTTCAGTGCCAGTGTCAAACCCATTCACTTTACAATACGATTGACCCTATAAAGTGTTAATGTTGTTTATAATGGAGAAACTGTAGGACTAAAAGCGTCCATTTCATTACTACGGTAATTGAAAACAATTCTAATTAAAATAGTTATGTATCCATTACCAAATTACCTGGATGCAACAGTTCAATTGTCCTGGTCAAGAACTGACAACGCAATGATGATGTGATGTACAAAGTTTGTAATTCTAGTTACAATAATGTTTACGAAGTTTGCTTCGGAAACATCATCTCTGCAAGTATGTGAGTGGAGAAGATCGCTGCTTTTATATTTCGTGTTGCTGTTGTACCACAACTCGAGTTCGGGAGGGAGGGATCTCTATACCCAGCCCATTACAAAGTTTGAAAATGTGGAAATTAGAGATGCAGATGCAGGCAATTTATTCACGTGCTCGTTCTGGTACGGCTGTACAAAAGTAAAACGTGAGCGAGAGAGAGAGACAGGGAATGTGAGAGGGTGGGCTGAAGAATGGACAGATATAGAGAGGGAGGGGGCTGAAAATGAGAGAAAAAACTTTCGGAAGTTGACTGTTGAATAGATTTAATTTCAAAATCCAGCAGTTATATTAAATTAATTTGGAAACGTGTCATGAGGAATAGTTTGATGACGCCGCGAGGGGGGGAGGGGAAGGAGGGGGGGGGGGGTCCTAAAATCACGGCCGAGCTAATAACATGCCACGTTAAATTGGAATTTCATCGATTTGAAATTGAAGACGGAAACCCATTACTCCCTTAACATTTTTTCCTTCAACAAGTTTTGACAGGCCAATTTTTTTCCTCCTGAACTGTCACTCTAGAAATTAATGAGAACTCTACGGGCACACAATTCTAATCAACATGATTCCTCCTTTTTGTGATATCCGGGTGAAGTTTTGCGTAGCCATTCCCCCCCCCCCCCCAGTTCTTTTCTTCCACCCTCGCGGACGATGAGAGAACAATGTGCAAGGAGCCGATGCGTTCTTGTTGCAACAATGGCCGGTCTGTAGTAACGAGGGGCAGGCTGCATGTGGCATCGCAATGACGAGCACATAATGAGCAGCGCACCCAGGAACAACAGCCACGGACACACGTATCAGCCAATACAAATACTTTATACACCGAGAACAAAGTAAATACATTTCCATGACAAGTTTTCTAAAGCCGTGCATGTAAAAAAAGTCTCGTTTTTTAAATACAGATTTTGGGCAATGAATACTTATTTCCATATAAAATCTTCTAACAGAAAACGATACAGCTGGCCCCTCGTCGTAAGATTAACTATAGTGCAAACGTGTTGTACAATGTTAAGATGCCAATGAGTGTGGTGATTATTTGGAGGGAATGTCACATGGTACGTGGTTCTGGTTCCATCACCTAACATCATAATTCAAGACTTTTGAATGCGGAGAACCTTGCAACAAACCTTCAGTGAGCATTGCCTGCGACTGGCATCAACCCCCTGTGAATGTCATGTGTAGCGTGCGACGAGCTCGGAGCTCCCTCTATCTGACTTGATTTGTATTGCTGAACGTCTCATATTAATGCACTAAGGCTATTCGAGACGATGAGTCGTGATAAATGAGGATGAAGTATGAATAGAAATGAGGAGAAGGGAAACCCGGTACCGGCACTACTGACTCCTTTCAAAAAGTACCAAAGGGAACAACGGCATTACGTCCCATCTGAAAGGACGGTGTAACCTTGACAGTTATATAGGTTCCTCCACTAACCCTGACTCCCGAGCAGACGTCGAGGAGGACGAAGCCGTTGCACTAGCTCCCGAACCCTCCGTCTTCTGGAAATCCGCGGTATACGTGAGTTTTAGAACAGAGCGTGCACCCACTCTCCCCCGGCTAAGCGACCGCGGCTAAACCGCTGGTTCAACCTCTAACGGTAACGCGTACCTCGTGAGGTAGCATACTGTCGTGTTCCCATGCACACTGCTAACAGAGACGGGCATTGTTTTTAAACAATCGCGGTGAAAAGCACAAAGCACCCCGGAAACACTTTCCGTCATTCTCTCTCTCTATTATGCTTCTTGTTGTAACTATGTAACTATTTACACTCGCAACAATGACGCAAGGACATACTTGATAACACACTACACGACACACGAGGTGAAATCACAAGCTTCGTTGCGTTTCCGACTGACTACAGCTCTGCGCTGGTTATGAAATAATGTAATCTCACTAGTCAATTGTTAAAAATAATAACATTGTGTATGTGTACGTCACTCTATGTAGATATACGAACAACAATGCCAAACAATAACAATATAAAAAAAGTGATTGTATAAAATAATATTATAAAACTCTGTCTGTGGCTGTCACATTCTTCAATGCACCATGGAACACAGATAGGAAATATATTATTTTGCTCAATAAACTCAAAAATCCTGTACGCCACAGGCTTATTTTCAGCAATAAGAACATATTACAGAAGGGTTTCCCAGGCATATGCGGATGATTGGTTTGTTTATTATACTAACAACTCTAGGACAATCATTCTTAGCTACCAAACTACCCGAATTATCTATTGTAGAACACACTGCGTAAAAGTATGTTTATATTACAGTTGGTATTCATAGAAAAATAAATTAGATACTTTAATAGTCCAACTTGTATAAGCCCTAATATTGTGGTTCTTGGGGAAAGAATGTACCACACAAGTGTCTATGAATGACGTAAGCAATATTGATGTAAGTGAAGTCAAATTGAGATGTAAATAGGTCCAGACAGACCCAAACTCCCTTAGCCTCATAGAGGTATGGATTCCTGTCTATTAAACACTTTTGTAATTCTGCATAGTAGTTTGCACATTTCATCGCATCAAGCTCATCACAGATGCCACGTTCCGAGCTTCAGAAAGTACAAGTAGCAATAATGAGTGGCAGTTCTAAAAGTAGACGCTAGTTAGCAACAAGTTTGGATTATAGTGCTCACTTGTGACTTGTATGCTATGCCAACACCTCTCGTTCGAAGAGGGATTCACGATCGAATTGATATGCAATATAACAAAGTTAATGTTCTTTAAATAAGGGATTACACTGCTCTTTATCAATATGTTATTTGTGATATTTCGACTTTAATTCAAAAGTTTAAAAAAAATATTTTGGTGAATCTAAAAGACGGAAAGACCTTTGGCAGGTCAAGTTTAAAAAAACACAAGAGCAATGTTATGTTACTCAGCTCAAAGTACACACTTCCGAAATAGCGGAACACGTTTATGAAAACCACCACTTATCAATTCATTCATGAGTACTCCTAGTGCATATTGTCCACGTATATGGAATATTTTTTTCCCTGGTGTATCTAGATCAAATCCTATGTAATGAATATTGTAATGAATATGTCAATAATCTACTACTCGTAATGTTCTCATCGTCGCCAATTATTGTGATCTAGTGCTACTGTATATTTTATTTTTGTCATGTTTTTATATAATATGTAGTTTTATGGTAATTTTGTTTATAATTTCCTCTTTTATTTGGATTGTTGTTATTTTTCCTTTGTTCAACTTTCAGTTTGAAAAAGACTTTTGAATAAAAGTCGAAATATCACAAATAAAATATTGATAAAGAGCAGTATATGTAATTCATGTTCTTCTAGTTTCTTTTATCTAAAGTTAATGTTGTTGGTTAATAATAACAACATTCATATTTTAGCAATGTATAAGAGGAATACAAACTGTTTGTAAAGCGTTACTAACTCATAGTTTCTAAACTGGACATCAACTATTCTAAACTGGACATCAACTATTCCTAAGAAGTTGCTACTGGGGCAGGCTGGCCTCAGTGTGACAAGGAAATTATAGACATTACTCGAGTGAACATAATTAAAATTCCAAACGTTCGAAATCATTTTGAAGGCGTTCTAGTCCCACAAGAAAAAGGTCACATGTCTAATAAAGTTTCAGTGACGAAACATCAATTAGGTAATGTGTGCTAAGAAGACTGCACGGTTTTCTCACACTTATGCACCTGGGAGATGCAAATTGCCCCTGGGTCCTTGAGTTTGATGCAACTTCACGTAGGAAGTGACCTTGGAGGTAGAGACTGGTCGAGAGCTAGGTGCAGAGCACAATGCACATTGGAACGAGCGTGGCTCAGAGAAATAAAAACTCACATGACTATACTACTTCAATTATTTCTGTGACTCACTCACGCTGACCTAGTTGCATGGAATGGACATGTAAAACCACAAAGGAATAATTAGTGTATTTAGAAAAAATGTTTATAACTAGGAAGCTTCGCGAACGCTTTTTAATTCGAGTTGGTGGATGAGAGATTTTGGTGGATGGAAACTTTTCCTACCTGTTAATTTTCGTTTCGTTTCCTAGCCAAGTTCAGTTCGGAAAATTTCTGTGAATTTACCGTTTATTGATACAAGGCTGGAAAGAAAATGTCAATTATAAGTAGTTTTAGTGATGTAGGAGCAATAATAGCAAAGATTACATACTATGGAGTAGTTGTAAGTAGATGTTGTCAATATCTACGACTTTCATAAGAAATACTAATTTACCAGATTTCGAAGGTGTATAGAAAGTGCAATAAACATTGTTGTATCCGTATGCCCAGTAGAAATAGATTAAACACAGAAAATACAAAGAACCTAACAGCTGAGACTTTTTCTCAGGGTAGATATAATCAAATTGAGTCCTCGCTTCCCTCAGCATTCAATAAATTTTAAAATATTTGAATTGTGTACAACTTAAAATAGCTCAGCTCTTATAATATTATTGCTTTTTTTACAAACTCAAAAATAGCATTGCATTTGTAAAACAACATGCCCTTTGCTTGTTGATATTTGAAAGCAAATATTTGGATTCGCCTGCAATAACATTATGTGCGACGGATGTATTTTCAACAACAAACATGGTAAACATATCAATATGAAACGAAAGAAGCTCAGATCTCCTGTTTGTGCACCATTTTATAAGTTGGGAAACCATGGTTTTGTTACACAAAATAAGAACGTTTAACTTAAAATAACCTCACGACAAGATATCCCCCCTCCACCCCCATGGTGTGTAGGCAGAGAAGATTAAATTCAACTTCGAGTGCACACATTTCAAGTGATCACACAAATAGTCTGATACTTCTGAGGAATCGCTGCTTGCATCACTCCCTGGCTATTTGTAATACGCGGGTTTGTTTACAGCGAGTTATTTTCGACGTCGAACTGAGGATTGAGGCCAGTTTGTGAGTTATGTCTGGGTCACTGGCCACTTGTGTGTATTACTCCTCAACTACGGGAGATGGAAGGAACTGCGTCAAGCCCTGCTCTTCATGAAGTACCTGCCCAGACGAACAATACACAATGATAACGATTAGCATGACGATCAAGGTAGATGGTTTGCTGGTAATAAACGTTTTCTAAATGTCTTTTTCTAATGATTGGCTGCAACAGCTGACCTCATTGCTGGAAGATTTATTAGAATCCTATAGCTAGTTGTTCTGCACGAATTCCAACATAAAAGCTTGAAAGCATGAGCCAATACTGTGATATGACATTTAAGAACGTATTTCTGACCCCATTTGGACAACTCGGGATTAGTTTTATGTTCCTACATTACTTGTTTTATTTATATTTGGACATATTTTCAAAACAGCAAATATCTTATAACGAATATTTATGTCTTACATTGAAAAAGACATGCAATTACTTATTTGACTGTTGTTAGTTATTGGCTGTGTGTGCTTTTAGACCACGAACAACGGCACAACATGCACAACGGCAAGAAGCTGGACCTCCTTCCATCAGGACCCAGATTATATACGTCACACATTGCAGTCCTGGAATGCCAGATTATGTCCTGAACACACGCAGCATTCATTCCTCTAAACGAAATATTTTCAATTCGTTTAACCCAGGTACGTCACATACTCTAACGGAGTCCAACCAAGAAAAAGTACATCCATCCAAATGTCTCCTCAAATAATAAATGGGATATTTCAAATCACGTACTTTCGAGATTATAAATGGTATTTGTTTTATTTAGTCGATGCAATGTAAGGGCAAGACAAGTAGAAAACACGCTGCTGAAGAATTAGCTGACAGCCGAACGAAATGGTGACAAATGTAGCGTAAAGATTGGAAATCACCAATAGAAAACTTTCGATGAAGTATCCCTCGTTGACGCGGACATTGAGCCCGGAGTGTTTTGAAGGGGATGACGTGAAGAGGGAGGATTTCAAGAGGGGGGGGGGGGAGAAACGAGAGGGGCTCTCAGTTGGCCTTTTACTAAGATCGGCGAGAACAATTGGAGGGTTTTCTTTTTGAGGCCTATTGACATTTCGAGAGTCTTATCAAGACGGCATTGAGATAATGTATGCGTTTAGCCAGAGCAATGGAGGAAATCAACTTGACACCGACACACGGGACAAGGGCGACTCTGATACGGGAGGTCACCAGGGTTAACCCGTCACCGGCAATCCTGGCTGCTTTCTTAATGAAACTTTCCTCAAATGATGCGGTTGACCGTACAATAGTCGAGCAGAGTACCATTAAAATATCGTCGCTTGAAAGAGGGATGTTACCAGTGAAGGTTTCGACGAAAAAGTAAATAAGACACTTTAATGTTTAAATCTACGGTTTGATTTGTCGATCTTTCCTCTCTATATTTCACTCTCGCGGCCAGGTGTTGCTCACGCGGTGAAACGGGCCCACTTCGCTCGAGCGCGGTGAGACGGTGAGACAGTGAGACGATGTGAGGAGAGGAGGTGCTCTCGTGGCCCCAAGACATCTTTCTCGCCAACCACTCTGGTTTCCAATCAGCCTCCGTCCTAGGTTCGATTGATTCCCGTAACTTGGCTGTCAATCTCCTCTCAAACGTCCCCCCTCCACCCCCACCCCTCTAGCCCCGCGGGCGATCCAAGCCGCGACTCACAACAACGAGAGGGGGGAGGCTAAAACAAAGCAAACATAGAGAATGGATTCTCTCACATTCACATGGTCTGAGGAGGCGACGGTTTAACACGAGAGCTTGCTCACAGAGAAACGAATCTCTTAAGGAGGATGCGATTTGTTTATTTGGATACCATTAATGGTACAGGTTTTTACTGGTTATCAGGTGTAGTGCAAATATTATAATGATTGCAAAATCTTCAAAGTAACAGTTTTTTTAATGCTTATTTGTTGCACTAAACATTTTGAAAGAAACATTAATGAAGTTATAATTTGGTACATTTTTTTAAAAAAATTGTACAAACATATTTTATGTTTTGTCAACAGGTAGTCGATGTACTATTCTTATTGCAGTAATGCTCCCGGGTTTGGCGACGCGAGTGACAGGACGGCTGTTTTCTCAACTAAGCTACTCAACGGGATGTGCAGCGGGCGTCGCTCTACGCGTGACGCGTGAAGCCCTCTGATTGGCTGAGTTGGGAAAGTCGCGAGTGATTGTGAGCGCAGCGTTTTACTAACAATGTGTTTGCACTCTGTAGAACTGTGCGGGTAGAGGTTTTAGCAGTCGGGTCGGGTCGGGTCGGGTCGGGTCGGGTCGGATACTAAACTGCTTCGGGTTTCCGTGACGAGTCGGGTAGGGAAAAGGCGGCCGTTGTAGTACTGCATGTAAAAATGTATATTTAATTTTACTTGCGAAGAATCTTACCGGTATGATTTTTACCTAACTCATATTCTTTTGGCAGTATTTTAATTCCATCATTTTGTATTACCACTATAAAACATTGTCTGGACCGGCACCTCCACCAACATACAAAAAATATTGTCATGTTTCCCGAAACCGGGTACATTTTTTCCTATCGGGTCGTCCCCTAAATACCAGGACACCACTACTCAATTGTACGCGTTACTCCATCTTCAAGGTAAGTAGCACTTGATCATAATCCAAAGCATCGAATTAAAAAAAAAAAAAACGAAATGCAGAACTGAGAATGATAAGCTGTTCGTGTACATAGACACACGCCACGCTAAGTATGATACCTCACAGAGACAGACGACAATATGGAGGACAAGGAAAGCGTTCTTCTTTGCCAACCTCACAACGACTACCAACTTAGTATGTCACCAGCTAAAGTGCCAACCTGTGAAGGAGTCATGAAAGACACACTGTTTCCTCTAAAACAAATTCTTTTTGAAACTTGTGAAAGGCATGGGTACATAATAGAGGGACAAAAATGGGGAAGAGAAAATCGAATGAAATGCGTTTCTAAGAAAGAGAATCCAAGAAAAGTAGTAAAAGGAATAAGGGTGCGGTTGTCACGTTAAAGCGAAGAAGCGGCAGTAAATGGAAGACTTATTAGCGGCGGCGGAGAATGAAGCGCCAAGGAGACAAACCGTTAACGCCATCTCAAATGGTCTGGCGATGAAATGGATTACGCTTAAGTAATTCCAAATTTATTACAATTTTAGGGGGGAGACATTTCCTATCATAAACCTCAATGCCGGGTTTAGCGGAGCGGACTCGGGATCAGGACTTACGATTCAGGACGTGGCTGTAATTCAGGATCATGGTCCAGGACGATTCAGAACTCTCCTTCTGAGAAGGTTCCGATAAACTCGACCACCATGAGTGTCATTGCTATAGGGGGAAGACGAACTTTCATGATCTTATCACACAATCGCAAATACACCGATGACCAAGGTGTTTATAAATTTAGATATTAAAATACATTACATCAAATTACTCATATTTGCAGATTTACATACACATATTTTTTAAATACGTTGACGCGCCATAATAACTATGATAAACTACTCAAAGAAATAGTGGGGAACTGTGATGAATGCACTTACTGTCTTGATGCACTTGGCTTGAACTGAAGTTGACTTACAGGTTTGGTAATTTCACGTGACCACCTTAATTTTATTCAGACCAGAAACATCTGGCGGGGATTCGTCAACACGAACGATTAACAAAGCATTCATATAATTACAAGAAAATCCGGAATAATCATTACTTATCATCATATTCCACAAATATAACTATGTTTCCTATAGGGTGGAGTATACGCTTCACCACTGCGTCAGTGACACCTTGGAAAGCAGGTCTATATCAGCCACTATATCCGTCAGATATCGGGAATTCAGATGCAAAGATTGGTACCCGTCAGGGCGCAGTTTGAAAGACATCCCCCAACCCAACCGAACGACAGCAAACTGAACACATAGTTTCTCCTCAAACTCAAAGTGACGCGATGGATATGATATGGCAGGAGTAGAGTCCCTTTGATCGATCCTTCTTTCCTCCCGGCGATCCCTAACGATCTCGGGGAGCTAACCAACAGACGCTGTGCAGCCGAGCCCACATCACATAGGACCCTGCATTGTCAAGACAGGAGAGAATTAATTTCGTATAGAATCGGGCATGAAGATTGACATCAGTGACATAAGAACCGGATCATGTATAGGAGTTTAACGATTATAAACTACCATTGGAAAACATTATTCATATATGAACCACATCGCGACAGTTTGCAGAGTTCTATTCCTAAAAAAAGAGAGAACGTGTATTTATACTTCCTTGCAATGCTTTTAAAATCGTTATTTTTCTCCCAATTTTGTCCCGTTAAGTCAAACGAAATGTAAAGATTAATCACAAATATAAATTTTGTGCAAACTGTGAACTCACAAGAAAAAAGAGGTGTCTACAATTTATTTTTAAATGGCATCGAGAGATGAGGGTTTACCTACTTTTATTTATTGTATAATAAACTGATATAATTACTTAATTAATTATTATTGATCTGCACTTTGTGATCACCTTTGAGTTCATGTTATAAGGAGAAAGTGTAGGCTCCTGAAGATAGCTCGCCATACAATTTTCGTATAAAAAACAAACATAATTAGATGGAAAGTGATATTCAAATAGGTCTAATACAGCTTGACATAATTAATTTCTACGAACCATTTTGTATATATCATTAAAACATAAATATAGAGCAATATTCAAATGTAACGTGACATTTATTTCGTAAAAAAACATTTCGTATCACCATATACACACATAAATGTATGTAGAGCAGTATTGAAGTTTAGCTTGACATAATATTTATTTTATTGAAAACAAACATTTGTAGCATTATACAAACACAAATGTGTATTACAGCAATATTTAAATATGGCTTGATATTATTTAATTTATTAAGGCTAAACAACGTTTCATATCATAATACACACATAAATGTATGTAGAGCGTTATTCAAATATAACTCGACATATTTAATTTATTTTAAACACATTTCGAATCATCATACAAACTGATACCACATACACGTATGTGAATGAATAGTTAACAATTTCCTGGGCGTGACATGTTTTTCAACTTGCGGAGTACACAAATCTACATAGGAAATGTACTTTGTAAGGGATGAGTAAACAAAACTAGTATTTATCTTTTCAAAATTTGCATGTACATTTACATAATATGCCATGTGGTTGAGTTAAAATATACATCCTTCACAAAGAATAGAACGTGCAGCACTCGTTTTACCTCGACCCAGCAGTAAAGCACATGCTTCGAAACACAACAATAGCCCAGTTCTGAGCTTTGCGAATATTTTTAATTAAAAAATATCAAGAACACCTTCTAGAATTATAACAATCTACGGGATATTAAGCTAGTTGAAAACAATTTAAGCTACTCATCAGATCGTGTGAACCTTAAAAGCCTGAACGACGCAGATACGTCTACAACACTATGGAAGCGAACACGTGTTTGCTCTGTTGACGCCGGGAGTGAAATCCAGCTACTGCAGCGCTCGGCTGATTGGCGAAGCTTCGATCAGAACACACACCGGACGTGGCTCGATCTCAGTCTATAGCTCAATCTTGCGCGTCTTCTTGTCTGTCGAGCTTCCTGTATACATCCGGAGATGCCTCGCACTAAACAGTTCTTGTTTGTTGTGCACCATACAAGAAGCACACCGATGCTGTACGGCGTGTTTCAGGGTTGTAAACAGCAGGCCTGGACTCACGGCCTAGGTCAAGGTGGACAAAAGCAAACACAACATCCACCATTATGTTGGGCCTACAACCTTGCAAAGTGTCACATTTGTCTACCTTCGGTTGTACAATATGCATTGAGTTTACGTTAATTATTACATTCTTATATAACTACAAATTACATGTTTTCAACTAATAATTCTGTACGTACGTAATTAAACAATTTCAAACACTGGTTTTCTTAGTTCCTTGTTGAAAACGTTGTCCACCTTTGTCAATCAGTTTTTTAACTGAATAGGAGACGTTAAATAAATAAATAAAAAATAAAAATAAAATTAGTTTGTCGGGAAATGAATGTAATGACAGATGCTTCTTATTATCACACATCATCTGTTAACCATGCATTAACGAAATGTCACTTTAAGACCAATATCTGTAACGAGTATCACTAGTAACTGAATGATAAGAGCAAAGCGTGGCCGAGGACAGTAGGCACGATGCGGCGGCCGAGAGCAGTACGCCGCAAGTGACGTCACATGTGGCGCGCGCCAGATTTAAAATCTGATGTGAAAAGCTTAGTTTTCATAGGTTTGTTTGCTTTGATTGTTTGTTTCTTCTTCATAACATGGCTTAAAATGTCATTATCTTTGATCTCAACGCCACTTTTGTCAAGATGCGAGTCGTCCTTTAATTCGCAGGGTATCGTGTATTTCTGTAACAAGATGCCGCTTTCAAGTTAAAAGGAAGATATATCGTGAATGTCATTTTCCTGACCCCCTTCGCCTCAACGCGAGCGTCTATAAAACGGACATTATTAGGAGCGACACAACTCTTTTATCATACGATATAAAAAGTAAGAAATTGCTTCAGATGACCCAAAGTCAACCCTTAAATATAACAAAACGGCGCCTTGTTCCTTGGATAACAAGAGTCGCCTTTATCTTCGTCACATGTGGAACATCTCTTTCTTTACAAGGGTGGCCACGCAGCCACGTGCCGTGTTTCTATACATAAAGTTACTATTTCAGAGAGTCAACTTCCGATGTATTTCTGGGCATTATGTTTAGCATATCTGTCAACATCACTGTTATTGCTCCGAAGTAAATAGCATCGTCTATCGAGTCAAGAACTCTAACCCAGAGCCAGACGAACGAAATACGCGACATTCGAAGGTTTACTCGCTCTTCAGATGGAAATGTCCATATTGGCAAAATTTTACACAAAACATATGGACACACCATGGTTGACGGTTCACTTTCATATTATTGGAGTCTATAATTTATGTCATCATACTTCGCAGCCATATGGTGATTGTTTTTTGTTGTGTCGATTGCCACGAAGTTTGAAGAAGATTTGTCACGTGTCAATCAGCTCAGCACCCACCACCAGACGACATGACTCGGTCGTCGGTTGAGCAACTCTCTTTGAGTTGGCTGCCTCTCAAGTCTCGTCAGCCTCCTCCATTAACCATGACATCACCTGGTGACGGAGACGGTGACGATCACCTCACGTCTCCTTGCAACATCGGATTCACATGCACATGAAAACTAGAAATATACGAGGAATTACGAGTATGCCATGAATACCATAGATGACTTGATAAGCTGTGTGTTAATTACTCAATTATCCATTAACATAGACGAGTGTCCATATTATACTGAAGTATTATGACAGCTTTACCCCATGGCTGGAATTAATTAAACGCTATTACTTAAAGGAGCTTAAATGGATTCCTCACAACGTATAGGTGTAGCTTTATGACCATCGACGTGATTGAACCCCTTTTAATGTGTAAAATTTTAGGAGAATTCCCATCAGAAAAAATTAAATATACCAGGCAATAGAAATTAAATAATTTTTACTTGGTGTAATTATCCCTATCCAGTGCAACTTTCGGGTATATTTTGCACACTTGAGATTATAGTGCCGTAGTTGGCAGTGGGCACTACATGGAAACTAAAGTGAAAACCAAGTGTGGACGAGCGAAGAGATCGATATCACCGACAGATCATCCCTGCAGGTTGGACAGCCCTTCTCCTAAGCCAGATACAGAAGTTAGGGTGTTACGCCCCCCCCCCCCCCCCCCCACCCCGCGCACCGTTACACGTGCACTTCATCACCACGAATCTCAGAGTGGTTTACGACAAATGGAACAAACAACTCCTTTACGCCCCAGAGAAGAAGAAGAAGAGAAGATCAAAGGTTGTCTTGTCTTCTAACTGTGGGGAAAGTGAAAAGTCATCGCAGCCGAGGTAAAAAGGTAGTCGCGAGAATAATATCCTAATTTGGAAGCGTGATCGAGTGTCGTTAGGAGAATGTTCTAAGATAACTGACTGACGCCTCGCGTTGTCTGGGGGGAGGGGGGGGGGGGGGGGACGCGCAATACAGCTGGGTGCAACGACACCATAAGTCTTAATCTTACAACGTGCATTAGTAATATGCCGTGTGATTAATAATATCATGGCCGTTATACGTTGAGTTCATAATAAAGCAATGCCATTCAATGCAACTATTAAAATAAACTAGGGAAAACGCCAAAGTCGTTGTTAAACGAGTGAGTGAGCTATGTGTTGAGTACCCGGTTACATTACTTTTCTTCCCCCTACATTAGGCCTACCTAACCTACATAGCCTAGAGAGGCGCATTGGTCTTACAGTTGACGCGCCCATATCCTACTAAACTTAAAAAAAACATTATTTATACGAATATAAATATCAAACATAAATGCAAATGTTCCCGGGTACTCACCACATGACTCGCTACACTCGTCTAACAACGACTTTGGCGTTTCCCAAGTCTAGTTGGCTAAAGCGCCCTTAAGGCCGCTTTACACGGAGAAGTTGAAAAAGTAAAAGTAAAAAGTAAAAAGTAAAAAGTAAAAAGTAAAAAGTGAAAAGAACGAGTAGGAAGAGAAAAAGAAATCCCCTGGTCGGGAAAAATTTTGTAATTCCAAAATTGTATTTAAAAAATTATTAAACATTGTTTTGAAATGCATATAACGCAGTGAAGTCTATCATCTGTGACAATACTATAGAAACATAGCCAGTACGAAATACGTAAAAATATTGCAAGGTTTACTCAATCTACGAGCGGAATTTGGGGTACCTTGACGTCCAACATTCGACGACCTTGCATGGGCACGGCATTTCACGGCCAGGCGAAAAACAAACAAAAAATATCTTTTCAAAATCTAAAACATTGTCGTTAAAATAATTTCTAAACATTGGAAGTCTATTTTTCAGTTTATCATTTCTTGTAGGTTTAAATCGCAATGAATCTTGCTGTTTTTGTTAGCAGTTCTCAATAAACTCGGACCGGAGGTCGGTTTAAAATGTCAGCGCAATCGGGTCAGCGATTCGGCGGAGGTTCAACGTACACACACACACACACACACGCACGCACGCAGAAAAACAATTAGGGCCGTTTAAGTCGAATGGAAATCACTACGTTCGCTACGCTCACTCGTTCAACTACGCTCACTCGTTCAATAAAATGTTTAAAATCGCAAATAAGATAAATGGGTCACTAAAAAAATTAGATAATTTGGCCTATTTAGTAGGGGGGTGCGGAAAGTGGTTTGAAGGTTCGAATAGAATAGCTAATAATAAAAAGTTATAATATTAAATAGTATAACGATAACAGTATTTATTTACTCGATTGGATAGGTCACACATAAATGCACCTGCAATTATTTAAAAACTATTTTTATAGATTTCCAATAGATGCTGGTAATAGGTTACACAGCTTGATTTGTTCATCCTTGACGACCACGTAAGACAAGTATGAAGGGATGTTTCTTTCATATAGCCGTAGCCTACTCAACAGACGAACTCAGGGCTGCCGTTAACCGGCACCAGGGCCATGGTGGAGGTGCCGGGTCTGTTTCAGATTCGAATAAAACTATTTAATATTCGCATAGTTGGCCACTCTTACGGATATTGTTCAAAGATCGAATATTCGCACACCCTTTCTATTTTGTGTTTACTTTTCGTTAATTTATTGTTAACTGATAACGACTGAGATTATAGAAGAAAGTAATATTAATTGGAATTATTGCTATGTTCTGGATTGAAAGGAAGGTATTACCTTGTATCGTGCAGCTCCCTGCATTCAACGGTCCCCACAGGTCCACCTCCGGCCTGTATTTTCTTCCTTGAATTCAAAGTGTACCTAACGAAAACGATCTCAAACGGAGCCTATTTTCTGCAAGACCGGACAAAGGGGAAGAGAAAACGAATAAACAGGAAATAAAGAAAAGGGGATAACCCTAGCCAGATTCTTCTCGTCCCGTCTCGCTCCACATACGGTCAGCCTCACACCCCCCCCCCCCGCGATATGCTCGTCCGTAATGGAGCAAACAACTCGCAACGTCTCCTCAGACGGATTGCTTTCTCTCACTCTCTAAACGTCTTGGAATCACATATTCTCAGAAAACAAACTGTCAGTTCAGTTTAGAGGCGGACCTTACTGACACCCCTCATACAATGTACATATAATTATGCCATCTCATGGAGCCAAGCAGAAGCAAGGTCCTCTAAATTGCCCGGGATCTGAAAGTTCGCTGGGAGATTCAACGGACCTTGAGCAGAAGCTTGTCTTGTCCTATGAAACTGCAGTAAGAAAAAGATGGAAACATTTTGTTGATATAACTTCAGAAGGAAACCTAATGTCCGCCAGCTTTGTGCGAGATATAGGTCACTTAATCAAAAAACTCACATTGTGCTATCCTTGTCTTTAAGAGTGACAATATATTAGTTTTAGTGCAGTGTTATTAATGTTTGATTTATTATTGTTTGCAAAACCCCTCCCCAATTCAATAAACGACGTGCGGCAAGTAACTGACACAAAAGGTTTAATTATATGAAGCCTATTACAGTGTTGATTTTAGCATATGTTTGTTGAACCACTGTATAAATACTAGGGAAACGCCAAGTCGTTGCTAGACGAGTGAGTTTAGCCATGTGTTGAGTTTCCCGGTAACATTTCTTTTCTTCCCCTTACCTTTGGCCTCCTATAGCCATCATAGGCTACAGTGGAGCATTTTTTTGGCCTAAACTATGGCCTAAAATTTACACAACTCCCGGACTCCCGGCAGTCACACGGAATATTCAGTTGAAGACTGCCAACAACAGCAACCTCCGGCACAGTGATTTCCACCAATACCCTATTATTTATACGAATATAATAATTATATTCGTCATCAATCAAACTTAAATGCGAATGTTCCCGGGTTCCCACCACATGACTCGCTCACTCGTCTAACTACGACTTTGGCGTTTCCCTAGTCTAGTTGGCTAAAGCGCCCTTGTAGCCGAAATGTGGGAGACGTGGGTTCAATCCCCTGGTCGGGAAAGATTTTGTAATTTCTAGATTGTATTTAAAAAATAATTAAACATGTTTTGAAATGCATATAACGCAGTGTAGTCCATCATCTGTGGCAATAGGGCTACTATGGTAAACCATAGCCAGTAAGAAACACGTGAAAAAATTGCAAGGTTTACTCAATCAACGAGCGGAATTTGGGGGTACCTTGACGTCCAACATTCGACAGACCTTGCATGGGCACGGCATTACACGGCCAGGCGAAAAACAAACAAAAAACATATTTTCAAAATCTAAAACATTGTCGTTAAATAAATTGAACGAGTGAGCGTAGCGAACGTAGTGATTCCATTCGACTTAAACGGCCCTAATTGTTTTTCTGCGTGCGTGCGTGCGTGTGTGTGTGTGTGTGTGTACGTTGAAAATCAGCCGAATCGCTGAACAGATTGCGCTGAAATTTTAAACAGACATCCGGTACGAGTTTATTGAGAACTGCTAACAAATTCAGCAAGATTCATTGCGATTTAAACCTACAAGAAATGATAAACTGAAAAATAGACTTCCAATGTTTAGAAATTATTTTAACGACAATGTTTTAGATTTTGAAAATATATTTTTTGTTTGTTTTTCGCCTGGCCGTGTAATGCCGTGCCCATGCAAGGTCAGTCGAATGTTGGACGTCAAGGTACCCCCAAATTCCGCTTATATGCAATGCATATTTTCACGTATTTCGTACTGGCTATGTTTACCATAGTAGGCCCTATTGCCACAGATGATGGACCTACACTGCGTTATATGCATTTCAAAACATGTTTAATTATTTTTTAAATACAAATCTAGAAATTACAAAATCTTTCCCGACCAGGGGATTGAACCCACGTCTCCCACATTTCGGCTACAAGGGCGCTTTAGCCAACTAGACTAGGGAAACGCCAAAGTCGTAGTAAGACGAGTGAGCGAGTCATGTGGTGAGTACCCGCCGACCCGGGAACATTTGCATTTAAGTTTGATAATTATATTTCGTATAAATAATAGGGTATTGGTGGAAATCACTGTGCCGGAGGTTGCTGTTGTTGGCAGTCTTCAACTGAATATTCCGTGTGACTGCCGGGTCTTGCTTAATGGTAGATTGTTTGTTCCGGGAGTTGTGTAAAAGTTTAGGCCATAGTTTAGGCCAAAATGCTCCACTGTAGCCTATGATAGGCTATAGGGAGGTCTAAGGTAAGGGGAAGAAAAGAAATGTTACCGGGTACTCAACACATGGCTCACTCACTCGTCCAACAACGACTTTGGCGTTTCCCTAGTTTCTAAACATTGGAAGTCAATTTTCCAGTTTATCATTTCTTGTAGGTTTAAATCGCAATGAATCTTGCTGATTTTGTTAGCAGTTCTCAATAAACTCGTACCGGATGTCTGTTTAAAATTTCAGCGCAATCTGTTCAGCGATTCGGCTGATTTTCAACGTACACACACACACAACACACACACGCAGAAAAACAATTAGGGCCGTTTAAGTCGAATGGAAATCACTACGTTCGCTACGCTCACTCGTTCAATAATAATTGTAGACTGTGTGGGCCACTTTTGAACTTATGACTATTTTCCTATTCATTTCCTCATCGTGCATTGTATTGCAAAGCTTTACACAAACACAAAATATTAAATTTTTGTCAGTGTTTTCTTTCTCCAATAATAAACAATGAAATCATATATCTGTTACGAATAAGTAGCAAAAACCTAAACTTAAGCGTGGATGTCTGCAAATTTTTGTAGGTACAATTGATTTTTTTGATAACACAATATTACCATCAAATGCCATGATACACGTAAAAAACATTCGACAATAAACTACGAGAAAATTCGTGTATTTTTATTTGCCTTCCTCATTTTAACTGCACGAGGAGTTGACTTATCTCTTTGCTAATAGATCATATTTTATCTCGACAAGTTATAAAACACAGAGATTAGTCATCCAAAGTGATGAGTAGAACGACAAACAAGGATTCTCCTCCTAGCTCCCCCGGGATCAATCTGGGCCATCGCATAAACCAAGAGAACATAAAACTTTATTCCGAAATTTCACCAATAAATTTTCTAATCTATGAGACTTGATAGTAGGGATATTAAAACCAGACAAGAAAATGCTTTATAGGACCGGTATCTCCTCGAAACCGTTTAGCAAATAGCATACGTTGCGCGAACAAGCTGTGCAGATCGAGAGAGAATTACTTTTACCGTATTTGGGAGTTGATTTAATTAAATAACACATTAAATGCGGCAGGGATTAAGTACCAGGCAAGAAGACGAAAGTTTGTGTCTATTTTATTGATGAGAAATAGTTGGAGGACATTAATTTTTATATAGCTGGATGCCAAATAAGGTAGGAACCCGATTGCACGAAAAATTGTTTGCCAAATAGTGGCTTGCACCTTATCGCTGTATGATATGCACTTATCACCTACCACAGAAAGAATTATAAAACTTGTCAGAATAAGTGCAATTTTAATAATAATATCTTGAGTTCAAAGTTCAAAACAAGATGGAACTGCCTCATATAGAGAGAGATCTTGCTCGAAGTAAGTGAACAGAGTCAAAGCAACACGTCCCCCCACTTGTATAGTGATAGCTGCGAGAGGCTCTTGTCTGTAGCTCCTCAGGCTAAAGACTCGCCCCTTATTAATGAAGTGTTCCGACTTCCACGCAGAATATTATCACGGTTCACCCCCCGAAGAAGAACCTGCCTCCCTTATTAATATCGCCGACCGGGGGTGGCAAGGCATGCTGGATGGCTGGCTGCATGGGGGATCAATTAATCGTAGTCGCTCTCACGAGACTCGCATAACAACGACTCGCATCGTGGCGCGGTGGGCAAGAAGTCTGGGGGAGGGGGGGCAGAAGTCACCGTCGGTCTCCGTGTAGGGGAGAAAGTTTACCGTCGAGCGCGGATCTCATTTACATCGCGAACTTGATGGTGCACTATCATTGGTACATCTACACCGTATAGTTTGCAGTACAATCACATTACTGAAACCAAATAAATAAGTAGCACATTAAAACTTTGATTTATTTAGACGGCAAAAGATAAAATACAAACATTGCATACATTATCTCACTAACCCTAAAGGCTTATCAGTGGGTCACAGTATATATTTATATTTTTTTAAATTTTAGAAATGTAATTACCATTTTCATAATTTTTGTTGTTTTTGGTATTCGTTCAATGAAAAACATAATGTGTGCCATAATGGTTCGTATAACTTATTCTCTCTTTTATTTCCTTTAGTTCTGCAGAGTAATGTGCAGCATTATCAACTTGCTTCCCCAGGCCGCGGGTCTTCATTCCTCGACTAGGAGTAGGGGGAGGGGGTGGGGGGGTTAGGGGATGAAGCATACCGTATGTGTGTGTAAGAAGTCACCCGCCGCCTCTGGTGTCATATGCGGGGACTGTGGTGGGAGGGGGGGGGGGGGTGATGAAGATGAATGATCTCCAAAAGAACTTCCAACGCAATATTAATGAATATGATCACGACCGGGAGCATAGAAGAGAGGAAATGTATGAGTTATTCATAAAGTTGAGATGGGCTATTAGGGTAAAATACATCACACACGCCAAGAATTTACATCGAATAAGTAAAAGGATGATAGCGGGCACAATTAATTACACATCTATTAGTACGCCTAATTACAGTCCCCGCGTGTTTGCATTAATCAGGATCAAATAAAGAAGATTATTTTTAGCAAATGATATAAAATACTAGAAGATTCTAACGACGACGACGGGTTGTACATAGGTGGACTGAATTAGTTCACTCAGCCATGGTCGCTTTGAAACAAGTCCGCTAAATTTTAAAAGGTGTATTTAAAAAGAATTAATCACACGGGAGTTGACATGGTGCCGGTCGAACTGTAAAGAAGGGATTAAATAAATCTGAAGTGTCAACGGCATGGACATAAATAACGGCTTCAGAAATATGAGGAACATTATTAAATTGAAAAAATATCACCAATTCGTTCGCGATTGGGGCTCATTTCGCACATTCACACACTCTTCGTATAGGGCTACGTGTTATTTCAATAAAATAAAATAATAATTAATTTAAACATTTAAGATACTAACGAGTGACGAATGGTGTTCAAGTTATTGTGTAAATGAATTGAAATTTCAGATATTTGGTGGAGGTGCCGGGTACGATAATAAAAATACATACATTAGATTTTAATGAAATGGTGGAGGTGCCGGGTCAGTTATTACACTATTATATAATAGCAAATAGTTTGTTTTCCAAACTAGTTTATCGCACATATCAAAACAGATTCAGCTTTAGACATTGTAACTGGGAGTTATATTCTGATGTAGCTCTCATTTATACCCTTGGGCATCCTCGGTGATCAAGTAAAGACCCGTACAAAATCCACTGAGGGTTTAAGTCATTAGAACAAACTTTTTGCTAACGTGACAATTACAGTGATCCAGGTAATTGCTGGTGTTGTACAAGGTGTACGAGACGAGAGGGAAAGAGAGAGAGAAAAGAGCGCTAATATTCCCGCGCGTCGCGGATGATTTGCGGTGGGGCCGCGCGCGCGAGCCGGGTAGATAATGACAGGAGCCGCATTCCGCGCGGCTATGTAATATCCTAGGGAGCCGGCCGGGCCGGGGAGATATTGCGGCCCGTGACCCCGACATGGAATATTAAAACATTCGGCCCGGCTGTCAGTGCCGCGGGCTTATTCGCAAGAGATTTAACAAATTTCAGAGGGGAAAAGTGGAAACTCTTTGGAAAGGATACGTTTTTGATAAAAACTCATAATAATACAATTAAACCGTCATGAATCATGACAACGTAAAAAAACTTATGAACGAATATTCGGAGTTTCTTACTAATTTTGAGAAACGTCAAACAACACCTCGTACAACGAGGTAAACTTCGTTATTTCATGTATTGCTATTCAATTCATTATTTTGTTTTTCAAACAATGCTCTTGATTACTTTTGTACAGTACTTCGTCGCAAATCGTTTATTCTCACTCACAGCCTCACAGGTATAGTGTTAGAAAAAAGTTTTAGCACAATTAACGCGTTAGCGTTGGTTCACCACGAGGAAAAACATAACTCACTAAGAAAGAATTAAGTTATATCGAGAGTAGCATTATTTGTAACAACAACGGTGAATAATTACTATAAACTTGACGTAGTAGACTTGCAAGACTATTAAATCCACGTTATGTATTTTCTCAACACGGCCATAATAATATGCCACTGTCTAGTCACTTGCTGAAGGTCGAGGTAAGAGATTATAAAATGTTCTTCTAAAATGCTTTTAACGCGTATGTTTCTTGTCCCGCTATAAAAAGTGTCCTGGGTTTTACTAAACTCCGGCGTGCTATCCTAGAGATTATATTCCTGAAACAGGTTTCCGATCTTTATGGACCCGGGGTTTGAATGGTCGGTCCGGTGGCTGCAGACCGCGTGGGAAGTCAATCTTGATAACCTTCGCCTTTGCTTTGCATCACAACCGAAGTGGAAACTGGAGAGATGACAGAAATACACCTCGTCCGTAGGAAGCCTAGAGCTAGCTGCTAGACTACCACCTATACTCGACAAGGCAGGAGACACAGTTCTAACTAGCTATTCTCGAAGAATTCTTCACCGATAAGCATGTGACATCCAGGACACATACATATTTTTTTTTACTTTTACGAATATTGTATTCTTCCATTTTTGTTTTAAAGTTTTGCAGGACTTGAGTGGCTAGCATGCAACGCCGCATGCTGCAGGACGCAGTATCTACCATGCAACACCGCATACTGCTGGACAAGTGCTTTGCATGCAACGTGGAATTGCTTGGCAGGACGCAGAGTCTACCAGGCAACGCCGCATGCTGCAGGACGCAGAGTCTACCATGCAACGCCGCATACTGCAGGACGCAGTGTCTACCATGCAACGCCGCACGCATGCACCGGCGTACCGCATGGCGCACTACGGGAATGCTAAACTAGGTGCCCTATAAGGCGGCACCGGAGCGAGGAACGGCCGACTAGATCGGGTCATCAGGTTAGTGGCCGCTCAAGGACGTATCAACATGGTCGTGCTGCTCTTACGACACTCGACCACTCGACTGCGGAATAGGTACATAAAAACTATTTACACAGGCTGGAATTTTCCCATCCGGGCAGCTGCAGAATTACTCCTTCAAGGTTTTCAAAACATTATGGTGACAGGTACTTCTTTTGCTACAAGGCTAATCCAAATTACTTGAGCTTTCAATATAAATGGACAAGTGTTGACTTGTGATCTATTATGTTTTGATTTTGACGTTGTTATATTTCACTTGGGGTCAGTTTTGTCAATTCAGCATTAACTTAAAAATTGTTTAAGATTAAAATGTAATGAGTGTAAAAACATTTAACAAACAATCGTAGCAACACATTATTTTACCACTTATTTACAGCCAAATTGAGAAATTTACCCTAGCTAATACCTGAGTTAGGAAATGAATTGCATTATAAATATTTGTTTTGGTTAGTCAATTCAAAGGCAGCCAATTTTGCAGTACTGTTCCATCCATTCAGATCTATAATGCACCAATAATTTAGAAGTTATTAAGTATACGGTTCGGTAGATACGCGCTCGAACCCCAGACGACAAGATTTTATAATTTCTGGGGGGTATTTTGAAACTATCCGCTTTAAGCCCCACGGGGCAACGACAAATCCAGAGCTATCAGTGGCTAGCGATGATTCTTGAAATTTCACTTTTCTCCTAAATGTATTAAGACAAATTTTGTTAAATGGTACCAATCCGGGACCCCTGTTTGCGGTATTTAGTATTTTAATCGAGACTGTTATTCAATGAATGAAAGAATTCCATGACATGGCTTCCGTATCTTAACCCGGATCGCAGCAAGTACAGTTTATCGAACTCTCTTAATCCACGTAGCCTCTCTCTCTCTACGCCATTTATTTATTGTTGGTATAATATCTCTGTTGATAATGGAATCGTTCACTCAGCTATTTCCAGCATTGTGGCCGACTCGGTAGGAATGAGAGTTAGGAGTGTATTTCTCTCGTGCCGAGGAATAGCCGAGTAAATCGAAACTCTCTCTATATTGACAGGACAATAGTTCGGTTTAATAGAATGCAATTTAAACGGCGATGGTGTATTAAATCAAAAGACGCTTGACGAGAACAATTAAGTGCATTCAACTAGAAAAATGTGTTTGTCGAATTCACATCATTGGTTAAGTAATGATTTAAATAGCACATTGACAGTAATGATTAAAATAATTTTATTCTTCTTCTTGAATAGGGCCTATGCAGGTGTTGGCCAATAAAATCACCAATATAAACCTACATAATTTACGTATTTTCTTACTTTTTTTTTGCATAACTGTGCCATTGAGGCATTCTCTATTTACCATTTATAAAATAAATGAGTGCGAAAACGTTTTTCAGCAACATAGGAAGTGACATTTAGCAAGAATCTCCACTCGGTTCTGTTCTAGACGGTAATTGTCACACAAGTGGGATGAACTCACGCCACACAAGTGGGACGAACTCACACCACACAAGTGGGACGAACTCACACCACACAAGTGGGACGAACTCACACCACACAAGTGGGACGAACTCACACCACACAAGTGGGACGAACTCACGCCACACAAGTAGGACGAACTCACACCACACAAGTAAGACGAACTCACACCACACAAGTAGGACGCACTCACACCATGCACACAAGTGGGATGAACTCACGCCACACAAGTGGGATGAACTCACGCCACAAAAGTGGGATGAACTCACTTTACACCATGTAGTAATTACGAGGTGTGCAGTACATATGTTATTTAACATTAAAATTTCTAAAACACTGCATAGGTTCCCAAAGAGTTTCCTTCAGGCCAACTGTCTCCAATCTCTCTACATCCCTGATACTGGTCGCACGCGCCACTTGGTGGTCGCTCTATATCGCTACGAAGAGTTCCGAGAAAATGTGGCCGGGCCGGGGTCTTGTTTTTCCTCGTCCTGTGCAGATAGATAGATGCCATTCATGTTAGATCACCGGCTGGGCTGGTGTGCTGTGCATGTTATTATGGCGCGTAGGCCATATAAGGGCCCGGTATGAGCCATCATCAGGGCATTACACTCTAGCCGAGCAGAGAAAGTGGTTTCATCGACGTAGGATGGCCCGGCTTCAAATATCTCCTCACCAGAAACTCTTAAGGCACGTACAATGTACATGTATAAGCCTACTGCGTCTCAGCTTGTAACCGTCATTGTGGTTAACTGGCTATTACCAACAGGTCAGAGGGCCTCATTCTTTAACTGCCGCCATTGCCGGGAATAAAACGTTTAAAAACCAAAACATCAGTGTGCGCCTCAGCCAAGCCGCGGTGCGCTACAGAATGCGTCGATAAAGTCAATATTAGTCGAGGCACAACTTAAAATGAGACTAAAAACCAAGAACACTTGTGCAGGTGCATAGAGAATACGTGGTCATTGGTCAAGATTTGAGTGTCTTTTGTCAAACATTGATTAAATAGCATCACGAAAAATTAACTGACGAAAACGTTTTGGATGTGTGCAAGTTTATTTGCAGACTTTTACACAACCGAAGAATCAATGCTGGGGTTAAGAAGTGACCAACTGCACGACCTACAACTGAAACAGGTGATCTTGTGTACACGACTGTACGACCTACCTTCAACTGTGAACTATGTTGTACACACGACTGTACGACCTACCTACAACTGTGAACTGTGTTGTGCACACGACTGTACGACCTACCTACAACTGTGAACTGTGTTGTGCACACGACTGTACGACCTACCTACAACTGTGAACTGCGTTGTGCACACGACTGTACGACGAGTGCGCCACCAAACGACCTTCCTCTCGGCGAAATGTTCATTGCATCGTTGCTTGCTGTCATACCTATTCATACATCTCATGCAACAACAGATGAGACTCTTCAGCACGACTCTGACCCCGCACGAGAAAGAATTCTCTCGGGTCAACACTCAATCGATTAGAACTATTATGTTGATGTTCGGCATCTGAGCAGGTCCAGGTGATGAATTGAGCGGTGTGAGAAGGCTGCAATGAAGTGCTCGGATCGTGCGAGACTGCTTAGCTCGACTGATTGCCGCGCACGCCTAGCTAATTCATACCGGGCACGCTCCTTTCAACCACTGCTGTTTAAATATGGGCATTAGCAGCGAATTAGTTATTTAGTTACATAACAGACCACGTTATAAGAAACATGCAAAACTACAAGCTAATTCAATGCATGTATGTGCCATGTGGTGGAAACGTATAGAATACTGAGTCGTAATGCAACTGCCTTACTATGTAAGAAAGTCGGCGCTTTTCCAAATACAGAAACATGACGTTCCTATTTGTTCTACTTGTATTTCTATTATTAGAAAATAGAAATCACCTTTTTGGTCTAAACATATAATTTGTTATCATTATTACTTATTTCATGTATTTGTAGGTACATATTTTTAAATGTTGCTAATCAATTAATGTTATTTTTATTCTGTGTCCTTATGGCAATTGTATCTGTACAACAGTTTTGTTTTGTTTTTGAAATAAAAGTTATCGATATATATTTTTAGCCTATTTCGAAGAATTATTATTGTAAAGTTATTGTGCAACTCCTTTTAGCTCTGGCACAACCGTCAATATGGATATTGAGTCAATACTTCGATACAACAGGTTTAGGATGAAGCCAGTAAAACATGGCACTTATGGCGAGTGCAGCTATGTTGCAGTTCCGTTGAACCAACCTTGGTTTAGGTCATACGGTTGCAGAGGTAGTGAGTGGGCAAACACAGAGCACATGGGTTCGAATCCCGGATAGGGCGTGAGGTTTTGTCCCATAGAAGTCATCATTGCTGCCTCGAATAGCATAACGTAATGCATAGAGGCACAAAGAAACGCAAAGAACTCATCATGGTATGTCAATTACACGTTTCGTTACACTGGGAATCAACTGTCAGTCAAATTCACATAAGAAATGACAAAAAATAAATCGGCTAGACTGAACATAAACAATGCTCGTACATATCATGCACAAGCTACACTTAAGAAGTGTTATAGGTGATGAATAACTACCATCATTAGCATTGTGTACACACTTAGCAACTTCAGAATGCTAAACGAGTGCTACATAAAAACACAGGCACCTCAATTAATCTCAGACGATGAAGAAATGCCGGAGCGGAGAGTGTATTATTATGACCTGGAGTACGGTTGTGAATATGGTTTCGAACTAAAGTCAATCAAATATTCATCTCTTTCTGATCACAGAAATCATCACGGATGACACACAAACGTGACAATTTAATTCTGTAGTGAATTATTGTCGACGTTATAGTGATCGACATTCATTTAGGTTAAACAGAAAGAAGAATTGTAAGAATGAAGGAACGATAGTAAAATTGTAATTGTGTGCTAGTCTGATTTTGTAACTCGAGCCACAACATGGCGAAATTTTATGATAAGCCCTAAATCCCGTATGAGGCATGCAGCTGGTTGCGAATTAAAAAAAAATGTTTTTGCATTCATGTTTTACACATGGAGTAGAACCACACACAAAAAACTATTTTAAGCTAGTTGCAGTGCTTAAAAAAACATGCATAATCTAATACGTGACGAAATTCACCTACCACCACATTATCCGCCTGGTTAAATCTCGGCTGATTCTGACCATGTGGTTTACAAAGCAATAACGAATTGATAACAAATTATACATTATTTGAAACGAAAGTTATCTCTTGATTTATACCAAGTTTCAAAAAAGTTATCAAATGAATTACAAAATACAGTTTACTTTTTGGATGAGCGTAGCGAGCGAAGCGAAGATTCCATTATGTTACATACATAGGAGAAAAAAATCCGGAATGTTTTTTTGTATTTTTGTGTGTCTGATAACACGATTCCGGCATAACCGATACTCCAATTACGATGAAATTTTCTGGAGACCGTCGAAATCTCTGAACTTAGAACTGCCACGTTTTTAATTGAGCGCAATCGAAAAATTTTCTCATGAAAAACGCAATTTTACGATGTTATCGATTTTTTAAAAAAATTTCTTCGACTTATTACACCTACATGCTTCATTCGATAGTAATCATTTTTTCACAGACCCTTAATTTTATGAATTAATATATTCGTGTGAAATTTGAGCGCCATCGAAAAATTTTCTCTCATGAAAATTGCAATGTTACGATTTGTTTCGTTTTTTAAAAAAAAAATCTTCGACTTAGATTTTTTCACAGAACAACAGAAAATCTGTATAACACATGGCAGCTCAATGCACCAATTACGCTCATCCAACAACGCGCCTGAAAAAGCGTTTGCGAAGCTTCCTAGTAGTTGTTATAAGTTATGAATTTTGTAGTAAAGCAAAGGCATGCAACAAAAATATTCTAATATCTCATAGAGACAATAATTTATTTATTTTAAGGTCTAGCCCATAACCAAGAAATTGTCATGGTGCATGAATATATCAAACCTTCATTGTGTCATAGTCGACCAGCCTAGTTGAAGTAATGCAACAGTGAAAGTGACATCACAGGCAGGCGGTAGTGGAGCTGTGGGTGGCTGGATGTGAGATAGCAGACTATATTATACTGGGTTGTCGGCCTAAGTAGCACCGAGTTTCATCATTTGCAAACAAGTTCAAATTCTTCTATTTAGGCTATACGAAAGCGCGACTTGCAAAGCATCTGAATCCTTACATTTCCTTCCAAGATGAGATTCCCCGACTGCGTAGATCCTGCCACTTTATCAGAGTGAAACCCTATCAAGTATTTACCTGTAGACATATTGTGAAGGGCACCAGCCAAGACCGCAGCTGACATGCTGTTAATCTAACTCATCTACTTGTTTGCTAACTTGAGAGGCGGCGAGCTCGACCCAGTTTATCATGGTTCTTCACTAAAACCGTATCTAAAATGAACACAACGATAGACAGAAACTTCTGACGGTAATTAAAGGAGTCGTTTAGACTTCAGTACTTCAGATACTATTCTAGCTCTAGCTTGGACTTTGTCTGTCTGTTATAGAAGTTGAAGCGAGCTGATAATTTTAAGCGGTGTATCTCTATCAAAAGACAGCGCAGTTTTTGTTATTTTTTTGGAGCACTTGATTTTGACTCGGTAAACTCATATTATCAAATTACCATTTTTTCAATATTTTGGTTTGGCTTAGCGGACCTCTTTAAAAAGGTAAGGAGAAACATCCTCAACAGATAAATAAAAGTAGGCGTATAGAAGAAAGAGCGATGAAAAATACCGAAACCAAATCCAATTTATACAAAAAAGCCAAAGCCGAAGCCCCTCGGGCCCGGACCTAATCACTGAGCCAAGCCACTTGTTGGTGATTTGATTTGCTCCGCGATCGAGTTATTCGGACAGTTATTCATTCACCTTTGGGGCTCGAGATGACATAATAGCCTCATGACACTACCCCCCGAATATTCCCGTACATCAAAGCTGCTGGTGAATGGATTTCTCTCCGGCCTAGCTCAGACGTACGGCCCGACCTTTGAAGAGCACCCTTTGACCTCGCCAGCTATTGTGTAACACGGGGTAAGCTGACCGCTGATTTGTTAACCCCGTTATCACCAGCAAGTACTTTGTGAGGCTCCAACTCCCGTCATCTCCACGTCAACACAATATCTAAATCAAAACCCTTTGGCAGAGTAAGATGTAAGTTGGGAGCGGCATACATAACATGCAAATCGTCCCTGCCTGTTTTCCCGCCATAAAGTTAGAGTCCCTGCGCATTCCACTATTTTATGACATCATCAAAACGTTGAAGGAACATTTTGTGACCAGCGATGTGGCAATAAGTACTTTCCAAGTATTCTCCACGCCATAACTCATTTCAAAGGCGTATTTTCACAAGTGGTAATTTTTACACGCCGTTGAGATTTTCATTTAACTTGAGGTTTAAATTGAATTTCATCACCAGCTAAATACATAATAATATCTTTTTAAGAATCCATAATACTCATAAAATCTGCTCTAAAGTAAAAGATTAATTTATATGCCAAGGTTTTTCATTTAAATCTCCCGTTGTTATAGCCTTGAAGACTTCATGTTTGTCACTTTTGCTTTGGAGGATTTGTTTTGTTCCCAATTAGAAAACAAACCCACACACAAGTAATCTAACTTAGGCGTTACACCGGGAGCAGGCTTAACTTGGTTGGATACGACGGATTTGAGAAGGAAGCCACAATGTAGTTGCACAAACAAACAGAATAGGGAAGACTCACAACGTGTTTTTATTATTCTACTGTATTCAGGGCCAGTTTCTGATTACTTACATACCTAATTTTCATTTGTTATAAAATATTTTTAGTCATACAAGTGAGATTAGGTTTAACACTTAATAATGGCGGGAAAAATAGGGTAATACGTCATAACCCTACAATCAATCACTTAAAAAAAATAGTATTTTTGCTTATTATCGTACAAAAAAAAAAACGTAAAAGAAAAAAGCGTAAAACATAAAAAATTGTACCTCTGTGGAAAACAAAGTATTGACTTTGAATTTGTTATAAATTGTGGTGATTGTGATTTTTAGTGAATATCTACTGATTTTGTACACCAGCGCTAATGGAACTGTCCTTGAATTCAAATATATTTACACGTATTAAGGATTTGAAATGTTCAATTAATGAACATCGCAGAAAATTAAACTGATAAAATATAAAATCTGGGAGTTCTATGCATGTTCAAAGTTCCAAAGCGTGTTTGATTCCCGCACAATGAATTTAAGTACGCGCTATTATTAGTGCTGAATGACTCATCGTGAGGTGAGGAGGGTAGCTGATTGATAACTGTCAGATCGCCGCCTCGGTTAATCCTCACTGATGACGATCATCCCACCTGCAATGGCGATGTGCTCGTTTTCCGATCGGAGCCCGTTCAAATTTTCCTCGCTCTACATTTTAACGCTTCACTAAAGCTGGACGCATAACAAACTTTATGGGTCGGTATTTGATGTTATTAGTATGGGAGATATTCAAATTGTTAGTAATGAGTGACATCCCTATATCTACAAATCGGTGAGTCTTCTTTATTACAGAAGAGTAGCCGTCATGTTGATGCGAACCATTACAGATGTTCCGACTTTTGCACACAATTACTCAGAGAAGTTTTACGTTCTTTGATAATATTCTACGCATACTCGGATCAGTTTTCTTGAACCTATAATCAGCAGGCACTATCCAAAACCGCCGTTGTCTTGATCCGCCCTCCCCTGAAACTACCTTCAAATAACTTATGTAGGATGTATCGAATGTATCTTCACGTATGTGGAGTGTATTGAATCTACCTTCATGTATATGGAGTGTATTGAATCAATCTTCACGTATGTGGAGTGTATTCAACCTATCTTCACGCATGTGGAGTGTATTCAACCTATCTTCACGTATGTGGAGTGAATTGAGCTTATCCCCTACCTGGCACTGCTCATAAAGCTTCCTTTGATTTTAAACCGTACGTCCAACTTCCGGGGAAACTTTCTGGAATGTCTGATTTTCGTTTGCGTCGAAGTATCCCGAAGTTCTCCCGTATAGTTCCCTGTTACCCGACCTCCACTGAGGTGCTGCCAACCACACGGTATCTATAGCAGCCGAGTGATATTAATCACAGATGATCGTCACCTCTCATGGTGTCGAACATGGTGTATTAGAAAGTGGCACCTAGAGGAAATGAGATTCTGTCTCGTGCATTTAACCTGATGTGGGAACCGGATGTCACGCAAACAGATGACATACAATCTTGAAAATAAGCGATGACTTTGTTTTGACATAATTATTTCAAAATCTGCATGACGTTTAGTTTGCCAGCATGACCTACAATAACTTGGGGATTAAATATTTTGGAGAAACCAAGCTAAGTAATGTTTTCTCTTATTGATTTGTAATGAAAGTTTAAATGTATTACGTGGGATATGAACCCATGCCAATTATATTCGATTCCCCCAAAGCCACAAACGCAAGTGGAATATCCACGTAGTTATTTAATATACTCCTAAGAAACCGATTGCTATTTGGATGAGCGTAGCGAGCGAGGCGAGTGAAGCGAAGACTTCAATTTCACTGACCCCCAAAAAATTTAGCTCGGGTGTTTTTTTTTGTTTTGTTTTGTTTTGTTTGTTTTTCTGTCTGTTTTGAAAAAGTTAGCCAGAATCCAAGAATAAAGGTTTTAATATAAGTTTTTTTTTGGGTTTATAATAACAATTAACAAGTAACAATAGAAACTTGACAACAATCACCTACAATGCATTCACAAGCCTGCAAAGAAATGTCCACGCAACTAAAAACTTACAAAAAAGCTCATCCATCAACGCGGCGGGACTTTAGCGTTTTCCTAGTGTAGTAAATTTTAGAACAATTGAGGACAATATTGATATCGTACTATAGTATAGCACTAGTCCTGGGACCAACAAATACTCTTTGTACTTTACATTCTCACAGTGTGTTTGTTTTGACCACTCTCTTTCTCTCTCTCGCACGATATTTGTCTCAAAGTTGGTACAGGGTTTACAGAGACACTCATTGTTTTTGAAATGTAATTGTTCAAGTAATTTCAGTCTTTTGTTACTGTCGCCCTGGACTGACCCAAGCGTAACAGGCGGCAAACACCATGGGAACTCTTGTAGTGATGACGTCACGGGTACTCACTCGCTCGTACTTACTCAACTCTCTTCGGAACCAGACCTCAATAACAAAGATTCCGTTCAACGAAATTCATTACACGATCTGGGTCGGGACAATTAGAGCCACAAAGCAACGGCATTCAGTGTCTGACCTGTTTTGGAAACGAAACCGCGGCGTCTCAGAGGACTTCCCCGCGCGCACAATTACAACTCTTTTTCCGCGATGCACATGGCGAAGATTAGTTAGCTTACACGAACGCTCTTATGACAGTCGCGGTTTTTATACCCGACATTTTTTATTACCTCCTGCAGACTAACTCTTCAGCTTCTTTCCGTTTGAAATAACATGGTGAAGTAACATGTACGATTTTCTTTCGCCTTGTTGATCTAACTTGATTTCAGGCTGTGAAGCAAGCAAGGCAAACATGAATGAAACGAGAACCAAGATGTCTGAGAACTCGTCTGTTTCAAAACCTGGTTAGTGTGGCATTCAGGTTTCACTCACGTGGGAAGACGGACAGTTAACTGACGTCGCCCTGCCCAATACTGTGGGTTCATCGCCGTGCCGAGCCTAACCCAACAATCATAGTTGTTCCGAAGCAAGCGAGCAGATGCTAACGTCACCGGCGGGTGGAATGCAGCCAATCAGCGGTCCCCAATTTAAAATACTGATCGATCATTGGCCCGCCGAAACCGCGCGCATCGGCATACTTGCTACGGAATGATGGCTTCTCACCCCAACCCCCTCCCCCATAAGTCGTTCCCCTGGACACAAGGTACGTACCAATTAGTTTAGGGAAGGCTAAATTAATTGCCTTAAAATATTTTTAAAAAACGAATCTGTTAATTTGTTGACTATCTACTAATACACAACAGCAGATTTTTAGTGCAGAACATTAGAAATAAATAGTACACACTATGGGACTCTTTATAAGTATGGCCACAACGCCGTCAATTTGAAATGAACATAATACCTATAGACGGATTGATGAATTTAAGTAAAACAAATATCCGGTACCGGGGGGGTGTGAACCCCAAACCTTCCTCATTTGAACCCTGAAGAAACCCACGGATCGACGTTTCACACCCCTAGAAAGTAATGGCCGAGAGCTGTTTGTAGACTCGGTCTCAGCACAGTTTTTAATATACCTAGTTTAAAGTAGGCATTCTTGTCCGTTGCACTCGGTTATATTCAAAGGTTGGTTGATTGATGAATCAGTCACAGTGTTGTCCCGTGAGCGATGGGTTGATGCATGTGCGCACTCTAATCCCAAGTGTCTGGGAGAGTAGAAACCAGAGGAGGCTACTCACTCAGTCAACTGCTAGCCTAAACGTGCCAGCGTCGCCATACGAGCAAGTTAAAAATAAAAATATAGTGATTTATAAAGGTTTACATTTTAGTTGACGACTTAGTTGAGCACGAATATTGCAAACTTTACTTACTTATAGTTCATTATTGTGTATGCATTTATGTAATTAGTTTTATTTCGTTCTTTATCCTCCTTTGTAAATCAGTTTTTATAACTGAATAGGATATACGTCAAATAAATAAATACAAAATAAATAAATAAATACATAAGCAAATAAATGTGCAAGTGTTATAGGAAAGAAAATTTGATTTATCAAGGTTGTATTTGCACATTTGTCCGCCCATTATCAGCGAACTACTAGCAACAAACTGGCAGTCACGAGTTCAAGGACCACCTGTGTCAATAGATATTAATTACAAAGCATAAATTAAAGAAGAGGACGTTCTCAGTCCTATTCAGAGAATCCGTATAGGCGCGTTCAACACCCCATAGCTCAGTCACCATCAGAAAACTAATTTCGCGGACTTTCTCCCCGGCAGGGAATATCTTATGCATGGGTTGTTTCGTCAAACGAGCCCCCCCCCCCCCTCGCCGGTCACACCGCCTGCACCGCGCCACTCAAGGAAATACCAATTTTGAAGATTTCCACGCTTTTTTTTTTACGAATTTACTCCTTTCGAGCGAGTAAATCCTAAAGGGATTTAAAATGAGTTCTTAAGAATGACAACACCCCGACTTTATTAATATCTTTCAAGAACATCTTTTAAACAGCCTATTAATTAAAAGTCTCACACAGAAGCATATTACGTTACTTTATGGAAAGTCTCTGGAAGATAATTTCAATTAAAACCTGCTAGATTTCTCGATCTTTCCTTGTGATGTCTCCCTTCCTCGGCTCAGTTGCGATGCGCCAAGTCTACCCGGAACATTTCAGGAGATACTTATTCCCACCACTCAGGGTAGATGGAAGAATTTCAAAAACACTAATGGACGGGTCCTGGTGGTTTTTGATGGATACAAAACCACTTTTAAATTTAAATCGTGTTTAATTGAAACATATACCCAAAATGTGATTTCAATTTTCCGCCGTCGTAAGATTCGTACTAAATTAGTCTGACGTCACCCGCCATGGAGAGGTTGATCACAGACGGACGGGTTGCTTCTATGGATGTGACGTCAAAATATTAGCGCGCGAGTAGGTGTGTTTGAAAGCAGACAGAGTCAATATTCGGGACAGAATAATAATTGTTGCAGATGTTCCACAATTGTTTGTTGGAGGTCCGTGAAATATTGTTTATAAAATGTAAGCAAGTAGGTAATTCCTCGCCTTTCAGGCTGCCTCCTAGGTTCAAGGCTGAATGAAGCAGGACTTGTGAGAACCCAGGCTACCGGTGGAGCTCAGAGATGCCAAGCATGTTCGGAGATAATTGCCGGAATTAGCTTCGAGAATATCGACTAATTGTGGTCGTAAGTCGTAGAGTACAAAGTAAACCGTAGACTGAATGAGTAAGGTGAAAGGTGAAACCACCGCGCGGATGTGATAAATTATCTTCTACCACACGGTTAGGTCATCGTCGAGGCTGAAACTTGCCTTGACACATATGTAGGCCTACGTACTTACATGTTATCACCGGCATTTATTCTGCAATTAAATTAAATTTACAGCACCACTTCAAGTATTCATGATTTACGGCTGGTTCTCAGTATATATAGCTGACACAAGGTACCGGAAATAGAGATGAGCGGGACGAACAGCGTTTTCCATAAGTTACGTTAACTTTAATCATGGCGTGATTTTATGAAGAATACTGTACACCACATGAACGACTCAACAAATTACTCCTTAATAATAGTGCAATGTAAACTGTGGGCATGTGCAAGGCCTTTTTTTATTTACTGCCCTACTAAGCAAAAAGGCCCCAACTTCACTTTTGTCTATTTTGAGTTAGACACACCATTAGATGCGGAGTAACATTCTCCATCTAATGTGCTAAGCTAGAAAGCCCTAACTCCACTATAAATAGGTGTACTTTGTCGTGTACTTTGCCCTAACTTCAAAATTATTAGCATTTACTAAGGAAGAAGGCCCTATGTTCACTTTTGCCATGTAGATAGGGCTTTTTAACCTAGAATTTTAAGGCAAATAACAGGCGGTGGAAGTGAATTGTTTTCAAATGCTGTGATATTTTCATCGAAAAAGCCCAAACTTCCGTAATTAATTAGATATCAATCACATCATATTATGATCCCTCTAATAAATTCTATTTGATTTTAAAACTTAACAATTATAATTGTTTTCAAATAATAATAAAAACCCTTTGCAGCGCAATTTATTTCACTAATGTTGAATTAACTCAAAACTATGTTTTTGAAGATAGGGCCTTCTTGCTTAATAGGGCAATAATGGAAGTGGTCAAGTGCAGTATTATATTAGAGATGTTTTTAATGTTTGTATTTAGTTACTACCTATATTTATTGTTGTGTAATTGTACTCCACAGAATAACAATTTAATAAATAAAAGCAATCTTTCGATTCTGTATATTATTATATACTCACCACTAACAGAATCACTACTCAGAACTAGACACTGACGAGCAATGTACATCGCAGGAATGAAGCTTGAGTGTGTACATACCTGCAACAGAAAGAGTTACATAGATTTAGAAGGTGAATCAACACATCGTAAACGTACGATATACGACATACATATTCAATAAGTTCATGTCACTATTCCGGCTTTAAAGCATTTTGTTTAACTTGCACAACAATAGATTCCCTATGGAGGAGAGACGTTCAGGAATGTTACTTCGAAGTCAAACGAGTAAACATAATGATTCTAACTTACGACGACACACCCGAACAATAGAGAATATTAAGTAGGCACTGAAGAGACAGGAGAGAGAATAACGATCACTGGAAACGAGAGAAAAGTGTGGAATACACGTTGCGCATGTGCCGAGTGGATCCCGGAGGACAAAGTCGCGCACGGTAAAACTCCCGGGAACCAAACCGGAAACCTGTTCAACAGACGGTATCTTGGGTGGAATTGAAGTGATATTTTTGTTGCTGTCCGAGGTTTTGCCACTTTATACAAATTTGGTTAGCAAGAAAAAGCTTACAAAGAAATGAAACATTTAACGACATAAGTTCTCTGCTCTGGTCTCTGGGTTCTCTGGTCTCGATGTTCAATATCTCCATATCATCCGCAGATAAAGTCACCAACAGCGTTGGCTTCGGAAGTCCCGGGTTCAAATCCCGTCGAGACCGGCAATCCAGACTGAAGGTTTTTTACGAGGTTTTCCTTAGTCGTTAATGCGAATGCATGGGATGAGCCCTCGGACATACCTTCACAAATTGTCCTTTTAGCAAAATGCCTAGCTAGACACCTGAAGAGGGGCATGAATTGCACCCTGGACAAACTTCCTTCGAAAAAATTAAATATGTCCTGGCGTCAGAAGTAAATCATTAGATACAACGTGACCCCTTGATTTACTTCTGACGCTGGGTGTACATAGTATACAATAAAGCATTTAATCCTAGGACCACGCGAAACTCTCATCAAGATGCCATCCGAGTTGTTGGAGCTTTGGGAGAATCAAAACGGTTTCGTCATGAGAGACATATTGCAAGAATACGTTTCGCAGCTTACGCTCGGTGCTCTATTAAATTACTCTTTGAGTTTGTGTGGGGTTCAGGTTGTTGGCACGATGTTTATATGTTACTTCACAAGCAAGGTTGAATACGCGTATAGCGCTCTGCGTTTGCGGTTGAACACTAAACAAACTGACTTATGATACAAACCTTGGTCTCTGATACTCGAGTCGCGTTCTAACCATCTTTCAACTTTGCTAGTTTCCCAGTGTACAATTCTCTCATCGAAGTGTGAAGGAATAACATTATAAAGTGGCACAATCTCAAAGTGTCACGTCTTCGAGTACCCGCGTGTTAAAGTTCTCCGGCCGGGTACCCGATCCTGATATATCCGCTCCGCTGGATAAGTCACCGCGTATTGCGCTGAATACTCAGAGTCAGGGGGCAAAACAGTTGAGCAATATCTCAAAACCATGACATTCCATTATCTTCGTAGCCGCTCCTTTGTTTCGTGCATCTGTTTCTCTTTCTTTAAATTATTGGATATCCGTGGCGCGTAATTTGCATATTGTGGTTTGGCGTCGTGAAATAAGTTATGCACCGAGCTTGGCTAAAACAACCAATACCAGTAAGTTACTGGCGCTGTGGAAAGTAGTCACTTGATTCCAAAGATAATATCTCTAGTATGAGTACCCGTCTGCAAAACAAAACACGCGCAAGGGAAAGAATGTCGTGAGGTTTCATTATTTCCTTGTAAAAATGAAGAAATGTGAGGGTTGAAATATCTTCGGACGGGTGGTTGACCCTTTAAGAAGCACGATGGCCATGCCTTGTTCAAAATCGACCCGGTTTCGATTCCCCCCTCCCTATTTCTCTCTTCCGTCGTCCGTGCCGCAGTAACGTCCCGATGCCTGCGACCGACGTCTCCCCCCCCCCCCCCAGCATCCTGGAAAGTTTCTCCTTCACACTCGCCGAGCCGCTGCCTGAGAGAGGCCACGATGAAAGGCGTCGCGACGTCTCAGGAAATACACAACACAACAATCTTTAACCTTGCTCAAAGGGTGTTGAAACCGGTGAGGGGCGAGGGAGATGGCGTTCAATCGACTCTAACCCCTCACATCCCGGCACGCTAATCTATAGATGAAGTGATAGAACAACACGTAGTCTACTCCTGCCCGTAGAACGACGTCAACCGAGAAGTTGGCAACACCTCGACGACAGTTTACCACCCTGACGTGTTTCCAAGGTGCCAACTGTGGCACTACACACCCCAAACACGCGTTCGACTTCAATCAACACTTTTTAATCACACTAAATTCCAAGATGCGATGTAAACTATACAGCTTCGCCATGGCTATGAAATGTTATTGGTCAATTACGATTCCAGAAGATAGGATAAGTTTTTTACAGAACAGAGCACAAAACGAGACACCATCTTTCAAGAAAGTCGCGAGACAACTTTCAGCGGCAAAAAAGATTTTCCTTATAGCTATTTCTTTTTGTCAGCGTTCCTGTCAAGCTTGTGGAAACCGGAAAATTGATATAAAAAATAGTGCCCTCTGTTCTGCTAACATTTTCCTCTGGCTTATCCGTTTTGACTTGGTCTGTGAGCCGACGTCCGTGGCTTGTCATCAGCTCATTGGCTCTGTGTTTATCAGGGGGTGAGATGTGATTTACTCCCGCGTGAAGACCTAGGCTCGGCGTCTGTGCCGGCCAGCCAGGACTAGCGGTGACGTCACTCCTAGTAGAACCACATGCTAATCAGGTGAGATCACACTCTCACTTTCTTCCTGGCCTCGGCCTCGCGTCACGTGATCGCGGCACAACGAGGACTATGACGACGGTTTGTATGAAGTGGAACGATAGAATATTGTTTGATTTTGTCATGGCCTACTATTTCTTCAAATTGAAACAATGCAAAATCAGCAAATACCGTAAACATGTCCTAAACGCAATTTCTTTCGTGAATGCAACTCACCATCACCTTCATGTTAACAATTTGTACACGCTGTCAGTAAATTACACTTTTTAAGAAATTAAATTGTTCACATTTACATTTCCGCTATTGTTTAAAAGGTGAAGAAACTGTTTCAATGCACATTTGATTGTGTGTAGGTGTAGTCTACCAATTTTAAAATATCGGCGAACTCTATGATTGTGACTCGATCCCCATGACCTATTACGTTCAATAAATCTATCAACCATTAAATATAGCGTACATCTTATATTATTTAGCGTGCAGTGACAAATAGAAACTGTCCACTGCTGAGTGCTGAAAACTATTCGCAGTCTAAATTTCATTTACGGTGGCTCCTTTGCCTACCCAACATGAAGCAGTCAAACTCACCCGCCATCTTGGAAGTCTCATTGCGACCACCGTAGTTTCCCGGGTCTAGGGGCAACACAGACTGATCGCTGTGATTACACAGAGCTTCTAGTTTCAATATTACTGAACTCATTAACTGCAACTGATTGAAATGTCATCAAGACAAAATGTAAAACTCTTTCCACTTCAAAGTACAGCGAAAAAACTTTGCCCCGGGATTATTAAATTGAATTACATTCTCTATTTAATAATCGTCACGGGAAAGATTCCAAGCTTCGAATTGAGCAAAAAACTGCAAAAAAAATCTACGTATTTGAACAAGACTTGATGAGTTTTTTTGGTTTTAACAAGATAGGTTTTGTTGAATAAATTGCGAAACGACTTCATGAAAAAAAACAAAAAACGTCTGGTGTTCCAAAAATATTAGATTTCTACGAGTAGAAAAATAACTCTCCATGCATTGCGAGTGTGGTGATAACTTTGAAAAATAATGTTACATACCTAGATTCGAGGTCAGATGCGAATAACATTCTTGAACTTATGTTTGTTTTTTGTAATAGTTTCATTAGATTACAGACAGCTCAAACGGGTGTTCATGTACACCCGTCTGGGTCCGAGGTTAAACAGGTGCATTGTGGGGCTGCAGTATAAGGTTTTAGTGGTCGAATGTGTCTCTGGACAGTAAATAATCAAGTTAAACCAAGTCCATCTTCAACGACATGTTTTTCAAGCGTCTAGCGATCATTTACAACATTTTACAAATCTAGCTTATTTATCTTTTTATGTTAAAACTTATCAAAGAAAGGATTTAAACTTTAGTATTAGACACTTCAACACAAATGTCAACAAGTTAAAGCGACTTTTGAGTTTTGATATCCACTGTATTTTGCATTTGAAACACCCAACACAATATGTCAATCCGTTCTGGCTACAACCGTACGTACGGTCCAGCTCCTTAGATTATAATGAGGTATAGGGAACACCACCCATCGCATGAATACGCACAAATATGCTCCAAGCCCGAACAATTGTCTTCGCGACACCCGTGCGTAGTATAATATACTTGCAATTTAATCGGGCTGACGAGATAATCAGCTTTGATATGACATAATACGCACGTAATACAGAAACACTGCATACATTAGTCTAGCAATCAACAATAATTTCAACGTTAATATCTCTTGTCAGGCTCACATCGCCTACAGTGGCGGATAGCGTTTCACTCTGTGTGGGGGAGGGGGGGGGGGGCTTGTGCACTACCAGCCAAGCCACAGGGGATTAACAAAGTCCTTATCCATCATGAAAAATGTAATTGATATTTCAACTAACCTCAAATGCTGTCACTATCAGGATTTACTTCAAAGTACATAGGTAATAATGTATTTGGACAGTTAGACCCTCCCCCACCACGACCTCAAAAAAGGGCAGGATTTTAGGCCAGTTTGGTCATCGAATACAGATTTTGACGTAAAGCTTCCCAGAAATCTAGATTACTTCATTTCAATATTGCTGTGAAAAGCAAAACTCGTTTAAACGTACGTTTTCCATGCGTTTAATCAACACGTTTAGACATTCCGTTGTAATCTAGTTACCTGTGAGGTAACTCGTAAGATTACCGTTATACAAGCATTGCGCAATGTGATAGGGTGATACGAGTATTTTTAGACTTGACTTTTAGCTTGTGATATACGATACATCATGGCAAGACAAATTAAATTTCTTTACTTATTGTAGATAAACATTTTTACGTGAGTACTATAAGATTATAGGCTACACACAATCTTATCTGACTGAGTTGATATTTAATTCCAAGCATAAGAAAATATACATTTATATACATAGGAATAGTAAATACAAAACGTCTTCCGGGATACATAACGAAATACGTGGCTATACGACGGTAGCCTGTTAGGAGCTTTCAAACTCAGACAGAAAATAAACTAGGCCTAATAAGGAAATATCGTGACAGCTAAATAGCGTTAATGAACCGGATTAGTTATTGAATATATAAATAAACGCTTCAAAACATCTGTACATGCAATGATTATAAATATTGGCATAGTGACTCTGGTAAGCGTGGATGAAGAATATTAAAATATTATGGTGCAAGTTTTCTATGAAACATAACTACTCATTCAATGAAGTTAACGGAAACCTCTTCATTAGAGTGTGATGGATAGATAGAGCCAGTTGATGACGTTTTACTTAAACATGTTGTAATATGACGTCACGGCCGCCATGTTGACGCGCAGCCATGTTGATTATATCGTCACGGCAGCCATGTTGACACGCAGCCATGTTGATTATAACGTGATGGCGGCCATGTTGGCGCGCAGTGACGCCGGCCATTTTGTGGACTCTCAACCCCTGATATTTATGAGAACGTGCTCTCTTCCATTCTGTGTCAATCTCAAGCATTCAATTTCAATATTTATTGAAACGCGGGAAAACCCGTCAAACCGGGATGGAGCAAGCTAAGCAAATTCGAAAACTTTTACCGGCGCCATGTCGAGCATACGCGAGCGCAAACCCTAGCTGCGAATACTGGATGTATTATTTAAAACTAAAGAGCGAGCTAGACGCCACAATACAATTTGATTTTGATGCCGCTGTTATACGAAACTTCACGGAAACGGTTCCATTGTTTGGCGAATGAGAGTTTCAGGTTTAGTGTTAACAAGGTCCGTGCGATTGTATTATTATGACATTGTTTAAACTGCATTCCGTACATGAAACTTTGATAAGGACATGAACAAGCACAGCTGCATTCAACTGTACCTAACATTCATAGTTTCAAACTTCATTAGTTTTAAAATATTTTGTCAACATGCAGTTGAAAGCTCACAAAAATGAACTCTCGTTCTATTTAATGGCCCTCCATGGATGAAAACAACTTTATGATGAAACCAACCGAATTACTTTCGGTAAACACCCACGTAGATAACTATCTTGCTTTTTCGGTCGACAATCGTATGCAAGAAAGAATAGAAGCTAATGCATGACTGTGTTTCTCTGTCACACACAAAAGATAATCCACGACACTTTATTAAAAACACGTCACTACAGAACTAGCGTCATAATTATTAAGCTTCTTGATATCTCTCTGATAATTGTAGCTTGCGCAAATATCTTCTAAGAAATTATCAAGCGTAAGATCACAAACAAAAAGGTCACAACTGTAGCAACTAGCAACTAAAGTATTCAGGAAGTAATTAAACATTGCGATGACTGGTGATGACATTGTCTGTACGTTGTTTTCCGATAGCACACGATCTCTGGAACTTTCAGATTAGTTCCTATAAATGTAAGAAACATCCGATTAAAACTGGGTTAGTACGGAAACTAGGTCAGACGCTACATGGCTTGTATTGCTCTCGAATAATTGATTAATCCCTTGAAAACTATAGATCGAGAAGCATTGAGAAGTTTTCGCGTGTCGTGGATGGAATCGATCTAAACTTCTGAGAGCGTTTCTTCTAGTTTCTTTGCAGTCTATGCATGGAAACCATGCTACTCCTGGCCTCGAGAGAGGTGCTCAGGGGTGCAGGATGGGAAACTCAATATCAGTCATAAATAAAGACGAGAAGTATAACAATCATATTACAAGATATGAAATGAAATGGTATTATTATGGTGTTGTCTCTGTAGCTCGTTGTACGCGGTTGAATGAATAGTCGGAGGGGTCTCGTAGGCTTGTACGAGGAATATATGTACATTAGTGAGAGCTGTAAAGGGGAAGGAACACTTGAATATTGCAAAGCCGGATACCAGCGGGAAATTTTGCATGGGAGTAGATAAAAATATCAGAATAAAAAATCCGCCGGGAGGCAAGCGATATCTCACCCCCAACACCCCCTAAATCACCCCACTAAAATAGAAAAATTACATAGCCTCTAACCCCAAAAAAGAGATTTTTATTCAAATTAGGTATTAAAATTATGTTTTAATGTGTTTTAACCCAATCGGCCTATTCTCATTTCTAAACCACATTTTTTCAACCCCCATCCTAATTGTTTATAATATTTTTACCTTGATTTCCAGCATTTACCAGTGAGGCACCTAGGGAGTTATCAGCATGAAATTTGGCATGATGTTCATAATAACCTGAAAAAATATAATCGCCGGGAGGCAAGCGATATTCCACCCCTTTTGTTCTCTACCACCTTAACTTTGGAAAAACGTAATGTAGTATTTAATACATTTTGAATATTTCAATTGCTGATTAAATTATTAGTCGATGTGTTATAGTCCAGTCAACAAATCATTCATACAAAAAAAAACAATTTTTTCACCCCCAACCCTAATAATAATACTTTTAGTGACAATCACTGTGTAGTAAGTTACCAGCATGAATTTGGTATGGTGGTAGATAAAAATATAAGAATTATACTATTCCGTTGGGAGGCAAACAATATTTTAAAAATATAAGAATTACTATTCCGTTGGGAGGCAAACAATATTTTACCCCTAGTGCCCTCTATCATCCCTTAAAATTGGATTTGGTACTAGGTCGTATTCAATACATTGAAATCATTAAAATTATCCAATAATATTATGCTCAAGCATGTTTCCATCCAATCAACCTAATTTCTCGTGTTTTTTTTACCCCCACCCCTAATAGTGATTTTTTTCATCAACACTTATTAGCATGAAATTTGGCATGGTGATAGATAAAAATATAAGAATTACTATTCCGTTGGGAGGCAAACGATATTTCACCCCTAGTGCCCTCTATCATCCCTTAAAATTGGATTGGTACTAGGTCGTATGTATACATTGTAATTATTAAAATTATCCAATAATATTATGGTCAAGCATGTTTCCATCCAATCAACCTAATTTCTCGTGATTTTTTTACCCCCACCCCTAATAGTGATTTTTTTCATCAACACTTATTAGCATGAAATTGCGCATGGTGATAGATAAAAATATAAAGAATTACTATTCCGTTGGGAGGCAAACGATATTTCACCCCAAGTACATCCCTGAAAATTGGAAAGAGTGTTCAATGATTCGTTTTTTTTCATGGGTGGTTATCTGGAAGAAAGTATTCAATTAAAAAATCTAATTAAAATTCAATAGTTTTGGTTTTATTTAAGAAATACAATAATAAGCATGTTGTGCGTTGGTATCTATGATTACATGGTACAAGGTGGTATTTTATAGCAGCTTCTTTCTCTCAATGCAGTTTCTAAACAAATGACGGTTTGTTTGTCTGAAGTGACAGTGTAATAGCACAGCCCCAAAACTCGGAACAAATTGTATGAAAATACCACCTTGTACCATGTAATCATAGATACCAGACCATACGTAGATACTTGTAACATGCTTATTATTGTATTCTTAAATAACCAAAACTATTGAATTTTAATTAGATTTTTAATTGAATACTTTCTCCCAGACAACCACAAATGAAAAAAAACGAATCATTGAACACTCTTTCCAATTTTAAGGGATGTCTTGGTGTGAAATATCGTTTACTTCCCAACGAAATAGTAATTCTTATATTTTTATCTACCACCATGCCAAATTTCATGCTAATAAGTGTTGATGAAAAAATCACTATTAGGGGTGGGGGTAAAAAAATCACGAGAAATTAGGTTGATTGGATGAAAACATGCTTGAAGAGCATAATATTATTGGATAATTTTAATAATTACAATGTATACATACGACCTAGTACCAAATCCAATTTTAAGGGATGATAGAGGGCACTAGGGGTGAAATATCGTTTGCCTCCCAACGGAATAGTAATTCTTATATTTTATCTATCACCATGCCAAATTTCATGCTAATAAGTGTTGATGAAAAAAATCACTATCAGGGGTCGGGGTAAAAAAAACACGAGAAATAGGTTGATTGGATGGAAACATGCTTGAGCATAATATTATTGGATAATTTTAATGATTTCAATGTATTGAATACGACCTAGTACCAAATCCAATTTTAAGGGATGATAGAGGGCACTAGGGGTAAAATATTGTTTGCCTCCCAACGGAATAGTAATTCTTATATTTTTATCTACCACCATGTCAAATTTCATGTTGGTAACTTACTAAACAGTGTTTGTCACTAAAAGTATGATTATTAGGGTTGGGGGTGAAAAAATTGTTTGTTTTGTATGAATGATTTGTTGACTGGACTATAACACATCGACTCATAATTTTAATCAGCAATTGAAATATTCAAAATGTATTAAATACTACCTTACGTTTTTCCCAAAGTTAAGGGTGGTAGAGAACAAAATGGTGGAATATCGCTTGCCTCCCGCGGATTATTATTTTTCAGGTTATTATTGAACCATCATGCCAAATTTCATGCTGATAACTCCCTAGGTGCCTCACTGGTAAATGCCTGGAAATCAAGGTAAAAATATTATAAACAATTAGGGATGGGGGTTGAAAAAATGTGGTTTAGGAATGAGAATAGGCCGATTGGGTTAAAACACATTAAAACATAATTTAAAACTAATTTGAATAAAAATTCTTTTTTGGCGTTAGAGCTATGAATTATTCTAATTTAAGGGGATGATTTAGGCGGTGTTGGAGGTGGGTTATCGCTTGCCTCCCGGCGGATTTGTAATTCTGATATTTTTATCGTACCTCCATGCCAAATTTCGCGCTCGTAGCCGGATTTGCAATATTTTTCCCGCTAACAGCTCTCACTACATGTAAATGTCTGAGATAGTTCGGATGATTCTATATCGATATAAACAGCATTGTTCTAAAGAACATTTGCAGGTGATGGTATTCACGTCAGGTCACATAGCTTGTTCGTATATTACTAGGCCGCTTCGCGAACGCTTTTTTTAGTCGCGTTGATGGATGAGATTTTTTAAGCACCATAACCTTAATGTCCATGTAAAATATGAACGTTGTAGCCCCAACCGTTTGGTCAGAATCAGCCCAAATGTCACGAAAATATCGCGCCAAAAATAAAAATAAAATCGTAAAAGTACGATATTCATGAGAAATATTTCTTCGATTGTACCAAAAAAACGTGTCAGGTCTAAAGTTCAGAGATTTCGAAGGTCCCCTCCAATTTTCATCAATATCACATATGCCGTTTGCCCGGTAACGAGCAAACAAACAGACAAAAAAAACATTTAAAAAAAACATCCGAGCTAATTTTTTAGGGGGTCAGTGAAATAGAAGTCTTCGCTTCGCTCATCCAAAAATACAAAGTTTTAAGATCCATTTTGTCTAATTTTCATTAATGTTGATGAACTCGATCAGTTGTCGAAGGACTGGCAGTACCTTTCCATGTAGCGTCTGTCTGTCTGTCTGTCTGTCTGTCTGTCTGTCTGTCTGTCTGTCTGTCTGTCTGTCTGTCTGTCTGTCTGTCTGTCTGTCTGTCTGTCTGTCTGTCTGTCTGTCTGTCTGTCTGTCTGCTGCAAGCGACAACGTGATGTCACATAGCGTGGGCAGCCATCACACACATACGTGAGACGACTCCAAGAAGAGGACCCCCCCCTCTCTCTCTCTCTCTCTCTCTCTCTCTCTCTCTCTGTGTAAGTGCTTTATCTGTTCGCAACAAACAACATTGAATGATGATTGTTGAAGGAACAGAGGAGAATGAAGTCTATGAGTCGATATGTTTCACTTTCACATATGCATGTCAAAGCAGCGGCTCACATGAATAACTGAACGCTCGTGATCCCAAACCAATACTGTTCCCGGCTGGATTAACGCACACTGGGTTGTGACAAGGGGAATATTTACCCGGATCACATATTTATTACTGATTTGCCGGAGTGCCCTGCCCATGTAAACTCGTCACCATAACCTTTTACACGGGGCAACTATACAAATCATGTTACTTGGTTGCTGCATGATCGAGTGGCCAATGTTAAAACATAGTTTGCAACACGCTGTCAGTAAGGAAATAAAATACATTATCGTTTTTATCGGTCGACTCTGAAAAGTTAGTAGCTACTCTACTGTAAATCTTCATCGTGATGAATCACCAGAAAGTTCTTTAAAGTATTACATTGATGCGTTATGATGTTTTAGCTTAAACTCTGCAACAAAGGTGGATATGACAAGCCTTGTATAGTAGGCTTCGACTTCTTTCTTATTGAATCTGTTTTGATAGATAATTATTCGTATCTCATCATACGATATCGATTTAACTCTTAATATCTGGGGCGAAACATTTGTAATCAATCGACAACACAAAAAAGTTAAAACTCTTTGTTTATTACCTCGTAGTTTCCATGTGAAGGGTGGGTGTCCTTTGTTCGCGCCGTTCTGAGAGGTAACTTTACACCTCTCGTCTTGAAAGTATAATCAAGTTAGATAGATGCCAGGTTCGCCCGAGGCTCCAGCTAATACCGGGACTTGAAGGGCTCTTCATAGTCAACAACAGCGACAAAATAAAACCGTAGCACGCCGAACTGGCTCATTGTCTCACTCTCGGTCTTAGGGAACAGAACAATATTGTAGAATGGAATAAATTGCAGCTGCAGCTGTTGAGGAATCTGAGGTGAAAACTTTCAGAAGATGTTTGGAGGAGGTAATTTTAGAAGATTTATGAAGTAAATGTTGGGATATTTTTGAACTATAATAAGTTGTTAATATAAGTACTTTCAAGCCACCATGTATACAACAGAATCGCAAGGTAAAACTAAACACTGCTATGTCCCGCCCTTATCTAGCTCAGTGTGTGTGGCTAGCATGGGCTAGAGTGACGTTGCATGTCGTTGTGGGGGGGCGCAGAGCTTCTACGTGGAGGTAATTGATATTAATTACTGTCACGAGAGCGGGTAATAGAACAAGAAGTATCGATCGACTGCGTTCATGTTATGTTACAACTTCATTTAGTCAAGTGATGAATAAGTTTTTTACTGGACTCATTCAATTGCGAAAATAAAGTCATTATCTCGATTACTTTTAGATAATCAAACTTTATATCGCTATCAGTCTAATTATGTAGGCCTAATGATGTTTTCTAGCATGCTCGTTAGATTTACACAATAGAATTAAACCATGTAGTGTATCACAACCAACCTTCCATTCATTGACAAACCAAAGTGGGATGTCAAATGTCAACTATATCAACATATCTCAATCTAGGTTCATGAACAAAATGTGTTGTTTCTCTTCAACCATTTCATGAGAACACGTGACTATCTGCATCCAGTTTAATCCTGAAGCAATATGACTGTAGTAATTGTGATTGTGACAAAATTTACTCCGACTGGCGCTCGAACCCATGGGTCTATGTGACATTGTTAGCCTTAATTAGTAACAGAAACATTCGTTGAAAAGCAATAATGTTTTAACTTTTAATGTACCATTACCAACCGAACGTTTCACCCGGCAAAGGCAACATGCTCCTCCCCCTCCTGACTCCTGACAAGCACCATTAGTCGTGTAGGATGTGGTGTGGTGGTTGCTAGGTACACGCGAGGCGCACAAGACGGATGGCGGGCGCACGTACGGGTAAGTGCTACTACTCCACTCTGTTAATTGCTGGAACTTTCATAACAGCCCTCTACACTACACAGTCTGGCATGGAGTTTACAAGCCAGGAGATCACGTACGAGGCCCTGTGTGTTAATACAACGACGAAACTGTAATTTGGGTCGGAAATAAAAGAACAAAAATAAACACGCATCAACTCGATACATGGAAGCTAAAAATAAGAGAAGTTTAAAAGTGTTTCGATCTAGATGGCGCTGGGATCAAAAGCGACGTCACGCATTCGAGCTCACGTTCGACACTTTTTTTCTAATATCCCAAAAAAAAAAGTGAAAACTTTAAGCAAACACATTGGTGGGGCATTGATGGAGGAGATGGCAACTTTAGTCGGTAGCACAAAGTGAACCATTAGCGAAGAGGCAGCATCTCCTCACGCAAGCCCCATCAATAACCATTAATCAATATCGAGGCAACGCTTTAGTTCCTCTCTCGCGCCGCGTGGAATAGCAAAGTGCCTCGCGCTTATTAGCGCGGTGACAAATCACTGTGACCCATGTCGGATGCTGATTCCTTGACGGGCTCATATCGGAACACAGATGGCTCGCAGAGTAATCTGTGTGTACTTTGAGATTTCCTGGCGTTTCAGGCAACTTCCAGGATATATTGCCTTGGCTCGAGCTTTTAAGAACTCGGTTTGGGAAATAGATCTTTTGATATTTTCCCAGAGTCAGCACCATAATTCTAAATCTGGTTGGCCATCAAACGGATCAAGAGATCGAATGAATTACACTGGTGCCTCGTGATGTACACATCCACGGTAATAAAGGTAAACAGCTACACAGTGTATTGTGTTAGATGGGCGATGCTGACGCCACTGTGCTAGAGAGCAAACTAGAAAATAATAATGTGTTTCAAAATTCATCTCATCAATCTCTAGGACGGACGTACGAATTATAGAAAAAAATACTTGTGAGAAATAGGAAGGAAGGAAAGATAAATGGTAATATTGGGATCTTCTTTCTGAGTGGACGTTTTATCGTGGCCAACCCAACACATACGTTTTGTGTTGAAACCTTGTTGTTCACGCATGTGTCCTTAACTCTATAGTGATAATCGTAATTTCAGAGTTGACCTCCCTGATTATAGCGAGCACCACGAAGATTGCTTCCATACGCACCCTCATATTTCTTTCTGGCTCGTTTAACCCCGCGCATCAGTTTCAATAGGAAATGATTGTAACCCATCCTTATAGCCAAGATGAGGAGCACATGCAGCAAATGGATTTAATAATCAACAACAGATAACCCCGTTTCGTAATTGCCCACACAGATGTTGAATTTTCAAACATCCCAACTTCCTTTTCGAAACTCAAACGATTGTTGGGAAGTTTTTCTTTGGTTGCGAGAAGAACGCTTTCATTTGAACAGTCGTCGACTTAAAAGCCCTTTTCCGCAACTAACTTCTAAAAGCAAGCTCAACAAGGGGGGGCATTGTTTATACCAACTATTAATGTTGGCGAAATGCATTAAGCTATACTGCTGTAATAAGAATGTTGCTAGAATAATTAAAAGCGGCTATTAAAATTAAGTGTGCGGGGATGGTATTGAATGCACACTACTATGCATTAATGAATACAGTAATTAGATTACATTATGTAAGTGCACACTTAACCGTTTTATGTTAGCCATAAAGGAAGTAGGACAATATACACTAATATCGCGAATGTTCTAATAATCGGATGATAAATAATTGACAATCAAGTTTGCTCAGACTTCCTTTTTTCGCAAATTGGTGATAATAATCTATGAGTGAACTGTCCATCAAAGTTCTGAGGGCGTAATTGTCTTCGTTATGAACGTCAGCAAGTTTCTCCGTGAAAACCCCATTAACGGAGAAGTAAGTGCATCATTTGATCGAAGAATAAGGGGGGGGGGGGTCTCCGTGCACCGTTAGCGTTGCAAGACTCGAAGTTCACCTGCACGGGCCCTCCACAGAAGGGCGCGAGTTGTTAGCGCCGTTTGTGATTTGATTGCAGCAGCTTGTGACAATTTGCTTTCCATTCTAAGCGAATGCAAGGCAAGGCACAAGAACAGGTGATGGGGAAACTTTAGGTGAAACTGTCGGGGCGGTTTGAGCATGACTGGTTCAACCGAAAGGTTCGTATGGAACTATGATGAAGATACACTGAAGGCACGTAGCCTACGTCTGTCCAAAGTGTCTGCGAGACCGACGAGTTTAAGCCACCTGCTTTCAAATTATGATGGTACGTCGAATCGAAGAATTGTTAGTCAAATCAGTAGGTAGATATGACCAGAAATTAATCATTTTCAATCGTCATTAGCAGACAACTCATGAGTCATCTATAAAGCCATCTTTAGAGTTGTTTCTTCATGTTCCGAATATACCGAAGCAACGAGCTAAAAATCGAGAAGAGAACAAAATCTCACATCTTCCGGATAAGTTGTAGATATATAGAAGACGTCCAATCCTTAACGGAATGCATTGCTAAATATAGCACAAGTTCTCCCCTAAAACCTAAGCGTATAAGATGGAAATTGAATGTGGAATCAAGCGAGACTCACATACACAGAACGGACATAAAACTCAAGTTTCATATATTTCACATCTTTTTGCAAATAGAAAAGCGAGCTTGCTGGTTGAGCCGCGCGAAGTAGGTAGTCGTATAATACGTGCCCAAGAGAACGAGGTCATACGGGATGAAATTACATCTCCGTTGTGACGGTAAACATGACAAACATGTTCATGTTGACATGTTGAGAGACGAGCAAGAATGCATATTGCTTTGTTTCAATAAATAGCGTGAGTTATTACTTCCTAGTACACGTGCATGGCATAATGGCAGGGGAAATCTACTGGAAACAATATTCTTACAGGCAATAATAATAATTACGCTTTGAAGGTGCACTCACGTGAACAGTGTAGACTGTACAGAATTATTATATAACGTTTCAAAATCTGTACGTACAATCGTATATAATTTTACTAAAACGTGGAGATACTACATTTTTATTAATAGAGAAAAATCAATGAAGCTACACATACCAATAACATAATATTCTTCGACAACGAATCAAGAGCCCACGAATACTTGTTCAAGGTTATGAAGTGAACCAACCGTTCTAGGCGTCTTCCATGGCCCGCATGTGAAACTAATTGTATTCTCGGTGCAAAGTGACTAAACAGTGTTGACGAAACTGAAGACAATGATGCAACAAATTCTCAGACAAACATGTTATTCTTGTTTCACCTGTACTAATTATCACTCTACTATAGCGGGTATGTGTTATTCATACTGGAGCCCGGAGCCGGTTCATATCCCATGCCGCACCGCGCGCACGTCCTGTACGTCTGCCAGTGAATTATAGAGGCTGGTTCCTGCAGCAGAGACCCATGAATTACTTCCAAACTTTTGACGATCTTTCCATTCACTACTTTAAAAGTTGATGTGCTTTATACTTTATAGCAGGCAGTAACATTTTGTGCACTTGCTGAAGAACTCCGTTGTAAATACACAGGCCGGAACCAGTTGACAACGATCCTATTATTGAATGCCACGTTGAACACTTTGTCGGTAAAGTGTAGTAAATAAAGTGAAATGGGATTAAGAGTTTTTCATGATTTCTTGCGACTATAAATCCCTTCCTTGACGGCTGAACTGTCACAAACAAAACAACATTTTACTCAAATGTGAGGGACAGATAAAAACGACTTTTTCATCGCTCTGAAATGTTATTCAAACGTAAACTATCATCATTTCTAACAAATTGCATCAACATCAATCACTATTATTAGCTAGATATGTACTTCGTTCAACGCAAGTCAAATAACCGGCTTTTTATAAGATGTGGTAAAAATGTACACGGCACAATTGTGTGTATATTTTCATACGCGTAAGGATAAAATATTCTCTACTCGCAACGTATTTCTGTCCGTTTATTCGTCCGCGTGTATCTTCTCGAGATGAACACCAAACATAACCTCGACCGGCATGTGTTCTGTGTGTGGAAATTACTCTAGATAGGATCCTACAGGACGTACTTGGTGACTCTGTGGTCAGGGGGTGGAAACCAAACGGCATGCGTTGTGTGTGGAAATTACTCTAGATAGAATCCTACAGGACGTACTTAGCGACTCTGTGGTCAGGGGGTGGAAACCAAACATAACCTCGACCGGCATGCGTTCTGTGTGTGGAAATTACTCTAGATAGGATCCTACAGGACGTATTTGCTGACTCCGGTTGTCAGGGGGTGGTGCAACCAACCCGGCACCTCCACCAAAAGTAATAAGAATATAGCCCACAACGTTGTACTTTACTACCTATTTCGTTTACTCCCCTAGGAGTACTTGTTATTTGAAAACATGTATTGTAACTGAGTGATGACTGAAAATACAAATATATTTTGTATTTGCGTTATAGGCCCACGTTTCCAGTATGTATTGAACACTTATTTCATATAAAGCTATGCTTTTTATTTTGTTTAAAAACCCCGTAGCTGTTAAACCAAAGACGCATGAGCTAGAGTATACAGGGAGGGAAGATACGCGAACGCCAATAGGGTAGCGCCCTTACTCCCATCTCTTCACAACACACACAAAAGAAAAGTATTTGAATAATATAGATATCTCTCTCATTAATCTTCCATCATTTACAATAAATGACTGTGCGTCAAGAGCATCTTGAAACGTCCGAACGATTATGCAGAGTGAGAGAAATAGTTCGAATATAAGATAAAACATGAATGATCGGGGATCCCATTTCTCCACATCACAAGGGGTTGATTTATGCGCGCTCGGGTGCTTCCTCGGACGAATCTTACCCCATCACTTACTGCCATTTATCCGTGCATTACACACCAACGAATAGGATCAAAACCACACAATTTACGTGATATGTGGGCCTGCAGAAGGAACACACCGTTTGATAAGAGTAAAGCGATCCTATACCAGGCAAGCTAGCATACCCTTCAGTCCTGAATCAACAGAGAAAGTAATAATTGGTTGATAACTTATTTTAAAAAATAGCTTATTTTGAGTGGTTGAGTGGAAAGGTTTGAGTTGAATTGTTAAAATCGAATAAAAAATGTGAAATTAAATTTGAGTGAAGAGTATTGATAGCCAGTGTATCGAAGAAAAATATGATAAATAAAATAAAATTTGCGAAAGATATGTAATTGAGATAGATATGTAAGATATGTTGAGAGGATCACACACAGGCAATTGCACCAATTACAATTGTCCCAATCCACAAAAACAATACATTATTTGTAGGCTGAAGTATAATTAGCCAGAGAGTAGACCGATGCGAGCTTGCAAGTGATTCTGCAAACAGCTGGTGGCGTGAACAGTAATATGAACAACACAAGAACGAGTGTTAGTAAATATCACTTGACTGAGCGGAGACTCCTCGAACTAAACAACTCGTCCACTAATTGACTCGGCCGCTAATTGAAACCCCCTAAGTTAGTTTGGGCGATCACCGGTTTAGCAGGGACAGATTAGTGCGAGCGTTGTAATAACATCGCATGCATTAACTCATCAACAACTGGATCCGCTTTTAATCGAATGTGGGGATCTGAAAAGGGTCTGCCTAACTCATTTAAAACTTAAGTGATACTAAAAATTACATTAAAGTGAAATAATGATGCCGTTTTATAGCCAATATAATTTACTAGTCATGGGGGTTGTGGGGGTGTAAGCACGCGACCCAGCACATGTTAATTAGTTCCCTCTTTATATGCGTGGAGGTGCAAGTTATCTCCCGACCACGTAAGAGTAAGAGAGTCGTCCCCACTCTCCTATACTTGGTCCAGGGTTAAAGACGAAGTAGGAAAAAAGAAGGCTATAAAAAAGAAAAATGAAAATAAAGTCCCCCTTTTCAATTCGATATCTTTGGCTTGCTTCAAGAAAATATATATCAGAGTCAATAAGAATAGAGACGGTTTGTAGAGGCATGCATACAGCACACAATGGCGGGTTGAATTCAATGGGAGTAGATAGAGAAGGTGTCTTGTCCGTAATGGAGTGTGGGTCTATAATGGTTGGAGAAGGCTGGGATTACTTGGCACTTCTCTGCTTTACCAACAGTATTTCCTAAAAGATTCTGAAGCTTTGTTGGGGTAACAATATCAGTAATGAGACAAGGCACAAGTCACACTAGCTGCATGGCCTCATCAATTCTCTCTTTGGATTGATGCGTTGAGAAAAATGCCGGGATAAAATTACACTCATCGTATTAGATAAAATTAATAATTGTATTAAATAACACATTAATTGAAATGTTCAATACTGCCAAGTAAGACCGCAATGTAGAAGCACGGTGAAATAAGAAAACGAGCGGTAATGGCGGATATCCACTTCCCGGTTCTTGGTAAACTGTATTTCCCGTCTCGATTAGCCTAGAGTTAGATGTTTAACCTCACACTCTTAAATGCCAAGTAGATAACTAAATCAAGCAATGTTTAATACTATCCGTAATCAATAAACTGGAGAGAAAATAAGAACAACTGGTAAAAATTATATTATATGCTTGAAGCTCTATAACTAAGATATCAAAATTGCGAATTAAAACCAGTCGAAGGGTATTTAAAAATACAATGCAAGTTACAGAGTGACCAAGAAGCAACTTTTTGTGGTTGAATGTTTGTTTTGTATGTATATGTAGCCTATAGTTAAATAAAAGCATTCACGGTTATTAATTATGTTCATTATATTATAGCTTTCGGTTATCCGTGTAGGTGTAATTTTGTAAGACAATATGTTTCGTGCTAATTTCATAGCACTTTTTCAAGTCAAATATATTTTGGAAGTTATGTATGTATGTATGTATGTATGTATGTGTATGTTTAAGTCTTATTAAAAATACAGGTGACAAAAAAATTGAGAAATCCGATAGTGATAATGTTCGGTTGATATAGTTAGAAACTAGACTATCAGTGACTTGGAAAACGTGGAAGGAGAGACGAGTGAGGTGGATAGAACAAGTTGAGTATCTACGAGGAAAGAAGTGTAAGATGGTGTGAGAACCGCGAGAGAGGCAGAGGTGTGGTTGTGTGTGGTGAAATTACTAAACAGCCTTAAACCAATAGAGAAACCTTATCAATAGAATTATTGGCAGAAATACACTCGAACGCCAACTACCACGAGATGAAAATAAAACATGTCCTCTGGTGAATATCGATAAGGTATTACCGCTAAACTTTCTCAAAACATCGAAGATGTATCTGCAATAATCAATGGCCACCTAATCCCACCTGGCAAGCTAGCAAGTGTAACTTCAGCATTAACACCGCTATCACATACTCCCCGTAATCTGGAAACTTTCCTCGGGCCGGCGAAGAGGTGACTATGATTTAAAGCGCGTTAGAAGGTAAACTTACTGAATCAGATGGATTAAACATTGCGAGCGTGACTCTGCCCTGTTCCCACAGATTTCTGATTTCGGTATTCTTTTCTCAACCCTCTGTGTGGATTTTCTTGAGGCTCAACTCTTTCCAGAAAGTTATTTCCCTGTCGATATATAAGACCCTGGATCAGCGTCCAGGCTGGGGCCCTCTGACCATCGACATCTGAACGTAACGTGTGGGATTATACGTCTGGACCGGTCGTCCTCTTTCACGTACGTCAAGACTAGACGTACAACTCACGCAGCTTTCAATGCAAGACGACAGAGTGAACTCCAGATCAGAGAGGGCGAAACGTTTTTTTTTTATACATAAGCGCGCAAAAACACTTTTTTCCGCTTGCCGCTAAAACTTCTACTATGGCTTCCGTGAAAACAATTTTTTTACCTGTACGGCATTTTTGGAGAAATTTCGTGTGACACAATCTTACATCAACGATTTTAGATTTCTTTCCCACATTCCCACATTCTGCTACCTGATTTCAGATCAGTGGTCAAGTAATTATTCCACGCTAGATACTCTAGCTCTTGGACCGTTTGTTTTAGTGAGGCCTTTCATTTGTGTTCACAATTATCGATTAGCGTTTTTATTTTATTTTATTTCAACAACTTTTGTATTTATAATGTATACATATCAAGTTCACATATCAAATTCACAGAAATTAAAATTAGGTTTTAGGGAAAAGGAGAAAACACATTTAAATAAGAACTTAAAATAAACAAAACAAACAAAAATTTGAGGTACATCCTATCACAAGTTACCTAAATGTGAGCCTGTAAAAATAACAATAGCCAAAAAGTGCTTGTCAAAATGTTCTAAATTATTTCCTTTTTTTATTTAATTAAACCGCATTTAACATATGTGCATGTAGCTAAGCTGGCAGTCACATTTAAGACACTTTGAATCACGTTTCACTAATCGCTCTAATATATGCGGGGAAATTCAAACAACCATCAAGTATAGGCATACACATAAAATAGTACGTCGTACTTCTATAACAAAGTAAGAAACTCCAAGACTGGAGTACTTCCAAGTTTAATACTTTATTAAGAATATTGCTTCGTGCATCGACGACAAAAGTTATAAAACTTATTTCCTTCAGAACAGTTTCAATATAAAATTTAACAGAAAATTTTCGAAGGTAAATTACGGCCAAGCTGCAAACAACATATAATCAATCATCATCAAGGCTGCACGAGCTAATGTTATTATGAGACTGTGTGTGATTCGTTCTAACGACGCGGGCAAACACAACTAGGTTGATCCAGACGGGCGCCACCAGTCTTCCGTCGTTACAACTTGCATCATTATGCGATCATTATCTGTTTCTTCTGATGTGTATTCTGCAAGGTATTTCCTTGTGTGTCTTCTAACGTCTATATGCGGTGCTCTTCGAGTCGTTGATGAGGGACATGCATTCGAACCCACGTTCCCCATCCTGTGCTCGACTTCTCCGGAACTACAGCAGGGGGCGGACCATTCATGTTCGTGTCGCGATGAAACGGTGATATTGTGACGGTACAGGTTGGCCACACAACTCAGATACGCAGATACTAACGCAACCCTAACAATAACTACTTCCTTCACACACGCAGCACCTGACTAGGAACCTCTACGTCACGGAATACAAAGCAGGGTGACCAACATGCGAGCAGGTTGCATTGTTACATACCACCCTGCTTCCTCAAACACGCCATTCCATGGAGGACCACCCAATACGGTTTACAACTAGCTTCTTAGAGAAAGTACAAAGATATGGAAATATAATTTGGGGATATTTTATCATTTCAACCTGTATACATTTTCTCTTTGATATCTGATACATTTGACAACCTCGGTCTAACAGTAAAAGAGATTTCATTGAACTAACATTGGACTTTACTTTATAGTATTTTGAATCATCTCTGAGCCCCATTCATTGAAATAAATAAGATATGATATACGTCGAGAAAATATGTGACTGCGGCCTATAAAACTAGACCATGATACAACGTACTATTTAACAGGCCGTCATTGAATGCAGTCACACCAATAAAAAATCCTGACCCAACTTTTTGTTAAAAATACACAATCAGATTATTTTGACACAAGAATGTTGGGGTATTAGTTGTGATGGATGGCTTGCGCTACGTACACATGCTCCAAGCAAGCAAGCCAGCAAGTGTGTCTAGCAGGCGAGTGCGCAACAGGCAGCTTCATTGACAAACTGGGTTAGTTTTTAACCGTCACTATTGCGATGTTTATCCCAGTTCTTTAATTTAAAAAATTGAAACTAAATTAAAAGCCTGGATCTAACTGTAGATTGCAGTACTCGTACAGTAGCAATACTCATATTAGTGACGTGGATATATGAGTCCACATAACCCACGACGCACTTACAAGCGCCCGAGCACTAATTCAAATCAGAATTAATTTATAGACCTAATTAACAGTACTTTACATAAACTATTTTTCATATAAAGTTGCGATCGTGTTACTTACAACGCTGTACTCTCGCACATACATCACCAGCTCGCTACATACATGGATTACATCGGACGTTAACACTAGTTTATTTGATAATTTGAGTGAAATTAATCCACTCATTGCGGGTGATTACTCAAATAATTACAAATGATTACTTAATTACACAAGCCTATTCAAAACAGACGGTGGAGTAGGAGGGAAATATTTTCAAAATACGATTTAGTTTCCCGTGTAGTAAAATAGTGTGCTCGATCATTGTCTGTCTGTTTGTTGTTGTTTTGTTTTGTTTCCAAGAGTACTGACGATGTCAGGTTCAACAGTACGTGTGTTGATTTGGTGGAGGTGCCGGGCAGCTGAACGTTGCACCTATTTGTTCATGAGTGTGCTGACAGCGGTACGGTAGAACCCAAAAGAAGAAGCGAATCGTAGAAAAAGAACACTCAAATAAAATAATACTTGACTTACAACTTATCAAATGTCGTTATTGGTGGAGGTGCCGGGTAAGAAGAGAGTTTCAAAAATAAATTATTGTTGATTACTTTTTTCTGCTAACGGTAGAGGTGCCAAGTACAGAAATACTGCATTTTTCTAGAGGGCTAGAACCGTCTTCCTGTATTGTATATGGATGTGACATTCTGTATTCCTTGTTGGAGAGCAATGTCAACAAAGAACGCATGTCAGTCTGAGGGTACGTTCGGTTTTAAATCGCGAGACGTGACACATAGAGACGGACGGACAGAAATGTGACGCATAAAGGGAGTTGGGCTTCCTAATTAGCAGCCTGAATCGAGCCAGCGACCATCCGAGCAAGAGGAGACCAACTAGACCAAGCTCAGCTGCCTCGTGTTTTAATATATAATTTATCACACTGATCTACAGGGAAATTTAGGGCAAGACAAGATTGTCTCCACGTGAAGATATTAATCTTGATTAGTTAAATAACTTATAAGTAAATAGTCTCGAGTGAGCTATAGAGAAAATTAAATCCATTCTTAAGCTAATAGAACATCAAGTTATTAATCATGGGAAAACTTGCGTAACAATAATTATACGGGATTTGATTACAACATTAGCACATCAATCTTAGCCTGAGAAGCTGGCCCAAGGTTACAACACCCACGCTCATACTTCACACACGGTTCGTCAAAACAAGGAATTTCGCTTTTCAAATTACAAATTTAATCCACAAAAACTGACAAGCGATTGAAATATTCGCATGTTTGTTTTCAATTAGTTTAAACAAACATTTGGCCTTTTGTGAAAAACTGTTGTCATCGTTGGATCCGATTAATTTATGTTTGATGGTAGAGTAATTCATGTAATGATATATGCGTGATCGGTTGATTTATCGAGTACGGTGTTGATACAAGCGCTGGGCTAGTTTCTCCATCGAGCGTCGAGGAAAATAAAGGGAATACCACCGACCATGCAGGTTGGAACTAAAGGCCGAACCCTTAATAAACTACCCCACGCAAACTGATGGCTAATTTCCCTTGAGATGTCGGCCCATCTAAAGGCAAAGGAAACTTGCATTTCAACTACAGACATAATAAGTTCCATCAAAGGGCACTGAATAAAATTCTAGTCTCATTTGATGAGTTTTATACAAAACATGATGCATATGATACATTAATCAAATGTGCGAAACGTTGACTTTCTTCATTAAAGTGAGACAAGTATTTTAATATATTATAATGTTGAGTACACGCTAATACAAAGCATGTTTTAAGTGACATTTTTAGTTTCAAACTCATTACTGAGAATTCAAACTAATTGCGATATGAGTCATGTATAATCCAATGATTAAACTTGATTATGATTTAATTGCAACATTCAATTTAACAAATTTGTAATTGCAAAAAAAGGAACACGCTGAGATAGCTTATAGTTCGCTACAAACACACCTTAGGTTAATTTAATTTACTTGCGTTACATCTTAAAAGCTGTGTAGTATTAAGTATCTTGGTGAATGAAAGAACACGGACTCACAACTACGGGGCTAGTAAAGACACGTGTTTTATCCAGGAGAGCCGGCACAGAACGGTAAACGTGAAAACAAAAGACACACAACACAAGGTTACGCGAACTGGTAAAGCTAGTTTTCTCCCGACTCACTTATTTCACTTTTAAAACACGTCTCCTTATGTATTATCGATGAGGTTGCGTACAGACTGTGGGCAAGGATAAGAGCCAGACACTTATAACTCGGTTTTATGTATCTTTTTTATGTATACTCTCGATTTTGTTTCCAATACGTTCATGAGAAGGCCTCGTTAATATACGTTTTATTTCGTACCAACACAGTCTTGAATGACTCGTTATTAGGTAATTCACCGAATATTGGGTGAAATAACAATTAAATTAAATGCCATTCACGATATCTTCGGTAGAAGTTAAACATTCCTACTACGCACGCTTCGTTCAATTAGCCATAAATGACGTGTTTTCCTCATGGTTAACACGGCAGAAAGAAGAGGGAGGAGGGGGAGGAGAACATCCAATTTAATGAGATTTTACAGAAAAATATGTGAAAAGTGAAAAATATATCGAGTCGAGTCCAGCTGAGAGAGGAAAATGTTTTAGTACAGCGAGCTGTTGGACACGAGTTTCATATAATTTTTTATAATATTTTACATCACTGGATTTTCCGATCCCTGTAACAAGATTACGGTTGAGATGGATATCGTTAAAAATCTCCACGATGCTGATTCAAGCTATCCGCGACCCATCTGATCTCATTACCAACAACATAAGCCACAGCCGGCCAATTAAGACGGGGAGACGCGATCTTTACAGTTCTGTCCATGAATATCAAACGACATCATAGAAAAATAAAATGTTTTTAAATGGACAGAGGACATAAAATATCCAAGGACTAATGGGGTTCTTTCATGTTTCGTTCGGTATACGTTCACTTTCAAACTATTAGCAAGTACTTAGAACATGAGTAGAAGAATACATGTAGAATAATATAATAAGAGTTTCGGAATGTGTTGTGACAACTGACAATGATATTATTAATATCGTGAATGCATTATAGGGCGCGTAAAATAGATGATGTGATGTTTGACATTTCACAGTATAATAAGAGACGGTATGCTATTAGAAATACCAACATGGTGGCACGCGAAACTCTAGCGGTGTTCTTGGAAAGAGTTCTGTGTACGATCATGCACCCCGGCCGTGTCGCGTGCGCTAGTAGGCCGTGCGTCTAGCCGACCCGACCCGACCCGACCCGACGCATTATTACCCAGACAGGCCGGAGGGCGAATTACTCCGATCTTGTTGTGACAGCAAATGGAAATTATTTTTAACAATATATGCCGCGACCGTTTCCTGGTTCTGAGTGTTCAGGGGGGAGGGGGGTCTTGGCGGATAAATTGCAAACTTCCCGCCGAGTTGTGATTGCAAATATTCAACTGAAGCTGTTTACACACACATACCGGATAACATCAAATAGTCTATATTTAAGAAATTATTTATAAGCGTTTCAATCTTTCGTCAAAGATTATTATTGAACATTACGCTGGTACGTAGCTAATAATGAGGGGCGGTGTCATGTTGCGGATTTATCGATTCCGTCCGGTTACGTGTTGTTAATATTTTCTACGTAAATAAGTTAATAACCCAACTCGACTCGCAGCTTCAAGGAGAGCGCTCGCTTCGTGGCCGCACCCGCGCTAAACGGCGAAGCGTGGAATTTCTATTTGAGATATCATTCTCGTTCACAATATTCAATATTGAATGGATCGTGCCAACTGCCAAGGATGAATGAAATCATCCACAACCGTTCTCTACTTCGTGTTTTACGGGCACGAGCAAATAGCAATGTTCAATTATTCACGTGCCAACTGGAATGCAGCAAACCAAATAATACAAGTAGCAAACCGGAAGAGCGTAATCGACAGTTACGATATATTAGTATTCATAAATAGCGTCGCGGAGTGGCTAAAAGCCAAGTGGGCAGAGTGCAACGCAGTCTGTCATTAGAGTATGAGCAATGAAAGAGACCTAACTCTTGGTACACTTACTCCGATGTATGAATGAATGAAGTTCGTATGAGCAGTACGACAAGTAGTGAGGAGGCCTATATCAGCTCATTTCCTTTGTTTGTTATGTTATCAATCAAATTAAAACTCACCACCAAAGATGACTGTCATGATTCACATGACCATCATTAGCATTATTGAATTTCGATAGTTTTTGTTGTTGATTATTTACTTATTTAATTTTTTTACTTTAAGAAACATTTAAGTATGACTAACTAACAGAAAAATCCACAAAGTATGAAACCGAATAATTATATTGTTGAGGAAGACACATTCTAAAACCAAGTATGTATAGTATGGATTTAATTGGGGATAAACATGAAACTAACTATTTTTAATTTCAAAACATTTAAAGACGAAAGTTAATACAGCTTGCAAAACATAACAAACATAAGTTGTTCTTGTAATTAAGAAATTCGTAATTACTATGAATTTATAATAAACAATGCCAACCCCTAGGCGTGCTTAGTTCCGAGGAATACTTGGATACACGCGCCAATAGCAGTCTCAGACTCGACTAGAGCTGCACTTTATCTCTATATTTATAACTCCAATAAATCCGAATATATATATGCATGGAAAAGCAATGGAAGTGGGTTATTCCATTGCCAGGAGTATCTCAAGTCCCCGACCAGTGTTCAGTCTCTGGTGCTGGCTACCACTATCGTTATACACACAATATATTGTCCTGTCCACGGCAATAACAGGAGCCACTATAGCCAGCGTGGACAATGGAATTGTCCAAGATATCTGAGAAACACATAGGTACCATAAAGCGACAGTGTGTAAGAATAATCTTCACACATTAATTCAAGCATGTCAGAAATAAATTCAGGTCAGTTCCCACAAACCGGAATTGACTGCCGTTTTGAAGAATTTTTCAATTTTGCATAATATTGATAATTTTGTGGTTGTAAAGTAAATATTACCGATGTAAAATAAGTAATTATATTTTTTAACGGCGGATATATGATTTATTATTTATTTATTTAGCTTGTATCCTATTAAATTATAAAAACTGATTTATAAAGGTATCTCACTGATGGCATAGTATATTTTATCGCTATAGCGCCACGGGTAGTGTAAACTGAAGAAAATAAAACGATAATTTCAACAAGTACTATCAGTTTTACTAACATTTCAAACTTAGAACGACCTACAAATTATTATACAAATGAAAAAATATTAGGTATTCAATGGATAATGTATAACCCAAATTACATAACTTATCGATTCGAGTTGAACTTCCAATTTCCATTGACTTTGGAGCCCCTCGTTACACACTCATCTTTGTTGCATCGGTCTCTCTCTCTCTCTCTCATATTTAATCCATACGCGTGACTAAAAACATCTCGTTACACATTTAGTTAATTGAACGTTTAGCATACGTTTACATAACAGACTAACAGCCCTCGGACATGGAACGTTATGCTGTGATGTTTCCACGCGGTCTACCGACGCCCTGAACTCGCAGACGTATTCACACATTTGTTCGAGTGTCATCGTTAAGTTTTAATTAGTGACCTTTACTTAGTTCAAGAGAGTGGTCAACGGGGTGACATTTTGTTTCGTATTATTAGACTGTGGCCGGATTCCATCCAAATGGGCGCACGAAGACAATGGGAACAAGCGGAAGTGCTGTGTCCAAGGGAAGTGATAAACAAGCATAACGACTACAACACTTTTAACAATGATAAGTTGGGGGTAATTGTGTTAATAATCGGTTCACGTTATTGATGTTAATATAAGTCTAACAAGGCGTGACAGTTTAGGAAGCAAAGCGAGCATTTGCTACCTAGATACACACTAAAATATAGAATGGAAGGTGTGTTTTCATTCCATCTGCGTAGTTCACTTCTTTCATTCCCTTTTTTAAATTGCGACATCGAAATCGATGTTGGTAGGAAAGTCTAGAAAATAACGTTAAAGTATTTATTAGGCCCATCCTGATATTTTTTACTCGGCTTGAGTGAATTGGCGTGTCGGTGTATACGGTGTTCGCTGTGAGCCGAGGACATGTACACATACAGGGCTACATTTTATATTTCTGGTAAAACGTATCCACAAACGCAATAGAACGCCAGAAGGTACATAAAATATATGACAACAAGTAGGTTTCATATAAATTGTGTAGCACCTAAGTTCAATATACAGATACAAGAAATAGCAAGTAGAGTTTTGAGAGTAAAAACCGACTTGAACGATAAACAAATTGCGGTAGAAAAGCGGTTAGACAAGGGCTTTAGTTGAAAATAATGTACAAAATCAAGATTTGATAAAATTACAATGATGATGATTTAATTCAAATGCAATGGTTTGTAGATCTAGATACTTGTTTAAAATTAATAAATATTAAGTTTCGACTTTATCAAAGCTCTTGTAAACACGAGGGTTGGACTTTGAGTTCTGTGTTGAACATGGAAAACATAGGAGATGGCCGACACTGTGCATGCAAGTAATGACCGCAGCCGGGTACACCGTAATCTACTTAGAAAGACGTTAAACTAAATGCAACGTGATAATGTGGCAGATAGGTAGGACTGGGCATTACAACCAGGGGCAATGGTTTGGAACACATTGTCGCCGGTTGGTGGTTGCTTCTAGCTATAGAGGGCGACGCGAAACTACGCCTCATACGACGCGGAATCCTGGGTGTATATGCTAGAATAGCTGAATTCCATAAAATGCACTAGCCTGGGCTCAAGTATAAATTGATGGAGCAGTGCCTCAACCTGCACTGCTATTATATCAACTGGGGTTGCTCTCAATGGCATCCAGCTTTCGTCAGGTAAATACAACGTTATTTATTTATAAAGTGTGAACACAAACTAGGACCGCGAACGCTAATGTGTGTATTTCACAGAGTCCCAAACGCAAACATGAAAGCAATCCGATGTTTACCTCAACATGCGGTGGCCGGTACTTTCCACAAGAGAGGACTTGCAATAGACGATTCAGTGGCGAGGAAACTCCTCGTGCCACGAACTTTTATATGAGCAATTGATGTCTAAATATTTGTAAACAGTTTTTGTCATATTTATTTCTTATTTTGTCAATAGTAAGCTTTCAGAAGTTTCATATTTCTGAAGAAAATGCACTTTGAACTCGAAAAGAATTCTGAAAATAGTAATAAAAGTGTTATACCAATAAAACATGGCAAGTGCAGCTGCTGCTGCAGGCTCTAACGGCAACTCCAGACTGTCGACGAGGGCTATTCGGCCAAGTTTGTCTATTTTCCAAAATATGCTACTGCTAATATGCTTCTGAGAGAAAAATATTTTTTAGTGGTATTGGTATTTTGTACCGATTTGTACCGCCAAACGAAAAAATTAGCAGGAAAACAATTGTTAAAAAAATATTTTTTCTCTCAGTCAGCCTATAAAAATACAGTTGAAAATTAATGTCACAAAAACACAACACCCTACGTTGAACGGTGTGCCTTGGCGAAATGAAGTTTGAAATTATTTTTAGGTGCCGATATTGGCCGTGTACCGGATCAGAAAAAATTGAAAAAAATAGTTTTGATTTTCTAAAATATCCAGGTTTCAAAGCCATTCGCTATATTTTGACTTGGTAGCATATTTTGGAAAATAGAAAAACGCGGTCGAATAGCCTTAAAAGAGTACAGGACAAACATGCGTTTCAGGCAAATTGCTGTTCGCTCGGCTGACTGACACCACAGGTGTCTGAAATTTTGAACAAATTTCAAAGAAAGTGGAAATATAGAGCTCTATAGTAACACATTTTTAAAGTTTGCTTTAAAATCATTTATAAAACATAAATTAGTTTTCACGAATTTCGATATTGTTAAAAAGTTCAAAATTGAATGTTTCGTGATTTTTTTCTGTCTGAGTTAAAATTTGTAAAATCTATGACCGCAGGGTTCTCCATATATTATATGTTTTGTTGACAACTTTGCAAAGTTTCATATACGTCGGATGCTTCTTGGCCGAGCGAACAGCTATTTGCTAACTGCCAAATGTGTGCTATTCCTTCTTAATCCAGTAGCTGTAAGTCGGTCAGACTGAAAGATAGTCGTGAGTTCGAGTTCGATCAGGCGGTCGGCGAGGATCGATCTGAGGTTTCCCAACAGGAGCAATCATTTCCCAGCTAAATGAATGCGGGCAGGGTCTGGTAGGGTGGTATAATTGCCCACAGTGCTTCTCTCGCGACCAAAGCTAATCGATGTGCGAACACAGGAGACGAACAGTTTAGCGCAGGGACAAGACCACCTTACCAAGGAAGTTGGAGCTGACAGCGCCTTGCTACCCAGCAAACACACAAATTCACTTTTGTAACTAATCGGTGCCGGTTTGTTAACACACATGCCAATTTACTGCCGTGTTGCCGTGTCGCGTGTTTTCATGAGTGCCGTCTCGTCACCGTTCCGTTATCTGCTTTTCCCCTTGCGTTGCATGAATTCTTGTATTAATAACCGGCACCAGATTGTTACCGATCGGGCCACTGTCAATGTCTACCAAACCGATACCCTTTTACTGCCGTACAGTCTGCCCTTTGGACCTTAATACGGCACTCAAATGGCATACTATAACTTTTATTATATAAAGAAACAAGAGAGATGTTTTATTATATTCATGCCTATTTGGTGTTCACGTTTTGTTATTAATTGCTGTTTAGCTATATGTTTATTGGAACCATTTATATTGGTATGCTTGTATACATGTACAATACAGTAAGGCAATATAATTGCTAATTTTAGCCAGTGAAACAAAAAAGCATGTTGGAATTATTACTGAAATCAAATCAATCTAGACCATAAAGATCTTTCAACACGAGTTGTATGTATTATATCCATTATCCAAGCACCATGATAATGAATACATTATTAATTTTCGGTTACCGCCACGGAGCCACAAGCGTACCACCATTGAATTGTTTAAGCAGATAGTTCTGTAGCTTTTTTGGCCTGCTAACATTTTCTCTTGTAATGCAGTTAAATTGAAAATTGCAACAACGTGTAGAGAGAAGACAAGTTTCACTTTTTACCAACTGAGTACAAAAAGATATGAAGATCTCTCATGAAGTCATTTAATTTTGGTTGCATATGGCAATAGACTTAGTACCGTTGTCTTTAATACGTATCATCAGCATCGCATCGGACAGCCCATAATTTATTTATGCAGATGCACCCGCCCCGACCTATATCAACAACAAGAACAAAATTTCGAACATGCGCTTTAAAACAGAACTCACATGGAATAATATTATTTACTGTACCCACAATAAAAATATACTGTACACCATTAGTATAATAATATACTGAACATAACACATCCAAAATAGTTAAAAGGCGATACAGATAGGCCACAGAGCAAGCGCACAATAACTACAATTCAGTCAAGTCGATTTGCTGTTGTATCTATAGGTGATTATGCCCACTCACGTTCAAGCTTCGTCGTGGCGCAACGGTTAAAGGCTTGGCTTACAGATGGAGAGTCCCTGCTGGATCGAGTTCGAGACACGTAACTTGAAACTTTATAATTACTTGCAATTAATATGTGATGTGTATCCACCTACAGTCTATCGACTGGTGTCAGAAAATTACTATGAAATACCTATATATATAACCGATATTATATCAATCAATCTTTTTTGTTTTGTTTTTATAGTTACATATTTTGCTCCTGGATCGCGCTACGGATGATACGTTGCCGAAAGAGTGCCGTTCTAGTGACGAGATTGGGAATTGCATGTCGTTGCATGTGCCACTTGGCTGCTGATCGGATAGCATTTTGGTGACAGTTTGTTGCCATGTTCTGCTACTGTATTGTTAACATCAAAGGGGCCATAAATTCAGCGTTTCGGTAACTTGCTGTGTTGACAATACGTCACCCACATTAATAAAAAGTGGGTGCCGTTTGGATGCCAAATTAAGAATTTGTGTTTGCTGGGTAAATATTCACTAGATGTGGCTTTGCCAGAGAGTTTACCATTCATTTCTTGACACACGAGAGCCATGTTATACTGTACAAATATCCTGATTTTTGTTTTGATTTGCATCACTAAAGCTCTGTAGCGGTGCGTTGATGATAAATAATTAGCCTGAAAGGTGCTTATCATCCACGACAAAGAAAATATATAAGAGAAATTGCCCTATTTTATTATATATGAAAATCAGTTAAATGATTGATTGATTGAGGTCTTATTAAGGCGGGATTAGGGCTAATGAAGCCTTATCTTCCATCCAACCTGATTTTAGTAATACATAAACACTATAAAAAATAATTAAATTTAATTGTTACAGCTTATCCTAGATATAAAAGTAAACAAAGAATATTTCATATGAATGATGAAATGAAACTATATAAACAAAATACATGTATATAAGGAATCAACTTATATTACTGTTATAGAACTTAGTTGTGTATGTGGGTTGTTAGCACAAAACAATTTTTTTTTAAGAAAATATAAGTCCGCGTGTAATTCTACTTAAAATATTTATATTATTAAAATACACAATCATTCACACGACAGAGTTGGGTAGACTAAATACGAATGTATTTATTTTTTATTTAAACGGTGATAAGTTAGTAAAAGAGGAGTAATTAATTGTAAAAATAAAATAAAAAATATCGCAACCTAGTTTATCAATCTATTCCAAACATACTGGCTTCAGCCACTATATGCTATACATGCGCGGAGTGGGAATGGGTTGGAGATGGAGATAGACACAGAGGAGGGGACGATTGACCGTGCATTACTCATTGATCGTGAGGAGCTAAGAGAATCACTTTATTTCCCCCATTACATCAATAGCCCTAGCGAGAGCACCCGGTAGGTCGCCCTAATGACCATCTCAGAGGTAAAGAAGGCTGTTCCAGGAGCTCCCCACCTCCACGCCGCTATACAGTCTGGAGACCAAGTCATGTTTGACCGGTCAGTAACAGTCACATTAAACTAGATTCGGTATTCAACTAGATTACAATTAGGTTTAGTGAATAAAATAACAAATTAATTTATATTGAGTCAACCCACTCAGTCATCTCATCACATAATTGATTTACTTTGATTTTAATGGTCAAATTAGACCCAAGCTAGTTGGGCATGATCCACCCGCGGGCGACGCTAGAATCACCCACTAATCAAAGCAACTTCAGAATTGAAAACGTGGACGGCTCCTAAGTCACCGTTTGAACACCCCCAATCCAAGAATTGAAAATATTTGTCAATAAAAGACGTTTAAAATGTTTCCTCTGAAACGGGATTCGAACCCGGCAGACCCCAACCACACAAACTATTTGCAGATGAGTTTGATACTTCTCTAGGCACGCTTTACTTTCAAGTTGGACACTCCACTGTTCTACTCAACATCAACAGGAACAACCATATCGGGTTACCCCGCCACCCTCCTCCACAATCAATTAATCACCACTGATCATATCGATTGGCAAGGTTGCATAAAAATAGTCATGAATCTCCAGGAATCGGTTAGTAGGGGGAGGTTCTTGATTTATACTTGTCACACTTATCGGTAATTGACAAATTTTCATTTCCATCTCAACTAGGGTATTCTCGTCCATGCATGCAGTGTCTTATTACACTGTCTAGAGCGGGTGTAAACCCCAGGCCCTCGGTTTTACTGCGCAGAGACGCATAACTTACCGTGACGCCCTGGGAAACTAACAAACACGCCGGACAGCTCGGACACTCACCTAGAAACAAGGAAAGAGAACATTAGAAAACATGATGGTGGCTTGAGACTTCCTTTCAAAGCATAAGGTCACAGGTTCGATACTCGCTCGAGCCAGAGATTTAAATATGAATGCTGAATCCTTCATGGCGATTTTATCACCGATGAATGATGTCTCGGCTATACTTTTCACACGCGCGTATTGTATATTGAAATGGTTTCCCCATTGAAAATAATGGTTGCAATTTAATGTTTGACAGGTCATCTATAACCAAATGTGAAAATGGTGATAAGCATTGTATATCCAATTTGATAATAAAAATATACAAAGAACCGTCCCGGCCTGGAATCAAAGTCAATATTTATTTTTATTTAAAACTTCTTTTATTTATGTACTGATATAACAACACATTCTACTTGCTTAATTTATTATTATTTCAATGAATTTAAACAATTGGGAATAACGTAACAACCAATATTAATAAGAGTCAATATTTATCCCTAAAATGAATAATTTAACATAACATTATTTCGATAAATGAGAGTACAGAAAATACAACACACATTTAAAAAAACAAATCTGCACAGATCCCACAAGAAAACACTACACTATAATGTTCAATCGAACGAACGAGAATTGTGGCTAATTGACAGCAAGGGTGTAAACTATTGTCGTGACGGGAGAGCGTCGTGTTTCCTGGATGCTGGTGTCTCTCTCTATGCTAATAAATTCAACTAACCGCCGAGTTGGGTTGGTAGGTCTGATACCAACCAATGATAAACTGCGTCTCTCGTCAAGAAATAAAACAAGCTATAAAAGAACGATGAAAAATGACGGATGAGACTCTGTGACAATGTGTACTGTATAACGCCGAGCAAAAACTTTATTTTTTCGAGGAAATATCTTAAATTTATTGAAAGCCATAAAGTGAGACATTTAAATCTCGAGAACAGATGCATAGTGCCGAGATGTAATAAAGGCATTTAACATAGTATTTGGTAGGCGATGTTTCACAATAAGACTGACATCAAATGGTAGAACCTTCAGCTAGAGCCAGACTGGCATCACTCACAACTATTTAGATGCAGGTTGGACATTATTACGATGCGACACCGTGACACGTATTTCAGGCTTTTAGGCCGTTTGTTGTTTTACGTCTATATCAAATAAGATCGGATTATTTATTTGATGTATTTTACTTCGTGTACCTGCTACGTAAACGGAGTGGCATGGATATATGCAGGGAACTAAGATTGTGATATTCACATGCAAAACGTACTTTTTAAACGTGAGCTGACAAAACATCATTAATTGCAAACATAAAGTTCAATATTGATTGGGGAGCAAAATAGCAAAACCAAAATATTTCCACAGTTGAATCATAATTCACAAATCATAACCTTCCACAGCAAATCATGATTCTGATCATGACTCTAGGGCCCTAGGCCACACGCTTTGAAGCAGTCAGCTTGTTTTTGTTGAATGTTCTGTTGTTTTGTGCACAATCTCGCGATGACAATAATATCGGCGCGAGTCAGTAAGGTTTTATTAGCCACGTGGAGCCGCGAACTGAATGTCTTCCCTGGCCGAGATAAAGAGGCCATCTTGTATGTTGCAGTACACACAAGCCACTCCACCGATGCGGCCCCCTTGAAATCGACTTAATGTGAACCTTAGCCCGACCATTATTCTTTTCTTACAGCTTTATCACGGAAAACTTTCCAAGATAAGAAAAAGCCATTTAAAGGAGATTTAAAAAAAGAAGTTAGGAAACACAACTACTAGACGTAAGCAACGTTGCCTGAACAAATCTTTAAGAATTAAAAATATCGTATATATTATAACAAAGACCGTAAAAATATTTTAAGACGGGACTTTATCCTCAATCGTAAAAGTTAACGATCGTACAAATCACGGAGCGACAATGTGTAAAGCATGGCACGAAACTGCAGGAGATAGGCCGGCTCTCTCTGTTATGATCATGAAGAAGTCAGCGGTGATGATGGCAGAAAAGTCAGCCGGAGATCAAGTCGAAGAGACGAAACCAACCATTCGAGTCACTATGTGCACTTATCTCCTATCTCGCGTACAATTGCGTAGTAAGTAAGTAAAAAGAAAAACTGAACCTAGAACGATATTCTTTGGTGGGAGGGAAGAATATACTTAGACCGTGCAATAGAGCTACCGCCTATATGCACTCACGCTAAGAGAATCATTTCCTTCTCTTGACGAAACCTTCCAATGTAAATTGAGTCTCTTCTCTTTAAAGCACTACCTACGTCTAGTTCTGTTATGTATGTATCCCACGGAAACTTTGGTTCTTTGGCATCCATGTTATGCATGTTTTCTTTGATGGTGGACTGCCATGCCGGTAATGTATGGAATGTAATAACGCTACACAATGAATACCTAAGCAGCAGCTTAGTTAGATCCACGTAGACGTATGTATAACTGTAACACGAATAAAAACATAATGAATTTCGCGTGAGTATTCCGTAGAAAGACAGACTTTTGCTTTAGTATTTATAAACGGGCATTATGTAAATGTAAACCAAGCAGAGATGTAACTAACTGTGAATGTAGAAGCAAAAGATAGTGACAACCACGGTCTGAAGCGCTCTGTACTCGGAGTAGAATGCATTACAGTGCAGAATATAGCCAGACTGTTCGTTTTCAGAGGTTGAAATGCCAGGGAAAAAGAAACGAATTTTCTAATTGCAAAGTAGAATGTTTTGCTTACTTTTACAGCTTGAAACTTGTGTTAGTTGCTGTGACTCTAGTGGCACAATCAGAATAACACAAAGTGAGCGGTGGCGCCGCCTCCCTTGCTTCCTGAGAGCCTGATTGAAGTCGACAGTCGCTGAGGGCGGAGAAGAACTCACGTGATCTACCTGCCTGCCTGGGAGTCTACTACATTCTGGCTGGCAACAATCCCTCTGTGGGTAAGTGTTAGTGAAACCACTGTCACGTGCAATCTCGCCCACGACTCAAAGAGAGGTGAGGTTGGTATCATTGTCTGCAGAGGTTGCAGTAATGGATGTGGAGAGGACATCAAGAGGTTTGTTTATGTTTCGGTGTTGTTGTGGTGGTGGTACTGACAGTTAGGGGTTAGTTACTGTTGGTGCTTGGCGTTTCACATCTCCGTAACTGTCCCCTCTGGTTAGGCTCTGCCCCCCCTTAGCTAGCGACACCTGATGCTCTAGCCTGCGTCGTTTGATCCCCAGATGCATTCACCCCCTTAATTTATTAATATCGTCTGCGTCATCTTCCCCCTTACTTTCTCCGCTTTCTCTCCCTCTCTCTCTCTCTCATCATGCAGTCACCAATCCATGCCCACATCCCCTCAACATGATAAATTCCGACTAGACCGACTGCGTCTATGCAATAAATTGTTAATATATGCCATTAAAAGCTCGCAATAAAGCGTTCTAATGGCATTGAAGGGGCGTGACACAGGAATGCCATTGCTGCGTGGTTTACACATGTTCACTTGTGACCAAGCCATTCCCTGAGGATTACACTGGCTGGTGCATGCGGGGCTGAATCCGCCCGCCTGACAGAGGCACGTAGTCTATTCCCGAGGAGAGATGTAATAAAGAGGTGAGTTAACAATATGTACTTTATAATATGTATCAATAAATAATGTGTTGAATTGGAAATACATCTCAATCACAGTAATTAACCTTTATGCTAATCATTCCTATACATTCCATGTCAAAATTAATTGCAATACATTAATTGGTAACATACAATGTTGTTCCTCCCCACTCCCTTTGAATTCAACAGCACGATAAACCATCGTAAATTACGTAAAACCAAATGGTCTTGAAGCAGTATATCTTCAAGTGGTTGCAGCCCTTATCAACTTTCTACCCCTTAGGCTCGCACCATGACAGTAGAATTTAATATGAAACGGTCAACAGCAACAAGTTCATTTTAGTCAAAAAATCTAGGAGCGTTTGATCTAGGTGCCCGTTAGGGCGCCGCAGCCAAGCCGTGGCGCGCTACACACTCAAGCACCATACAGCAAGCAGAGTTGGGGTGATATCGCGAGGTCGTTACTCAGCCGTCATGAAACGTGATGTGAACTTAAAAACCATCAAGCAATATATCACCATTACTTTATGTAATATTTCTTCAATTGTACCCCAAAAACGTGGCAGGTCTTAGTTGAGAGATTTCGAAGGTCCCCTCTAATTTTCATCAAGATCGCATATGCTGTTTGTTCGGTAGCGTGCGAACAGACAGAAAAAAAAACAAAAAAAACAAAACCATTCGAGCTAAATTTTTTGAGGGGTCAGTGAAATTGAAGCCTTCGCTTCGCTCATCCAACAAGTAACTATAGTTGCTTGACAATGATCACCTACATTGTTTACAAAAAACAAGTCTTTGGACCACTAGATATTTTAAATTCAATTGTTATTTGGTAATACCATATCAATTAAATGGACTTTGATCAAATTATTGTATTTTAACAAATAATTTTGTAATGGAACTTGAAAAGTAAAGAGATCCCAATAACAAAAAATTTGTAAAAAAAAAAAAAAAAACAGCCAAGCTTTACACAATCAAAAGGAATGAGATCTAAAAAGAAATGCCAAGCTTATGTACCCTCCTACATTTTCGCAATCTTAATACATAAATTCCTTTTCCCGCAGACAGCATCCTTGCAAAGCTTTGGGAAAATAAATTTGCACACACTTTTACATTTAAAACAATAGTTGCAAATAAAATTTCGCCACGCTTTGCAAGGAGGCAGTCACAGGGCAACGTGAATTTATGTATTAAGAGAGCGAAAAATATGTAGGAGGGTACGTAAGCTTGGCATTTCGTTTAGATCTCATTGCCTTAGATTGTGAAAGGTTTGTCTGTTTTTTTACAAGTTTTTTTTTATATATATTTGGGTTTGACTTACGAATACGAGTATACAAGAAAACGGGAAATAAATAAGAATAAAATATAAATAAAATAGAACGAAAAAAATACGAATTCGAGATTTTTTTTAAATTTCGAATTTTGGTTAAAAATGCACAATATACGACACACGAAAAATAGTCAGCTTTGAAGCACAATATATTTCTGGGACGCAAAAATAGATAACTCAGCAGTCTACAATGTAATGGGCGCGGTTTCGTATAGTAATTACATATTACAATTTATTTTATGACACACATAAAATTTAATGATGATTACAATATATATTTTGGTTAATTTCAAACGGCTAGGGCCAACTGACCATCTGTTGAGAGTTAATACTTCAAAACGCGATAGGAACGAACGGTTTGAATTCGCAAAGTGTCTGCAAATGCCCCTGGCCGTAGTGTAGGCAGCTGTGATGACGTAATGCCTACCGAGAAGACAGCTGCCTAACGCTGGGCGTCAGGAAGTCTGGCTTCACTAGCTGCAACTGGGCCCTCCATCGTACGATGCATGTGCGCTGCTGCCAAATGACTCGGGCCAGCGAGCAGTTCTAATATTTCCGACAATTGTTAATCTTCTATGCACAAAACATTACATTTTGCATTAAAAATCTCTGCCAAAAACTATATTACTAGGCAATGCTGGCAACGAAGCGAATCGTTTGTGCTGGAAATGACTTCTTCAGACTTCTGGGTGTTTCCATTGCATTTGCTTTGCACTGATGCAATGACCGAGCGCCGCTGGTTCCCGAATGGTATGATGGTAATATTCTCAGACAGTAGACGATAAACCAATAAATACAGTGGTTTGAATAAGAAGCTCAAATATAACAATTCTGTGCACCAACGCAATACCAAAATGTAAATAAATTGTAATTGACAAAATAATCATTTGTGCAGCCATTAAAATAATTGTAGAAACGTACACAAATTTGCGATTCTGTGAAAATTCAATGAAAATGTAAGAATTCACTCTAACAATCTATAATAGTAAATTTATTTTGGTTACATGTAAACACACAATTCAAGTGCAAAACATTTCAGCAGCAAGAAGGAAATCACCAACGAGCATTGTATGATAATATGTTTTATTATTGTTCGCTTGTCGATTCTATAAATATCCGAATGTGTATAGAAACAAAAACATATTGATATTCCATTCGCGAGGGCAAATATTACGTTAACGTCCGTAGCTGTCGCGGAGCTAAAGCGACATGTCCCGGCTGTGCCTTCCTGTCATCTTCCAATGTGTGCCCAGCGCACTGCGCGGAGAAATGAAAATACACCATACCTTGAGGCCGTCCATTACCGAAGAGAAATATTTTCATTTTTCACCAATATCCAATAAAAAAATAAATGGACTCCTTATAAAAAAAGTGTGTTTTTAGACGTAAAATTCGTCGCATTTCCAACGTGGATGCCCCCACTATGTGCATATGAAGCACACACGCCGGAGGCTGTAAGAGGGGACCACACGCTCAAGAGCGCTCTCTAGGAAGAGTGGCATTATTATTTAAAGCTTGCACTTTATGGCAAGGGTTGCACTTAGTGAATTGAAGGTGAAGCTCAGAAGAAATGTCTCGACACATTAAGAGAAATGTCCAAAGCGTATTAGGGCGCACTAATTGGGTTTTGATAGCGGAAGGAAATGTGCACTTCCAGTTCCAGGGGCTACCCACAATCGTAGCAGACATCAAAGAGTTGGTTGTTGTTTTTGTTGGACGCTTCTTAGGACTAATGTTCTCTCTCTCTCACTCTCTCTCGCCTACATAGTCGTCGTGGTCTTGGCCCATTAGACAGGAGGCGTAACAAAGATAAACAACACAATGTCAGCTGGCTGCATGGGCTCGTAACAGAAGACGAGAGCATCAAGGAAATGAAATCGTGTTTGTCGAGTATTATGTACTCGGAAATCAGGGCTTGGCCTTCGTACTTTGATGGGAACCTAAAAAAACGAATTAACTAATTGTCTGAATGTTTTGAAAACTGCTACTTGCATGCAGGTGATTTTATTTTGTTCTTGTCACAACTACCCATTTTTGGCACATAGGTGGAAGAGGGAGGGGGAGGGGGCACAATTTCCATATAACGACAGTGTATATGGCATCTAAAGCCTGAACGCAATCATACTTTTATTAGAGATGATTTGTCTCTTAAGATTTATCGCTTTGTTACAATGTGTACCTACTAGCCTACATAGCATATACCTAAATAACGTTTATCATACATACATCCGTTAAGTCAATGTTAAGTTGAACAAAGAGTTGATAGTGAGTTTTAGGAAAGCAAGTACTTTACGCTCCAAATGAAAAGTACATTATGAGGACCTATAGTTGCAATGACAAGTTATAATACATATATCTCATGAACCCATTTTCTGGACAGCCCATTTCTCAAACTCACTTAAATAAAACGCCACACGAAATGCACGAGAAGTATATGAGCATCAGTCAGCCCACCAACATGATTGAATCCGGCCTGGTACACAATACAGTCACAGGTCGCTCGTCATTTAACGTTAATGGAGTCGACTTTTAGGAGACTTATCGTTTTTACTCTTTTTCCCTATCACAGCCTATAATCAATCAATGTCGTTGAATACGTTGTCAATCTCGCTATCGTAGTTGACTGGAGCTAACTTGTAAACAGCGATCTTATCGTACTGGGACTTGAGAGCTGTGAGCTAACAGTGCGCAGTGGCTGGGCTCAGGTGCCAACTCGCGTCCTAACGTTGACAATTTTCTCGAAACGAAAGTTTTAAAATGTGCAAAACCATGTTGTCGTTGTCAAAGTGTAAAAATTGACTTCTATTTATCAATTAAACCAACAGCTAAAATTCATTTCTATAACATGAATCTATCTAAGACATTCTATATATTTCTTAAATATAACCTAAACATGATTGTGTTCCTGATGACACACACAAACAATGTGTTTGAGGATATTGTGCTTTGTGAGCAATTACCCCTCTGTGCGTATTAATGAGTGTGTATTTAAATTTGCAAGCCAATAAAACAAGATTATGCGTCATATAAAATATGACGTATTGCGCGTCCACCGCGTCGGTTATAAAACTCGGTTTCAAACCTCATTTAATTGTGTTATTGGCTTTGTCATTTGTTATGTGTGCAACTGGAAATGACGGCTATAAAGTGATATTTACATGCATTTTAATTATCGCGAAAACAATAGTTTAATGACTTCGTTTGACGTGCTTTCAATGAGAGACACACATTTTGTCCCAGTTTGCATTCATTGGTTTATATCTCTGGTATTAATATAATTTATCATTATTCAACGATGTCCCATAAATAATTGTTTTTGTCGTTTGATGTAACCTGCATCAGTCAGTTAATGCAGCTACTTGGTTGGCATGTCACTCCACTTGAGTGCCTTGTATAATATATATTTTTAATTTGGGAAATAAAATTACTCAACTCTTTTAATGTTTAAAAGTGGGTATTTTCATTTTTAAATAAAATGTTCCAGAGGAATTATTTAGAAAACGCGGTTTATGTCTAAGTGTGAACAAGCAATAAACGTATTATGTACAATACTGCGTAGATATTTTTTATAAGTGTCGGACAAATTAAACACGATTTTTTTTTTAAACTTTATTATGTAAAATATTAAGACAAAATAGACGAAATGAAGCCCCAAAGTTCAACATAATTCTTGTTTCGAAGGCTATGTACGTTTTATCGTGAATGTTTGAATGACAAGGGTCACAGGTCATCAGCCGGCGTCTAGTGTAGCTGCCAACTCTCACACACAGGGCTCGATATGACACCACAGAGTTGTTGGGGGGTTATCGGATGCTCCGGGACGCAGCCACGCGCGTAATCTGGAACACTGGCCGGACAACAAAACACATGGATTCGCGTGTTGTTTATTGTTTCGGTGATGTATTGACAACGTCAGGGGTCGGGGAGGGGTGATAAGGTTGAGTTGTGTCGACCACACGGAAAGAATGTTTTTTACAACCCTCTCGATCTCTATATAGTCAAACCAATACAAACTTAGTATAAACACCTCCACGATTAGTTCATATTTTTATTTTTAATATTCAAAATACAGCCGACAGTATGATGATGTTTTTATTTTGAAAGAATATCTTGATGCTTATTATTAAATGCTATAAAAACATCAGTCCTATAGTTGACGCATTGTGGCAGGTAGCCGTCAATACAGGCCCAAAGAGGATGTACAAACCTAGTACTGACCACCTGCCGCTGCGGGCCCGCTGCCACCATTTAGTCCAGACGAACGTGACTTTACAGTTGTTGCCAATCTTCCCTCTCCAACCCTAGGACTGAGATGTGATGCGGAATACTGTGAAATGTTTTTAAAAATCTTTTGGTTTTAATCAAACATTTTCTCTTTACTCAAATTTCTCACCACGTTGGATCCAGTAATTTTTTTTAGAGAGTGTAATACTTCGTAAAAACCATTTACATTGCCAATAATTTGTCTAAAAACTTTAGTTCGGTTTGACGGATTATCTTTATTTGATATGCGTTTATCAAATATGCACTACCTTCCATAAAGTTGACATTACCGTTCACTCGCAAAGTCCAAGCTGTAACCGCATCATTCTCAATCACAAAACTCTCGACGAGTAACAAAAAACCGCAAACCGTGGCCACTAATCATTATTGATTACCGTCAATTATTATTTCCCAATGACAGCTTATAATGCGACCGATTATCAATAAACCATCGACCATGATTTTTCTTTTTCGTGTGGTAGGCCTACGTAGATTTTGTCCACAGTGCACGGAATGATGTGCTTGTCTCGTGCGCTAGCCCTCAGTGCAATGATGGATGGAGGTTGATGGCCATGACGGGTGTAATTGTCTGCGATGACACTGGCTCGGACAGACAGACAGACAGTAATTATTTCATCTCCTCTCTCTCGCACTCGTGCGTGGATCACGCGTAACATACACGCAGACAGACAGACAGACGGTTACCCCCTCCACAGACTGTCCGTTACAATCGTAACAAGTACTGCGACGTGTATGTAGTATTGATCTAAATGAATGCAAGTGTTTGATGACAACCAACACTTTTCAATGCAGCATTGGGGGGCGTTTGATTACCCCTCTTAACACAGCAGCACCCAAAGAAACCACCTGCACTTGATTACTCTCCTGCACCTTCCCAGTGTCCTATCTTGATCTAACAAAAGTGTTCAGATTGTTGATAATCGAATCTTGCGATATGATATATTATTAAATCCAATCTTTAAAGACAACCACAGGGGTCCAGCAAAAACAGCAGGAATCAGTAACAAAAATTATAAATGTAACAAGAAAGTAGAAACGTATGGAATTGATGGTTATTACATTGTTTTAAAGATGATGTTGCAAAATGATGATGCTTTAGAATAGTCGGAAAAAGGGGCGAAATACTGACAATAAAATAAAGAAGGCTGTACGTATTCTGATGACTTGTGTGAGACAATATAGTGATTTGTAATTGAATATGAATTTTCAAATACAAATTGTAGCCTACTTGTATTTCCACCAGAATTATTATGTAAATTAATTACAAATTAGTCATTGCCAACCTTGAGAACAAAATCAAGACATTTCAGCAATTTTAACTAACACAAACTTTTAACGTTGAATCATCGATGTTTGTATCACTGAAACTAAATCATCCAACAAGCCAACGTGTGTAGAGAATGGATGATGTATTTATATGTGACCTGCAAACGTCCACATATTTTAATGTCCGAGGTTTACACTTGAGCTTATCGTCACTGTTTCCAGAATTAATGTGCATCATATATATAAGCCCATATTTGCAGATATGTATTACCTTGTCACAAATAAAAGAATGAATAATTATTATTAATGGCTGCGGAAGGGTGTGTGGGGAGCTCACGTTCAAACACAGCCCGGGAAGAAACTGTGTATCCTGGAGGAACATGTGCATTAAGCTGCTAACATTTATTGCGCGTACGGGTGTATAATATTGTTCTGGACGCATCAACGCGCACTCACTAAACCGCTCAACAAAGCTTCACGATTTGATGAAATAACAAACAAACAGCTGACCTGAGCATGTGTACACAGGCGTATGTTTGCCGCATGGTGAGATATGCGTAAGGGTAGTACACAAACATGAAGTATAACACAGAAACACGTATCGTATGTTTTTCATATCATCTCACTCAATCCGTCCGATCCGAGTGTGGCTCGTTGGTCTTGTGTGTGGCTCGTTGGTCTTGTGGTTAGCGTATCTGCTTCCAATGCAGAAGGTCCAGGGTTCGATTCCCGCTAAAGTCAGAAGTTTTTTAACTTCTGATTTGGACTTAAGTCCATTAGTTCTTGTCTTAGGAGTTTGTAAACGTGACTTTGGAGCCGTCCTAGCAACGAAGCACATAATAAAAATCAGAGTTATTCTGAATCGGACTTGGTGATTCTGGCGTTCATTCGCGGGTGTTCGCACTGTCCATACCACTGATGTTATATTTCCTATTAAAAATATCGATCTTGGTTGGTTATCGCTCACTCGTCGATGCGTCGGGGCCTGCAGGGTTGGCTTGGTCGCTTTGATTTAAAGTCCCCACTGAAAATCATTTATAAACTGAGTGGGTAGACCTAAATAAAATTTATTATTTATTTATATTATTTATTATTTATTATAAAAACTGGTGTTTCGTATTTGTATCAAAATACACATTCATGATATTTTATTTTTGTCAGGGACTCCGCTGGAAAAACTTTTTTGTTTTTTTCTTGTAGATGATAATTGTAGCCTCGTTAGGCAACAACTTGTCGCTGATATAATATTGTTTTACGTTTTTGAGTAAATCCCAGCCCTCGCCTAATATACTGTGCTAAACCTTCAAACAAATCTTCAGTGAGTATTGCGGTGACGGGAATCGATGTGGCGACCTCCCAAATAAGAGTCATCTTATCACACACGCCAACTCACCGACAAACCAATTATAATTTGATCTACATCGCATCTCGGTACAACGATCGCCATTACACAAAGCACTCAATCACAAAGATACTATTTAAATTTGACACACTGCCACTGATTGTTTGTTCCCCTACAGTAAGAAACGCAACGCACGCACTGACACGCACTTCGTCGAATATCCCACCCTGGTTTTATTCCCATGATGAAATGATGCTATTCTGATTCGAGACGGAAACCCGATGCTGAAAGCCTCGTTATTTATTTTGCCAGTGTTTGATGTCACGTTTGCCTTGCGATTCCGTGATCTTAGTATTTTCGTTTATCTTTGCGGAAGCGAGATGGAGGCCGTTACTGGGGGGGGGGGGGGGGCAAATAAAGGAAACGAGGCCGAAATGCGTCATGGGAGGAGGAAAATTCCCTGACCAGTAGGCGATTTTCTACAGAAATAGGAAACCATTACGCTAAGCGATTTTGATGAGGAGCCCGCTATATCGTTGACCAGGCTTCCTCGTCTGGGTGGAAAACGCGGGAAAAGATACACCAAGATGGAAGCATTCATCTTTAGAGTTATGTGTTGTCTAACGAAACTATTTTTGAACTGTGCATCTTTTAAGCAGCCGAGATCATTATGACCTTAGATTAGCAGGTTACTGATATAACGATACACATTATTCGAAATACGAAACTAAAAGCAACGCGTTTATTTTGTTTGTTTGGTTTTCAGGACCGATTATTTTCCATGATCTGAAGACTTTATTTACTTTTGTGTTGGTGCACGCACGACAAGTGTATTGTTAAACAGCACTGTTATTGAGAGAAAATAACGAACATGTCCTAAAATATAACACAACCAATGCATTTCAGTTAGCTTTGAACTTGTATTTTCTGAATTAACGTGATAATAAACATTTTATAAAGGTTTGATTGTATCATTGGTTGAATACTCTATTGGCAAGGTATTACATCAACCACATACTAAACATTTTGGATCATAATAATTACGTCAATCCGTCCACTAATATAACGACAATGGTACACGAAATAATAGCCACGCTTAATCGCAAGCTGCACACGAGGGAAGTGCGTAAACCTGCGGTCAAGATGTACACGGTGAAGAGTGGTAGGGGTGAAAACCACCCTGTTACTTGTGTAAATACGCCGCCGCGGATCCCGTACAACCCGCGCACTTTCTAGGTAACCGCAATATATTAGCCCTTGTTTTGCCGCCAAACTTCGCAGCACGCAATCCGAGGGGGGAGGGGGGGGGGCATGCGGGATGAATGTGGGAAGAGGGAGCATTCAAAAGTAGAAAGATTAGTAGAAACCCTTGTTTCTAGTAATCTGATTCCCCTTTCACCACCCGCTCATTCACGTCACCCTACACACTATACAGCCTACAGCTCATCCCCTCAAATTGATTACAAGCTAGTGATAACAGGTTTTTGCGAGATGGAGAAAAGCCCACACTGACAAATGTTGATTGGATGTCGAGAAAATAGATACATGGGTGTAAAAAGTGGTTTTGTCCTGGCAATAACATCACAATCCGACATGGCATTGGTATATAACGCAAAGAACTTATTGAACTATCAAGTCAGAGTCCTGTGTTCGTGTCCGAGTTTCCAGGTTTCTGTGGATTGCTCATTATTTATACGATCACGTTGCAAAGAGGGGGGGGGGAGAGAGCATTTTTAGTTTGGTTTGTGTATCTACAAAAACACTGACACTTTGTTAATTGAGAACAATGCTGATATTTAATTGTTATTTTCTGATCAGCAATACTTGAACAACGAGGTAAACATTCATCACAGCACAAAAATTAAAACAGTTTGTACATAGTTTCGTGTAGAAATTGTGTGATTTCCGTCACCGCTACAACGCTGATTGGGTTTCAGTACTAGACACTACAGAACATTCAAGTGAGACGCGACTCTACTTGCAACGTAGTACATGAAACAAATTGGAAACTGCAACAGCTAGACGTACTTATAGTTGCAAAACTCTTGCACTATATGTGCAAAATCCTAAGAATATTGGGTTGAATAAATTAACGGCTGGTATTGAAAATGGTTTTCGTGTAACATAAATAAAAATGAGGCTGTTCAAGTTGCCAAAAATTAATAGCCCTGCTTTATAAAGGCTATGCTGACAAGGTGTGCGTTTAATTATATCGGAACAACGCTTAGAGTATCAAGAAAGTGAAGTGATTAATGGGGTAGGAAACTCACAAAGTGTATTCTTGTCGATTATTCTTCACGTCTCGTACAAGGGTGGGGGTGTAATTTTCTCCGTGTTGGCCTCCTGTAAGTAATGTCGATAAGATGCGCTCCCTACAGTCCCTGCAAACACAACACCGGCTTCGGACCCCCTCACGGGTATAACCCTACCCCATCACAAGAGATAGCCCAGCTTATGTGTGCCGTACTCTTGGCGTATCTTGATACATAATACAGGTGTTCCCATATTTTGATTAACCGCTGCCACCAATTTACGTTTTAGACAGGTTCCATTTTGTTTGTGTTCCCATGCACACGGGATGTAAAATCCATTCACATAAACCTTTATCAAAACCGTTTTCCAGAAGATTAAAGTTTTATGAAGGTGTTAGAGAAATATATATGCCGAAGCGAAGCGAAGCAGACAAATCTCAGTTGAAAGCAGAAAGCCCAGAGCTCCTCGGTTTTGATCAAAGATGCGTAAAGCTGGCATCGCTATTAGTGGTCTCGACTCCACCGCTAAGTTCACAAACCTAAGACTTCTGTCGGGGTCTGATCACGTTCACGTCTTATGACCCGAGGATTGAATAAGAAAGACGAAAGAAGAGGAAATCTTTGTGGAATGTTACTCGAAACATGGGACAATGCGACCAAACACCCGAAATAATTCACATCGGAAGCGAACAAAAGAAAACCCCCGCCCGCATTGTTAAATATAAAGTGCGATTTAACCCCCGAGTGACAAAAATGGTGGGACCGTTCAGAGATATTATTCTAAAAAAGTGGCGTGGGATTTATATTGTGTCTTTATAAAAGAGTTTAGACTTGAAGAGAATAGTCCACGGGCTTAAATCTAAAAGAGGAGTTACCACCCCTAAGTGCACTTTGGTGACGATAAATTAGTCTGGAACTCCAGTGCGGATAAAACTGACCCCCGGAATTCTCATGAATCCAGTTCGATAAGATTCAAGGCGCGTGAAAATAGCATTTTAGAGATATTAATCAGGGGACATGTATTTCTCAACACTAGCCCACAAAGTGATTTTTAACTAAATTCAAGGTAATCCTTGTCATTTCAACTAAATTATCCATTCTGATACTTTTTGTAGACGAATTATAAATATTTGGACTTTTGTTCATTTTAGCCCCGTTTATTCGAAGTGCACACAAAACCATGTTTTATCCTGGATATAAAACTAAACTTAAAAAGAAGATAATACAGAATGCTAATTTGACGCGCCTCTACTAATGAAACATCACTAATATAATGTTGAAATCATCTGAGCGAGAGTAGAGCACAATACCAGCGATAATTACGTGTGTAATCAAATACAATCGTTAAAAATATCTGTTATTTTCATTAGTATGTTTAATTAAGTTATATTATTATTCATTGTACAGTAGAACATCAAATTAAATTCCAAATTAACATGTTAAATAATTAAATAATAACTGATTGTCAAGTTGCATGTGTTGTGGAAATTTGTGCTGGTTATGCGTGTGGTGACTTGTGAGTCGGTGTATTCACCATGCCAGGCCTCTCCCTACACTAACATGAGGAAGGTGTGGAGTTAATTGTTTATAAAGACGTAATCACATTATAATGTACTGTTTATTTATTAAGTTCGTCGAACGGCCCCACGATATAACAAGTATAAAACGATTCGCTGCATGGATAAACTGTAAGAGCGTCAGTAAAAACAACCGTGGCCAATGATGTGCATAGTCACCGACGCAAAGACGCAATATTGCGTGTTTTTTTTTTTGTAAAAATAAGCTTAAACCCCACATTGAAGCGGCGTCAAGAGTCCTTCACACTCACAGGGTTTTCGTCATAATAATATGAATAAAGCGGGACCGAATGTGACTAATTACATTAATTGATGGAGGTACCTGACACTGGGGTAACGCGTTCCTATGGTGAAAACACGCAGTTGCTCTTGATGTGTGTCCGGTTTCCGAATAATTTGAGTTGATTCAAGTTGTGACATGTGTACGGTGGTAACACAGATTGTCGTCGAAAGAGAAGATAGAAGTAAACTTATTCACAAAGTGTTGATACTTTGGTGGCAGCGGTGAGCTAGCCCGACACTAAACAGGTCCGGTAGTTTCGCGCGTTCAGTAACGCGGATCATGCACTTTCAAACTGTCCAAAGGAACTAAAGCAACTTAACAATTAGGCCTATTTCCCCAGGGTCACCAAATTGTTCCTGAATGTCTGTTATGCTTGTCAATCGGACGTCTTATTCATGCACAGGCGGACAGAAAAGTGATGCCTAATGAGGAAGCTAGTTTTAAGCTTATAATTTTAATGCATACATGTATCTCATCCATTCATTTCGGGAACATAATTCAGCATACATAGCGGGGTAACACCACATGACTTTATATGTCACACGTGACACATTTCAAGAAATAAGTTAATGTATAGGACACCAAATCTTGTATTACAAACTAAACTTGAGATATTAGGTTTGTTTGGGTGATATTTGACTTTATTTTAGTTCATCTACATCAAAGAGACATTAATAATCAGCAACCGCATTTTAAACCAACTCATAATTCTTTAATTAAATTGGTTCATAAATTAACCGTGACATTTAATTTCAACTCTTTCATACAATTAATAATAATAAGTACGCAAGTGTAAAGTCAAGCTTTTTTTAGCTTGTACAGGGTAAGTTGACACAAAACATTAAAACACTTTATTTTCTAAAATAACAGACATATACAATGTGTGGGTTGGATGAAATGCCCACTGGGACGCCATTGTAATGAACGTAAACTAACTCTCGTCGCACACCTATAAAAACTCAAAACAGTTGTTTGGTTTTACGTGTTGGCTATCATTGGTTACACAAGTTGTATTGTTTCAAAGTTTCCCCTTTGGCCGCGAGAGCTCAGAGCTGGCCTTGTTTGCCTGTTTAATGTTTATATTCCAAATGGTATTCGTTGGTCGAAGATATACAAAATAACACCATTGAGTTAGTATAGATTGTATAGTATGGTAATACATTCATGCATACCTAGTAAATGGTAATATGGCAATGTAGTAAGAGTTTAATGCGTTTGTATGTAGAGAACATTTTATATAAACACTAAACAGTAATATAGGCATATTTAAGAATTATTAAGGATTGATGTATAAATACTGCGTTTTCTGTAAATATTAATTATAGAAGTCAGATTTCCACGTTATTAAGACATTATGAAAAAACTATTGTAGCCTTTTACATTTTACCGATTACATCCAAATACTAATAACCACGAATACTCGAGACGTTTTCTCAATTATGACAGAAGTGGGCAGCCTCGTACCTACTGACTAAGAAAATAGCCTCGTATCAACTAGATCAACTGAAATGGAAGTAAGTAGTGTAAAAAGTGCGACCTAGTGTTACAGCTCGACTGTCTATACGTGTGTGCAATGCATTCCAGTGCGTCTTAAAAGGTGAAAACCTCTAAACCTGTTCGTATGAAAACATCCGTCAATCTGATCCCCTGACTGCAGCGGCACAAGAACCTGCATAACCCGGATCCTGGGCGGGTGCATGGATGATGCATAGTTTCCATCCGGCAACGCTGAACTACGTGGTCTGTGCTCTGGAAATACATGGCTCTAGCAACACACTGGTCGAAATACAGAAACGAATATAACAACTTGGTTGGAGGAGAATGGAGCACTAAACATATATGAGCATATCACGTTGTTTTATTTATCACGATATGGAAGGATGGATTTAGAATTATTCTGAAATAAAAACACATTAATTTGTTAAAAAGTTCCACGAAAGTTGAGATGTTTAGTTATGAACAAATTCCACTCCGAGTACGTTGCTGCTAATAACCTTAAGTGGCAAAACATAATGGTGGTCGCAGTTTTCGGCTGCCGTTGAGTTATGGCCGAGCGCGCAACCCCCCCGTGAGTTTCGGATTATTAATGTGATTTCATGACGACTGAGCCATCCAGGTCACAACGCTGACGTCACTAATTCAAACACAACCTTTCCGAGCCGGACATAATTCAATTAGGAGAGAACAAAACAAATAACAAACAACATTCAAACTTCTTTGTTTTTAACGAAGGGGAACAAATTAAATATAAATGCTGGATATTGACGAGATACTCATAATTCCTGTTAACTCACAATAGCACTAATGAAAAAGTAATGTATTTTTTGTGATTAATTTCTAAACTAGAGTCATAAAATCAAGTTAGGACATAATATAGCCATGATCAAACTTGGTAATTGTGTAATGTTTTCAAAGGATACAGGCCATGGCAAACTTAAAGGAGAGAGAGACTAATGGCCTAGACTTGAGCACAGTTCCTGACGGTGTATTTGAGAATCATCGACGTCCTAACACATTCATGCTCTGTGATGGTGGCTTGGACCGCAGGCTAGGAAAAGTGTGAACAAGAACAGTTTTCCTCGTTTAGATAGAAAACAAACCATACGTGAGCAGAGAAGTCAGAGAACTCAGATCGATATACTGGATATTCGATCATCCTCCTCTCTACGCCCTCGCATGGAAACCACGTGAACCAGGGAAGACCCCTAACTCACTTCTCTTCGTCACTCGCTGCACTCTGCAGATGCATTTTCCTTTGTCTTTGTGTGAGAGCCGCATGAAAGTCACCACTCACCAGATCGTACGTTGCATTTATTATTGACTTTATGACTAGAAACATTAAGTTGCAAGGTGGCGGAAGCAAACCTAGTGATGCCAGGAAAGACGTCAAACCCGAAGCAGAACGAAATTCTAAAATATTCCAATATGTTGACTAAAGTCTCTATTTTATGGTCTGTTGCGATTATAGGCGAAAGGTACATAATACTGTGTTCAATAGTTTAAATCCATGTAGTACGAGCTCAGAACCACAAACCAACAATCTACTGGTAAACCACCTCACTTTATATGTGTAATATGATTGTGAATGAATTGATCGAGTCATAATCTGCGGATTATATTTGCAGGAGTGAGCAAAAAGCTGGTTTTGTTGCAAAACAACACGAGAAAGACATGAACGATGCCACATTGGACTTCTTTCTAAACAGACTAGAAAAAGGACTGACATAAGTTTTTTTACTAGTAACTTGCCTTGCCCCGTCGCCCTAGTAAAATTAATCACTGGGAGAACAATATACTTGACTAATTACTCTGTCAAAACGAGCGGTGATGAAAGACATCGCAAACAGGAATGATGTTAATATCCCCACTTAAAAGTTTTCAAGTAGACGATATTGGCGGCCGCGTCTCTCCAGCCTCGTCATAATCGGCTGACAAATGACTGACAATCGATCTGAATTTAGCTCTCCGTTTTTTATACTTAAGTTTTCCTACTTTTCTTATCTTCAGCTTTCAGTCTCTAGTGGCAATTTACAACAGTCGAAATTCTAATATTAATGTCTCTCGATTCGGAGAAAGTTTGTGCTCTCCGGCATCAACCGAGTGAGACTGTAGCCCTACCTCGTGTAGGAAGTCCTCTTTACAGCAAGCTTGTGGTAAACACACCGTACTGCGAGAAACATTTCCTAAATAACACTCTTCAAAGGGTTTGTTTTCACAATTTCTTGGCACTTTGCCACTTTGACGTTTCAAAATAAAAACATTAATAATGGATTTACATTTCTTCTTATTTGGCTAGCGAAAACAAGCCCGCGCGGGGGGGGGGGGGGGGGGGGGCTGCAAACACCTTAAAGGAAACACCAACCACAAACAAACAAGGCGATAGTAACGAGCCCTGGGGGACGTGTTTATTTTTAACTCGTGTGTTTGGACCTTTGACGTGGAGAGTCCAACCCGTGACGCGACGGAGAGTTTCCTCTGATACGAGCTCGTGATAACAACGAACGATAGGAAACAAAAAGTGTGGCGTGAAAGCTCATACCCCATTGAACCCGAGATATACACAATCACCCCGCGCACGTAGGGACATACAAAAACTGAATCGTAAATTCTCCTAACCTCGTTTCAGAGCAAGGAGTTAAAGGTACCTAATACACTAAAGTGGATACAATGTCATACGCAGACCGTTGATGAAGAACAGTTTCAACTTTATTTTTAAATACTCTTTATTACAAAAAAAAATGCACACATATCAAGCTATCAGAAAATAAAATTAGATTTTTGTGAAAAAAAAAGAAAAAAACACATGGAATAAAAAAACTAACAAAAATTTGGGGTACATCATATCACACGTTATATGAGCGTGAGCATTTAAATATAGTAATTAATTGGATGAGCGAAGCGAAGACTTCAATTTCACTGACCCCTAAAAAAATTTAGCTCCAATGTTTTTTTTTTTTTTGTATTTTTGTCTGTTTGTTCGCTTCCTACCGGGCAAACGGCATGCGATCTTGATGAAAGTTGGGGGGGGGGGGGCCTTCGAAATCTCTAAACTTAGAACTGCCACGTTTTTGCGTACTATCGAAGAAATATTTCTCATGAATATCGTACTTTTACGATTCTTTTCGATTTTTAATGCGATATTTTCGTGACATTTGGGCCGATTCTGACCAAACGGGTGGGGCTACAACGTTCATTGGATAAGCGTAGCGAGCGGAGCGAAGATTCCATTTCACTACACTGGAGAAAAAAATCCGGAATGTTTTTTTCTTCTTTTTTCTGTATTTTTGTGTGTTTGTCAGCACGATTCCGGCTAAACTGATACTCCAATTGCAATGAAATTTTCTGGAGACCTTTGAAATCTCTGAACTTAGAACTGCCACGTTTTTTAGCGCAATCGAAAAATTATTTCTCATTAAAATCGCAATTTTACGATTTTTTTCGATTTTTTAAAAATTTCTTCGACTTATAACACCTACATGCTTTATCCGATTTTAATGATTTTTTCACAGAACCATTATTTTATGAATTAAGATATTCGTGTGAAATTTGAGCGCAATCGAAATATTATTTCTCATGAAAATCGAGATTTTACGTTTTTTTTCTTTTTTTAAACAATTCTTTTACTTATAACACCTACATGCTTTAAACGATTGTTATGATTTTTTCACCGAACCCTAATTTTATGAATTAATATATTCGTGAGAAATTTGAGCTCAATCGAATAATTATTTCTTATGAAAATCGCAATTTTACGATTTTTCTCTTTTTAAAATTACGATTAATTAAAAAAATTAAAAATTAAAGTTCATTTTTGTTTAATTTATATTATTTTTTTTAAAAATCTTCAACTGAGTAATGATTTTTTCACAGAACAACAGAAAATCCGCATAACACATGGCAGCTCAATGCACCAATTACGCTCATCAGCAACGCGGCGGGACTTAGCGTTTTCCTTGTATTTTACATGGACATGACATACGATTTTGGTTATGTAATGTCTTTTGAAAGAAAAAGTGGAAAAAGTTAGCCATAATCCATAGAATAAAGGTTTTTATCATGAGTTTTTTAGGTAGGTAATAATTTACAAGTATCAATAGAAACTAGACAACAATCACATACAATGCGTTCAAAAAGCACTTGCAAAAGTAAAGAGATCCCACGCAAACTAAAACTTACAAAAAAGCTCATCCATCAACGCGACTAAAAAAAGCGTTCGCGAAGCGGCCTAGTAGCCAAAAATGAGCTTGTCAAAATGGTCTAAAAGATTGACTATGCCCAAACTGGTTTAGCTTTGAACAATAACAAATCACGTGTATATAATTATACAATTATGCAACATGACAAACATAGGTTTAACTGTTATATTTACATTTCATTATGAAATTAAATAACAAAAAAATATTATTCGTGCGTATAAGTCAATTAGTGGATGCACTGACGTGAGCCAATCAATATTAATCATTGTGATCACAAATGTAATTATTTACTTATGATGCAAAACAAGTAAGCTAAGCCTACACAAGTGCAACAGCAAACATGATACATGGTGGTTATCGAAGACGCAGCTAAGTGATCGCCTACAACCACGTAACGCCCGGATACGCCTCAGACCGATTACGCCCCCCGGCCCCGGCGCGAACAAAACTTACGACAGGAAATCTAGAATCACAAATTGTCGAGTTTCGAGCGCAACCCATAACCCCCCACACACAATTCATCCAGCGCAAGTTGGGAACCACCAAATGTCTCCTCATCTACTGCGTAGGCAGGTCATATGGTTAGCAGCTCTGCATACTATACAGAAGATCCAGGGTTCGATTCCCGCTATAGCAAGAAGTTTTAGGACCTTAGTATCAGTTCTTGACTCAGGAAATTGTAAACAAAGACTTTTGAGCCGTCCTAGCAACAAGGCACATAATAAATTCTAAGGTTGTTCCGAATTCTAGTGCTATCCGCGCGTGGAATCGTGTCCAGCTTGATTGATCGGTGTTTCCCTACTTAAATATGCCGGTCTCTCGTTGGTCATTGTTTGCTAGGCGATGGTGTTGGCGCCTACAGGGTTTGCTTGGTCGGTTTTAAATGTAATGTCCCACACTGATAGTCAGTTCTGTGACAGAGTGGATATACCCGACTCTAAATACGAATTTATTAATTTAAGTTACTTAGCGGTTAGGCCGGCCCGTTCGGTAATACACTTATAGCGATCACTTAGGACTTATAGATCATTCATCTTCTAATTGTTTCGTTATAACAAAATAACACCTGTTCCAAGCGTATCCGCTCCGCACGGCACCAACAAACGTCTACTTTAGACACGGTGACAAATGTTTTTCGGGAACACTATATTGAGAATATTGCAATCATAAGTGAAGGCGTAGCAAGTAATGCAATAAGGTTCTTGCGTTAATTCACCCACTTGGCCTCAAGCAGAGCAAGTCAGGAATGCGCGGGTCAACCGGTCAATCGCAGCATTGATTGACCCTGGGATTGTACAGACACGTTCAAGGATTAGAGAACTACTACTGGTTTCATTAAATGTGAGAAGTTAATCCAAATAAAATGCAAGAATTTGTGGCAAAAAATCAGTTGATGATGTTAATTGACTACGAATACTGCGAATATCTATTGATAAGTTTAAACGTGTTGATAGGACACACACATAATTTGAAAAGAAGAAGTTAACAGAGTGATTATTTTTGTTTCCTTCACCCTGACAACGCTAAATTGTTTCAGGTTCTGTGGCTTCACGCCGACATGTACTTGGTTATTGTAAGGCAGTACTTTTCCTCCTCGCTCGTCGTAGCTGGCTGACCTATCAAAACAAAACCCGGCCGTCTGTGCGAGTCGGGGACATTTCCTACACGGCCGGCGCTCTAAGTGACCCCATAAGTTTTAATGACAATACGTTGCGAGTACAATTTTCCTTCTGGAACAAATGTCACAACATTAGAGTTTGTAGACAGCACCCTATAAACGCGTGCACAGTTCGCTCGCGCAAGGGGAAGTTAACCATATTGTTTGGAAGTTCTCACTGCCGAGGAGGGCGTCGCGTTTATTCATTGAGACATCAAAGTTACTCCCAGTGTAATACGGGTTTAATTCGTAAGAGAAACCATAACATGGGTATAACTTCTGTCGGAGACTTAAAGCTTACGTTTCGAAATGGAATTAAATCTTGTTTTAAGAGAGGATCGCTGTAGTCTATAATAGACGTAATCTTAGGCATACAGAACGTGGAAGCGCCGCTCGACGGTGTTGACCTAAAGCAGGAAGAAACTGCTCGGATTGTGAAGCATAACTCAACACGGGAACCTGATAAAGCTGAAAGTAAACTATGGATTTGGGGAAATGAATTATTTTTCGGAGAAAACACAGCTCTTTGGATTCTACCGTCTTTATCGCTAATTTCCAGGCGGGAAAGTTAAAGACGATGGGGCGACGCCAAAACGGATTTCTATTAATAACAGAAGTGAATTAATTACAACGAACTGACTGGGAGATCCGTTGATGTATGGAATCTATTATCACATTTTTATATGTTGTGTTTATTTTAAAATTTGTAAGTAGGTAAATAATACCAACTAGATGATACTAAAAACTATCTTAGTATCAATTATTACAATACAGATCAAAACAATCAGACTTTCTTTTAAAATATAAAATACAAAAATAAAAGTTGAGTTCTTTGAGTAACATTATCAACGTAAAACCATTCAATTGATTATCGATCTTACAACATAGACTAAATACAAAAATATTTGGCCTAGTCTTACGAAACATGAGATTCAATTAAAATTATATCTTACTTTTTATCAGGTCCTCAGATTCTAGAGAAGGATAATATTTTTTAAATAACTCAGGCGTAGTTTGAGTATTAACTACTAGGGAAACGCCAAAGTCGTTGTTAAACGAGTGAGTTAGCCAAGTGTTTTGACTTCTGAAACCAGACCGTCACAGGAACTCACTCTGCTTGCCACAATAAATATTTAAATTGAACATTCAAAATGCGAATCGTATTCAAAACGTATTAGCGTGAAAAATTAACAAATTGCCAAGATAAAACAAAAACACCTAATTTTTTTTCCCATTTAACACCCCTCAAAAAACATATGTGGGTGTAAAAATATAAAAAAGTTAGAACTGACGGGTATCGAACCCCATCCATCCGTGCGGTAGGCTAAATGGTTAAACGAGGGAGCGGAGCGACTGAGTGTCTCCATTCAACTCAAACGGCTCTCATTCTGTGATTCTGTGTGTCTGTACGTCGAAAATCAGCCGAACCGCTGAACAGATTGCGCTGAAATTTTAAACAGACATCCGGTACAAGTTTACTGAGAACTGTTATCAAAATCAGCTTGATCCATTGCGATTTACGCCTACAATAAATAAAAATGTGATTTTTAATAATATCAATGGCATTTGTTTCGTAGCAGTCAGCGGACGAAGTTGACGTGGCCTGCATGGCCTAGTGGTAACCATTTAGCCTACCGCACGGATGCATGGGGTTCGATACCCGTCAGTTCTAACTTTTTTATATTTTTATACCCACATATTATTTTTGAGGGTGTTCAATGGGAAATAAAAATTAGGTGATTTTGTTTTAATGTTTCACGCTAATACGTTTTGAATACGATTCGCATTTTGAATGTTCAATTTAAATAATTATTTGTGGCAAGCAGAGTGAGTTCCTGTAAGGTGACCAGACGGTCCGGTTTTAGAAGTCAAAACACTTGGCTACTACTGGGCCATGCAGGCCACGTCACCCTCGTCCCGCTAACTGCTACGAAACAAATGCCATTGATATTATTAAAAATCACATTTTTATTTATTGTAGGCTTAAATCGCAATGGATCAAGCTGATTTTGTTAACAGTTCTTAGTAAACTCGAACCGGATGTCTGTTTAAAATTTCAGCGCAATCTGTTCAGCGGTTCGGCTGATTTTCGACGTACAGACAGACAGACAGACAGAATCACAGAATGAGAGCCGTTTGAGTTGAATGGAGACACTCGGTCGCTCCGCTCCCTCGTTTAATTAAAACAATAAAGGATGTTCTACATGTGTAATTTGTCTGCCATGAATTCAGTGTAAATGGTGGAGGTGCCGGGTCCCCTGAACTTGCATTATATCATCACGCGGTGACGTCCACGTCAGATCATTAGCAGGATGTTCCGTGGGTTTTGTTTGTTTGTTTGTTGTAAACAGAAATAAAATGCTTACGGGGCGAAACTTGTCAGCACGCTCGCGATATATGTGTCTTTTTCTACCCTCCTAACACGTCTTTTTCTACCCTCCTAACACCCATCGCTGTCGTCAGCCGTCATCGATATGATGTATCGGCGTTCTTAAAACATGGTACAGAAGGTTGACAAAATAAAAAATATAAGCTGTTTTTTGTTGTTTTATTAATTTCATTCATAAACCCATTAACCAATAAAACAAAACCTATCATTTGTAAAATATTTTGAAATATAAGTTACTGATAGTTATTTTAATGATTGGGCAAGTTTAACTCTCTCTATGACTGACAATGCACCGAACTGAAAGACTAGTCTTGACACACGAGACAAATCGAATCATTGAAATTCTTTATTTCACACAAACTAAGTACCCTACATGATGAGTTAATAAAAAAAATTGCAGAGTGTGAATTTTAAAATATCTAGCAATAAAACGATTCCAAATTTATATTTTAATCTTACTTATTTGAGGTACGGACCAGTACGGTAAGTTTTTATAACTTTATAAAAATAATGACCTCCATGTCAAGTTGTAAAATGGTATGCGTTTGCTACAAAATGAACATAACATAATATGTTGCTACATCCCCGAGGACGTCCGTGTCCACTTGAATATTGCGTAGAGATCAAATCAAAATTCAATCAGACTCGCCATACGATTCCAGCGAATAAAGTTTTATGGCAAACAGGCCGTCGAGTCCGAGTGGTGGCGACTCCGTCCTACGTAAGAGAGCTTTAAGCCCCCCGGTCTTATCTCAGGGGCCAAGCAATGGTTTAACTGACCAGGCATAAGCCGGACAAGGTTGAATCACTGGATCATATCCCCTGGACGCACAAGGCGGATATATCTTTGCCGAGATATTTGCAAGTCGAGGAGGACTGGCATATCATCAGACGACCACACGGCCGACTCATTCAACGGGATTGCTT